>OX380344.1:27471442-28071442 GCA_947425015.1 Pterostichus niger | reverse complement strand
CCATTACTGGATGTGGTACTCTGCCTAAGCAGATCTCGGTAAGTGATATATTTTTTCGCGTGAAGTGCGGTTACCAGCCGTCAAATCACGGCCCCAAAGATATTAGTGGATGGGGAGCTACAGGGGTAGATTTAATTTGGTGAAAATTGTTTGTCGACTGTGGGGATCGCACCAGGATTCTCAAGATCCACAGACCGACTCGAGACCACTGAGCCACCTACCTCATATAGAATATAACTATTTCGATTTTCTATGCCCAGAATTCGGTTTTTGAGACGAGAAACATACCGAGAATTCTTAAACATTTTCTTTTGCAAGTAGTGCAAAAACATTTTGTTTTATAATTTGTTTTGAAAAATATCAAAGAAAAGGAACAGGACAGGAATTGATAATTTGCATATATTTTAAGATTGAAAAGAAAATAACTGTTTCTCTTATTTGGACATTAGAAACTATGATATATTTCACATGGCCTTTATCTATTTTTCCTACATGATTTATTTAGCTGCATATAAACATTTTGACATTCACTGTTTAGGAATCTCGCAGTCGTAAAATCTAATTCTTTATTAACGTAAAAAGTCATTCGCGATAAAGCGATCGACTATGCGTTGCAAACGATATAATCGCAACAAAATATCGTTCCGCATATGTCATTCTATTATTCTTCCGCACAAATAAAACGTACAGAGAAAAGTGATACGTGTCTGGGCGAATATAACGATTTTTCCACCCCCGCGATTTTTAATAAACCAAGCTGACATCCATACATTCAAATAAAGCTGTACTGTCCCCCTCGTTCGCTCGTTGGCGAAACCGGAAATTTTGTGTGGCGGCGATGTACGGATTTTATAAGGGATATCAGAGATTCTTGAAGGAGGCGAGGAAAGCACCCTGTATGATGAGCTATAGTTTGTTCACTTGTAAAGAGGCACACATGCGTATTGAATAGAATATACGAACAAAGGAAGTAATAGAATAGTAAAATTTTGTTCTGAATAGGATTAATGGTAAAATTGTTTTATCTCTATTGTACACCAGCAAGTTACTAAACTTTTCAACAAGAGATCGGAATTTTCGAAAATTTTGATATCTGATTCGATCTTATCCGAATCGATTCAAGATCCGATCCGATCTGGCTCAATCCGAAATTTGATCAGATTCGAAATCCGATTCGAAATTCAATCCGAAATCCGATTTAAAATGCAATCTGAGATCAGATCCGAAATTCGATTCGACATTCGATCTGAAATTCAATCCAATCCGATATACCACTAGATTCATACAGTTTTTCCTATTTATATGTAACCATTTGTAACATTGTACATTCAAGAAAAAAACCGTTGTAACATGAAACTAAATTAATAATTTATTAATGAAACATATGTTTTGTTATGTAATCAGTTTGTATAATAATAAATAAAGTTGCCTGACCTTTTAAGACTCAAGAAAGCTTTGCTTTGCATGCCTAGTCAGGAAAATAACATATTGTCTGCCTAGACAGGTAATGAAAGAAACGTGAGTGACTAGTTACTTAGCAACATAAAATACTTACTGAGTATGTAAGTCAAATATATCTTTTAATTTAAATTAATTTAAATTATTTATTATTTGCTTATAAATTTCAGGTAAAATGTTATATGTAACACGTCAATAAAGCGACGTACAGGATTCGTAAGCTGTTTCATTCCTCCTGTAATTGAACGCTTTCCTGACTTTTTACGTAAATAACTATTAACGTAGCGTTATAATTTCAATAGAGTATAACTGGAATTTATGTGTTCTTTACTTAAAGTATATACCTAAAAACTGTAAATAAATATTTCAGATCGGATATTTCATCCGAATTTCGGACCGGATATTTTATCCGAATTTTTGATCGGTCGTTTAATCCGATTTTCAGATCGAATCCGATCAGAATTCAAACCGACACATTCTAATCCAATCCGAAATCCTAC
The DNA here is from genome assembly GCA_947425015.1 of Pterostichus niger. Classification (NCBI taxonomy): domain Eukaryota; kingdom Metazoa; phylum Arthropoda; class Insecta; order Coleoptera; family Carabidae; genus Pterostichus; species Pterostichus niger. Next base: position 28,069,484 of record OX380344.1, on the reverse strand, counting down.
TTCGGATCGAATCGGATTTGTATATCTGATATTTTTGCTGACCTCTATTACAAACTATATATATCTGGGTTAAGACTAAATCATTAATATATTTAGATGAATTTAAAAGATTAAGATCTTTAATCAAATTGCAAATTGATGCGGCATACAATATTTATATGCGTAATGTAGAAGTAAATATTAAGAATAATCCTTCAGAATTATGGAAATATGTTCATTCAAAACAAAATTCTTCACGAATTCCAGGTAAACTCAATGATGACGTTTCTGAATACGACACACCGCAAGATATTGTCAATGCATTTGCTAGATTCTTTTGTGTTTTTTTTACAGGTAGTACATCGCACAGTATTCCAGACGTTAGTACTAATTGTTCTCCTTTTACTATTCAATCTATTAGTGTTGATGATTTACTTCCTCTTATGGCATCTTTCTCTAGCAAATCTTCAGCCGGTGAAGATCAAATTCCAAGCTTCTTGGTTAAAGATTGTCGCTATACCTTTGCTAATCCCTTATCTCTCATTATCAATCTTGCAATTAAAACTTGTTCTTTTCCCAAACGTTGGAAGAAAACACGTATTACTCCTGTTTTTAAAAAAGGTGATAAACATTGTATAAAGAACTATCGTCCCATATCAATAGTGAACAATTTTGCCAAGCTTTTTGAGATGGTCATTTATAAGACACTGTATAGTAACACATTTTCTTTAATTTCACCTGATCAACATGGTTTTATGAAGGGTCGATCGACTACAACCAACCTTGCATCTTTCACCCAATTTACTTCGGAAATTTTAGATGTGCGTGGGCAAATTGATACAATCTATACTGATTTTTCCCGTGCTTTTGATTCTATAGATCATGGTAAACTTCTCACAAAAGTTAGTGCCTTTGGTGCAGCTCCTTCCGTAATACAACTTCTTAGCTCTTATCTCAATAATCGTACCTGTTATGTGTATTACAACGGCTTCAGTTCATTCAAATTTACAGCTTCGTCTGGTGTTCCGCAGGGATCGAACCTAGGACCTTTATTATTTAATTTGTTTCTAAATGAACTACTTCAAACATTTTCTTGCCCGGTACTGGCTTATGCAGATGACCTTAAATTATATCTTAATATATCTACACTTGATGATGCTCGGATTTTGCAACAGAATATTGACATCCTAGTACATTGGTGTGTCAATAATAAACTTCAAATAAACATAGACAAGTGTTGTGTAATATCCTATTGTCGTCGCTTAACTCCATTCCAATACCCGTATCTCATGTGTGAAGTGTCACTGGTACGTAAGAAATCAGTTAAAGATCTTGGAATCACCTTTACGTACAATTTCAGTTTCTCTGAACAGTTAAATAACGTCTGTTCCTCTGCAAGTAAGACCTTGGGTTTCTTAATAAGGATATCGCGAACGTTTCTTGATATATCACTACTTAAATCATTGTATTTTGCATACGTAGTTAGTAAATTGGAATATGCCAGCATTGTTTGGTTCCCTCTTTATGCTTATCAAAGTTTAGCCATTGAACGCATCCACAGAAAATTTCTCAAATTTCTTTCTTTTAAAATAGATAATATTTATCCCGTCAGAGGTATTGATCAAGAATCTCTCCTCCTACGTCATTCCATGCAGTCATTAACTCACAGAAGAGAAAAGTATAGTGCTAGATTCCTTTGGATGCTTCTTCATAATAAAATAGATGCTCCGCATTTACTATCTTGTATTTCTATATTAGTACCACGATTGAATTCTAGATTCCCAAGAACGTTTCATCTTCCAACACCACATACTGAAGTACTGCAGCGTTCACCCGTTTACATCATGTGCCGAAACGCTGACATATATTATGATGACATTTTTGCTTAAATGTAATGTATATGTATTTAATTCTAGTTTTTTTATATATTTTGCTTATTATTGTTTCATAGTATGTATTGTGAAATTCATGTATTATTTTTTGTCCTGTAATTGGTTTACTGTTGGGCAAATAAACTTTATTATTATTATTATTATTATTATTATTATCTTACCGTTATGTTGTTCCAAGATGTAAAATTACATTGTGTAAACCATATTTAAAAAAAATAAATAGAATAATCTCGAAATTTGTTTTTAAAAAAGCTCTCTGTTATTTATTAAATAATAAAAGGTAAAATTTGTGATGATATATTATTTATCAATTTAATTAAATTTGAATTAAGGTATAATTATTCTCTAAATTTAATGAAAATCTGTTAACCCATTCTCGCGTGATATTAAATTTTGTCTAACATATTTGAAAATAAATAATTTTGGTATGTTTATTGGAGCTTGCTTTGAACGATCTTTTCAGATCAGAAGATCAATTTGCAACAACTTAGTCGAGTCATTAATCTGTACAAATTATAATTGTTTTCCTATTTCACAATGATGTTAAATTTTATTTGTTCTGAACGCCGAAATAAATTAAGGACGGTCCTGCACTTAAATGACTAATATTATTGTCATAGCCTATTTCGCCTCTTTATGAGTTACAATATGACGTATCTAATGGAAGCAAAGTGAATATTTTCCGTTATTAATAATAATTTTATTAGACATTTGTACAAGTCATGATATATTTATGTGACAACCATATATCACAATTATCTACAAGATAATTCAATTTATAGTAAGAGATTATTAAATTACTGCCTACTGTGTCTATCATTAATTTTTTAGATGACAACACTTTCCTATTACTGAAATGACGCCCACACAAATAAACCATAAATAAAATAATGTTATTGAATAAGTGGACAGTATATCTAAAAATAAAATAGAACTTTATATTTATTGCTACTTGAATTTCAAAAATGAAGAAATTTTATTTAAACTATACACATATATTATAAACAAAACAAATAGCACTTTATAATATTTTAATCTCGTAATTTAATACGTCTGAATCACTATATATTTTATATTTTTCTGACATATTAATAAAGTAAAGTATATTTAGATGTTTGGTAATTTGATCCAAGGTAATTGGAAAAATGCTATTTGGTAAATTGATTTATTGGCAACTATGTGAAAATAAAAGGAAGAAAATAAATAATATTGTTCTTTTGTTCTCGTTTTAATCAAATAGAGAATCACCATATACCTATATATCAATGTAGATATTAAAGTTACAAAACAAATATTATTTTTATAATAAAGCTAATGCATCGTATTGATCCATAATAATATTTTCTCATGAAAATAATACAATGCAATTTATAGAACACAAATAAACAAAACACGATAAAACGCTTGTTATATTTTATATAATTTTAGAAAATATAAATATACAAAAGTGTATTTATAATTTAATATTCAAAGAGATTTCATTTGATTATGTTATAAACTACAAAACAAAACTTTTGTGCTGAAACATAAAACTATGCCTAGGTTTTATATTCGCATTATTGAATACTGTATTGCTATTGACATAATTGTAATTTCCATTGCCAATAAGAAATAAAAATTGTAAAATTTGTATACACAATATTTTTTACCTTGAAATATGTTGATAACTGTATAGCTATAAAATGCAAACAGTGTCGCAAATGCAAAAATTAATTATATTTACATTTAGTTAGAGAAGTAATAAAAGTGCGATAAAAATCTAATTTACCTAAGAATAGAAACTTTGTAAAAAAATATAATTTAATAATCAGTAGAATAAAATATTGTTGTTATACGACTATTCAACCAGCAGTTGATAATAAAATTGTAACCAAAGAAAACAAAATTTTGATTTGACTCGCTTCGATTGACTTTGAACAATGTATTCGATAAGAAATCACACCCAACAAACTCAAACTATTAAACTTTAATTAATCATACCTTCTACGAGTGAGTCTTTTAGAAATTGAACGCGTTTGTTGCTACTGGCATAAAAATAAGTTAGTTTGCTATTTGACCAGAATTCCAGAATGTAAGGATGAGCTTGCAGTTCCATATTAATAAAATACTTTTGTTAGAGGAATACTTTCATTCAATGAGGCCTTAGATCAGTCCAAAAACTAATGTTATTAAACTCAAATTAAAAGGATGTCATCGGCCATCAAATCATAACTTCCTATGACCAACTAAAGAAAGAGAGTTGCTATGGATAAACCAGATTTACCCAAATATAACAGAACACACAATCTCTTAACCGTTTATGCAATTTCGGAATAAAACATAAACATAAGATACATAATCAAAAGCAGCAAGAAATAACCAAGTTTTATTTCTTGTGATTTACCATAAAATTGTAGACAGGGCAAGAATAGATTTCATAGTCTGTGTGAAGTATGAAATCACTAAACTCTAAAAGTGTTTTGGTTTACCATGAATCCAATAACCTAATATAAAAATAATACGAAATCATATAAAAAAGGAAACACAAGAAAATATTTAATTCATTTGAGTGCAACCTATTTTGTCAATATTGGTATCATTGATTGATACGACCTTGCTACGTAACAATATCTTGCCTGTTATTGGTTGAAAATTATGTTTTATAAAAAGTACATAAACTGATGATATCCTTATATCTTATGTTTATTCTTATACATCATGAAGAGTTACATAAACCAGGATATAGACAGCCCGGCCCTTGTTGCCAAAAAATATTTTTTATTTCATTGAAGAATATTAATGGCATAACAGTTTTTTCGATAGTTCTGCTGTAATAGTTATTTACGTATCAAGTGCAGAAAGATGGGTTTTTTTGAATGAGTGGTCCGTTGCTGCATGAGCGAAGCGAATGCTGCAAGACCGTGACCACAACCATAAACCAAATTTTGATAAAAATAATAAAACTTTCAGTAATTGTAACATCTCTGATTTTTTTTATTAATTTAGAAACTTTAGAAAAATACCTGGTTCAATGTATCCATGACAACTGACAATGACAAACAAACTCAATTATGTTGTTGATAATGAGGAAAAATTTCTCCGTGCTTTTAATTTAAAAAATGTTTGAATCGAGTGGCGAACACGTATTAGATTCTATAGACATTATAGAAGAAGCAAATAACAACATTAAATTTGCTTCCAAATAAATCGAGAAAAAGATGAAAAAGAACATGATTTGTTTATTAAATTACTTTTCTGCAGTAGTGCAAAAATCTGCTACTTTCATAATAAAATAAGTTCAAAAACGCCTACTTTTTTAAATTGATGTAGAAAAAGATAATTTTCAATATTGTTAATTAAAGTTTTCTAATTTATGTTTGAATTATTATCTAAAGTAAATAATTGTTATTGTTCTAGTTTTACAAGATAGTAGCTTGTAAAGATTAATTTAAATAAATGATATTTACAAATAAATAATAAATAATATATTACACTGTCACGCAAGGGAACTGCCTGAAGGAGATGACAAGCTCGCTTAATCAGCTCTTCAGTCAATTCCTCCTTTCAGCAGTAAAAACAGTTTTACCAAGGTATAAATGCAATAGGGTATTTTTATATTTCGGAGAAAAAATTAAGGGTATATATTATTTAATGTACAGATTACAACACAAACATATTTTATCCGAAATTCATAATTCGCAAAATTAATTGCATATTTCTTCAAGCAAACATTTTTCATTCCGCTGTACAGTAAGTGTAGGAATAAAAATTAGCAAACATCAAAATTTGTTTTAAATAAGTTGTGTAATTTTTTTTTCAATTGTAATCAGTACATCAAATTGTATAAAAACACCCTATATAGTTCAGTGTAACACAATCATTAATCGGTTGACAGATCAATGATAACTATTAACAATAGCCTTAAATGTGACATGTAAACGTGCATCAGTATTGCCAACTTCAATATCAAAAATAAATTAATCATTATAAATCCAAATTAATTATTGCATGCATCGATAACAAATTTAATTATTATTAATTACTCTAATATATAATGTATGCTTCCTTATTTTTTTTTAATTTGTCACTTAAATATTGCACTAGTTTTTTTTTATGGTTTTAAGTTTTTGTCATGATTGATGATGAAGACAATTATTTAAATATTTCTACTATATCAAACATAATTATTGAAATTGAAGGCGCCTAAAAAACCTCTGCCCTCCGACCTTTTCATGTATTTATCTTGTCTTCACGTTCTCCAAAACTTGTTGGAAGAGAGAGATCCATAGATGTAATTTAAATGTGATGAAAAGTGAAAATTAGTTGTCGGTTTTGGGACTCGAACGTCAGTTCTAATTTCCATAGGTTTAAAAAAAACATGTACCTAAATAAAAATTTATATAAATTGAACTCGATATTGACTACTGCTGATTGTACAAACACACCTACATTTCAATAATAGTGATAGAAATATATATTGTGTGTTTCAATCAATCACTTTTCCCAGGATCAACTTATCTCTTTCCTAGGCAAACAAACATGTGCCTATCTGCCAAATAAATGAACCAACTATACTACGTCACATCATCATATTTCCCATGCATATGAGACCGCAGTGCAGCCCATGCATTTAGCGCCCCTCTATCAAAGTCGGCCTTGATACGGGGGTGGCGCGTGGCAATCTCACCCCCAAGTCACTCTGTCGCCGCCACCCTGCAGCTAGTCGACAGTCACTTATTTATATTTATTTATATCCGAATCCAGCTGCCCTTGCTGCTTATCAGGATAATAGCGCTGCAACTATACTGTTCGATTTGTGGACATGGGTAATGGGCTCAGGGCCGTACTCGCCCTCATAACTATCAAGTTGAGTGTTTATAAGTGCTGGATGTAAACGTGCTAAACACCTTTAAAACTTGTATAATTATACGACATGTTACATGTCAGATGGGAAGATAATTGCGTCATTAAATTTGTTTTTAATATGTGCAAGACATGCATAGTTTGATTGTCATTTACATTTTCATACGTAACAAGAAAATAACAACGAAATACGTTCATTATTCTATTGTCACATTAATGTAATATGTAGCTGACATAAACTTTAATTTAAATTTGAAACATAAATGATAATTAAAACATGAATCATGAATTTATTTGTCCACTAGTATGAAAAATCAATTAAGAATGATTATCTACTTGAGTAGGAAAATTTGTTACTGTAAAATGTATTAAAATTATTTTAAAGAAATGTATCAAACAAAAGTCAAAAGAAAATATATTTCAAATAAATAATACATAATGCAGTTCAATAATCAGGGGCTTGTGTAATATTTTATTATTCACGGGTTGTATCTAATCACATCAATGTTGCTAAGTAATTTAGGGACGGCCGTGAGTAATAGTTTATTATTAACTACCATTTCGATGTTTCTATAATAACGCAACTATAGTTTGACATAACGTCATAATAATCTTTAATAATGATTATTATCTACACCTAAAAGTATTCCGTCAGTACGGTGGTGTGGATAGCGATACGGAATTCGAATCCGGAGATCCCAAGTTCAAATCCCACTCAAGCTAAAAATTATATGAATTACCACACTGCGGCTCGGTGAGTGCGGACCCTGTACTGTAATTGGGACTAAGTTCCTGTTGTACAGCGTAACATAAATAAATAAATAAATAATTAAATAAATAATTTCCTGTTGATTAATCATAGAAAAAATATAGTATTTCTCTGGAGTATAATGCATATTATTTACACATTCGTTGAATTGAAGGACTTTTGGCTGTAAAAGATATAAACAGTAAACTACTAGTTATTCACTCTTGGTCACATGGTAGTACTTTACATAATTTTCAACAAACAAATAAATCTATCCGTTGCAGCATGTATTATTAATTTTTGCAATTTCCTGTTCTCCTGTTCATTCTACAGCAAAAACTGGAGTTTCATTGAAAACCATTTTTATATTTTTATTATATTTTTAGTTTCTCCACAATTAAAGATAAATTGCAATTTTGTTTGTTAAATAGTAGATAATTGTCATGACTTTTTAAAAATGACTTTTGACACAATTGTTATAAAAAACAAAAGCCTATTATTTAATTTTTAAAAATGCATTTTTATTTCTAAACTTGTTGGGAAACAAAAATTTGATGAAAAAAAAAACAAATTGTATGCAACTTTTAATTCTAAACAACTTTTCACTCTACAGTTTTTGCCGTAAAATGAACAGGAGAGCAGAAAAATGTGTAAAATTTACCTTCTAGTATAGTTGCATCGCGCCGAAGTTGAACATAATTTTTAATATATTAAATTCTAAATATTCATTGAACACTAGTATGAATAATCGTTTTAATTTTTCGCCATTAAACATTAACTTTTATTTGAATTAACTTTAATTACATTTTAGCCATTTGACAGTTGAAAAACAAAGTTTGGCGTTGATAGTAGTAATAAATATTTGTGAGGTATTCAGCGAGTGCGACCCTGTATACTGCACTGTAGGGAGCCAAATCGGTATCCACAGTGCAGTTCCCAGTTCGGTGGATTTCACAAAAAAATAAACTGTCAATGCTCAAGCACCATTAGAGCCGTTCCGCCTGCCACCCCGTAACGCACCCGCCACTGCCTACGATCCGTATTCCGAGCACGGTGTAGGCATATAATTCCTCTCGCGCGAGTCAATATTGACCTAAGAGGAAACGACGATTTGGCAAACAGCAATTCGGCCGCGTTATTTATGTGAATTATATGAAATCTTCCGAAATAATTTGTATCGGGCACATTGCGATTAGTTTGATTTAGTGCGACAGGTCGTATTAACAACGACGATGGGGGAATGACGCCGTGTTAATATTGAACTTGCTGAAATGTACCGTGAGACTTAATCAATTTACAATGTAGTCGTTTTTGGGCGACGTCGTCTGAGTTATAGCTCAGATTTAATTTGTCGCTCAGCGCTGAATGAATAAATGTTTGTATTCATTGACAAATTGAATAACTGTTAATGAATACCTACTGAATAATGTACCGAATATTTTAACAATTTATTTCAAACATTTAATAATGAATTAGTTTTCGCAGGGTGAATAACCGCGCACGTTCACACAATTATAATTCATCAAACAAATTACAAAATTAGTTTTCAAACTCATTACAAGTTTTAACTTTATGTTTACCAATTTTCTACATTAAGACTAGTAATATATATCGTACCAATAAATGTTAATTAATATACAGAATATTTCCAGATTATCGCAAAAAAATAAAAGTCTCCATACAGAGGCGCCATTAAAACATTTGTTGCAATTGATTGGGACTGATTAGATTGAGTGAATTGAATGAACTTTTTGAACTTTTTATAATTTTTATTGTAATTACCTAATACAATTATTTCATTGTAGTGACACTTATATTTTTATGAATCAATTAGATTATAAGTTAGTTTTCTTTACAAAGTACATCGTTAATTAAAAGATAAATATACTATACCTACTGTTAAGAAAAAATATTTTTATGGCAGATAACCTAAGCAGAAATACAGAATGTACAACAAAAACAAATTGAGATTAAATGTAAGGGTCAGTTTCTCAATAGATTTGTTATTATTATTATTAAATAGACACAAATGTTCACTTTCACGTAATATGCTAAAGAATACGTCAAAATTCAACGGTGGTGTGTCATCAAAGTGTCGGTAAAACAGGCACGACTTGCAATTCTTCAGTTCCCAGTGCCTGGGGTGTTCACTAGGGTTAGAAACTTACGAATAAAAACTATCTGTCAAATATATAATTTGACACTTCAATTTATCACTTGATCCTAAAATGCACAGTATCATCGGTTCTTAGGGTTTTATTTAATAAGTATTACAAAAAATATTATTTGTCGAAGAAACTTATAACGAATCAAATAACAAAAATATAAAGAAAAAATCAGTTTAAAACTGAAAATAACAAATTTATGATTCATAAAGTTAGGTATAATAAAACTTGTAAAAACATGGTGCCTTTATAGAATTTACAACAAAATGAAAATAAATGTAGAACGATTTTACTGACAAATGCATATTTTGTTTTTCCACCATGACTAATTAAAACTTGAATTAAATATGAATACCTTTGCCTGTCTGACTTATACGATAAATAATTATAGGTAATATACCGAGAGCCAAGAATTAATCGGTAAAATTTTGAATAGTTGTTGCGTAGAAACAGATAGCCGAGTATCAAAAATGACAATTAGATCCCGACAGAGTAGCTGGAGGGATTTAAGTGTAATTTTTGTCACGAGTTCCATTCCTACGCAGGAATTATGAGGAATTTGATCAACTAAATTCATGGCTTGAGTTATATTCAGTTGATTATTTCCTGAATTGAAATAAAATTATTGTTTAAATGTAAAAATTTTCGATATCAACAAACGGATGCTTAGGATATGGTGCAGGGATTTTATCAAAATGGTATTGCTGTAAAATCGTCTTCTTGATGCGAATGAAGCATTCTGTTTAGCTTATAATGTAATGAAGAAAATAATCATAATAAATTAAGAATTATGAGAATTTTAAAATAAACTATTACAATGTCTATATGTCAAGTAAAAGTGAAACATTGAAGTTATATTTTAAGTTCTAGTAAATAGTAAATAAAAGTTTTGGTAACAGTGTATAATTATTGATATTTTAAACTGTAGCTTATTTAGCGAAATACGAAGGTAGCACTTTATCGAAAAATACAAGAGTGAACAGTCCGTAAATTGAGTATATATCACCTAATGAGATCTGCTTCCTGACAGAAATGGCACCAGGCACCCTATGTTAGGGTGAGACAGACATTACATTTTTTCTATTAAATTATGTTTCCTAATTTTTTTCTGCCACAAAATAAATATTTTTAAGGGATGATATTTCAAGAACCATTAAGTACCCGCTGTTGAAATAAGATCAAAGAGGGGTGCTATATAGGGATCACATTCGATATAGATGAGTTATATGAAAAATGTGATGGTGTAACAGGATAAACATTTTAAAGCAGGGTTCGAAAATCGAAATGATGTCTGTTTGCATCACATATATCTCTTAAATATTCAAAATTCTTTAAATTTGCTTAAAAATTATACTTTTTATGCATTCCTGGAAGTTGTATAAAACCAGTTACACCGCTGAAACTTAATTTTATATTTCTCTTAAATGTATATAACATTGCATCGAGATGAACTATCAACTACGTATATAAGAATGCCAGAGTCTATTTACTGAAATTGTCATATTGTATAAAATAATCATTAAATGTTAAAAATTATAATTAACATATTGGATCAGTAACAACTAATGATCGAGTTACAGAATAGAGGGATATATTTAAATATATTTTCTCCATTCGTATATTTTAGTTTTCTTGTTAATATGTATTATCCCTACTTTAAAGAAACAAATGAACTAATTATGATATTGATTTACCGATACAAATTTTAGTTATAATACCAATAATAAATAAATATATCATCACGCCTTTTACTCATTACTGGGTGTACCACTCAGCCGTAGCATATTTCGGTATGTGATATATTTATGCGCGTGAAGTACGGTTACTGAGCGTCAAATCATGGCCCACAAAGATGTTATTGATAGGGGAACCACAGGGGTAGTTTTAAATGTGGTAAAAATTGTTTGTTGGCTGTGGGAATCGAACCCCGGTTCTCAAATCTACAAACAGAGTTGATACCACAGAGCCACCTGCCCCTTAGTAGCACAGTATTTACTTTTTCCATGGTTTTCATGGCTTGTTCAATAAAATTGTAATCATTTTGTTGTTTTTTTTTAAAGGTGATATTTATTTTAATAATATTGAATTTGTTATAAACAGCTGAAGATGAACGTGTTCGAAACGTTCATTAAAGTTTCAATGAATCTATTTTGTTAATTTATTCCACTATCCATGGATTACTAAAGCCTGATTACCTGTTTTCAAGAATTATTTTGGATCCACGTAACCTCGAAATTAAATGAAATAAACTTTAATTTGCTTGTTGTATCATTATTCTAGCATGTTTCAGAGATATTTTTTAACAGCTCCGGTTCCTTTGTTGGTTTATTAGGTTTAATATTTTTAGAGCTAAATGTCAGATCAAAGATAAACAGATAAGAGTTATTCAATTTTAAAAAAAACATTGCATTGGGTGGTGCAACAATAATAATAAAATTTATAAAAACAAGTATTTCTTTCTTAAAGATCAGTTTTATGAAACTGTGGTGCATGAAGATGCAGATTGTAATGTGTCACAGAAATATTCAAGGCTTTAAAATTAAATCATTCCAAGAACAGAAATCCACCATTCATTTGAGAAAAAAAACAACAAAGTAAAAGAAAAAAGAAACAAATACAAGCCGTTAAATATTAATGGTACCACTTATTCAGTTGCAAATGCTTCAAAATGCCAGGCCAATCTACACGGGCTACCAAACAGATACATGATCAATCAGCCAGGCCATGAAACTGAAGCTGATGTCTCCATACTTCGCGACCCTCATTTTGTTGGCTAATTAGCAGCCTGACAGTTAATTGATATCTTCTTCTTGTTATTAGGAGTAATCATGGATCCGCTAGTGACAAATTTATCTCGAGGCTTAATGCCACGCGGGGCAGTCGCGAAATTACCCACCTCTGCTCGTAATGCTATCGAATTATCTTATGTTAATGAACCCGCTGTCGTGTATGTTTTGAAAAGCGCTCGAGGTTTGCGTCTCTGCTAATGGGGTTCGAGGATTCGGAAGAATGTTGTTTGTTTATGTAGATGCGTTTGTCAATATTGTGAATGGTTTTGTTTCGCTCTGACTGCGGTATGCGGATTTAGAGATTATTTTTTGATTTGATGTCTGTTTTTTAACGTGACATGTTTGTCAAAATGAAACATAATATGGAGGAGGTTTCTTGAGAGATACTTGGTTGCTGATGAATTATTCAGAAGCATTTTTAGTAACCTGTAAAACTTTGACATCTAATAGTTGGTAATGCATACTTTTATAAAGGGAAACAATAATGCATAAAAAACCAACATTACTCGTATTTACGGAATAAATATGTTAGAAACATGATACTTTCTCCTTTAAAGCTATATTTCCTTAGATTATAAACATAATACAGTGTCACTTTTTATTTATTTATTTATTTAATTTATTTAAAGAGAACCAACAGTCGTACAAAATACAGACCAATAATAGGTTCACGTTAATTAATAATAACAATATGCCAAATAATACATTAAAACAATACATATTCCAGTAGGTGAAATGAAAGAAACAAAGAAAAAATTTATAGTATAAGCAAAGTTGCAATTATTGATTTAAAATGTTTTGAACAGCATTCTTAAATGTATAAAGGGACAGAGAGAACAAATCAATCTGAACGAATCTAGAGTTGTAGATGAACATAATTCTATTAGTCGGTGAGTTTTTATTGGTATTTGTGTTGCTGCGAGGTACAACAAATAAGTTATTTAATCTAGTGTTTTTAGAGTTGACAGATATCTTAAAATTTGAGATAGTTAGGGAAGAATATATTAAATTGTTAAATATTTTGTACATAAAAATCATATCCGAGAGAGTTCTCCAGTTTTCCAGAGACAGCAGATTGAAATGTTTTAATCCTGAAATATAATCATTACAATTAACATTAAATTTGCTGCATAGTATAGTGACGAATTTTTTCTGTATTTTTTCAACAAGAACAATATTACTTCTATAAAACGGATTCCAGAGTAAAGATGTATATTCCAACTTTGAACGAATCAGAGCATTAAATAAGGAGATAAAGGTCTCTGGTTTGTTAAAGTTCTTACAATTGCGCAATATAAATCCAAGTAATTTATATGATTGTTTAACAATAATATCTACATGTTCATTAAAAGTTAATTTAGATGAGATCTTTTTAGCTTATCAACTCTTAAAAATACGAGTTCAAGTGATAGGTTCTACGAGTCTTTTTATATTATAATAATTTTTAAAAATAATTAGATTAAAATCCTAGAAATCCCTAGAAGATGAATTCAACATTGGTTTGGATTATGTATGTCGCACTATTTTTTTAATGTTTGATTGATTTAATATTAGCGACATTCAGTTGTAATTACGTGTGTATTTATTAAATTAAATCATAAATTTGTTATTTTTTCCTAATACCACTTTTACACTTTATATTAATAGAAAACTTAAAGTTATTAAACATAGATTTTTCTTCAATTTTAAGATAGTAATTGGACAACAGGTAAAAAGTGTTTAAATATATATTGAAATATGTAAAATTTTACAAAGAATCAACATTCTTTTGCATCTGTATCTACGCTATTGTTATTCAAAGATTAAGAAACAATAGTTAAAATAAAGAAGATTACCTGTAAGCTTCCTTACTTATCTGAACTCACATCTTTTAATCCGAGGATTCTGTTTTCAACTGAGTTTAGTTCAAATTCTGCGAACAAAAACATTCACAGAAATCGCACGATTTATGTATTTTACTCTACAGTCACAAGGACAAATAATAATATATAAGTCATTACGGCAAGATAACATTTATTAATCTTGATAATTTTTATTTTGCAGGGTTAGTAGCAATTCTAGTGGGATTATATTTCAAATCGGATATAATCAAGGACAAATCTAATTAATTTATCCTACATAATTTGATATAAATAAAAAAATCAAGTGATATATATCGTGTTTTAAATATTTATCAGCAATTTGCATAGAACTAAAATATGATTTATAAACTACTATAAAATTAAAATTTATGTCGCTGATATTTTATCCAGGGCAATGTTTCATATATGAGTAATAAACTATGTAGAAATTATATATTTAGTTCTCACAGTAATTGCAAAATGTCAATAAGAATTAATTTTAATTTAAAATTTGTCATTACATTGGAATGTTAATATTTATTATATCAAATGAAGGTATTTCGTTTAATTTAATAGTTAATTGCTTTCTTATACGTTGGGATAAGGAAATTAATCTTTTCTTTTCTTTAATTAGGTTAATTAATAAATTTCAGGATTTATGTTGATGTCACTGTCCATATCTGTTCTTATAATTTCTTTTATTTTTGACTAAACATATACCTTACGGAAAAAAAGAACTGTCGCTACTTGTGTTAAATAAAATTATATAAAACCATTTGCTACTAATATCACTAAGATTCTTTCAGATAAATTTTCAGCAAACATCAAACAAAATCGGACAGCAACTTGACATCAACATTAGGTCATTTGCATATAAATTAAACTATTTTACTGTGGCAACAAATTAATAATTTAATTATTAATTATTGCAAATTCTCAACATTTACCTATAATTTTACATTTATATTAAAATAATTACATGATTAATTTAAACGTAATAAATATTTATCGTTTTAACTAGAAATACTATATAACCTCAAATTAATATGATTAATATTTTACAACAATACGTATTTTGATCAATTATAATTTTGTAATAGTTTCACATATTGCAAATTTCAAATAACTTAATCGTATGTTAATTATTATTAGTTATGCTATTATTTGTGGTGAAATAATGGCAACAAAGTCAAGTTATTGCATTTAGTAAGTAATAATTACTTTCTATGTGATTTATAAACTGATAATAATATTGTGCACAATTGACACAGATAATAATTCATTTGTTATTACTATTATTCAGACAATTATTATGTCTATATATTGTTCTGTGTTATTTATTAATACCTACTTAGTCAGTTTTATAAAAATAAAATAAATGTTATTAATTATTGTAAGATCTTATCTTAGAATGATAATAAAGTTATTTTTTAGTTATATTGAATATCACCTGCAGCTGCAATATGATATTGAATAGAAAATTATGACTTGTCTACCTTTATGTTGAAATCATATTTCACGTACAATTATTACTTTTTTACCCACTTACTTTTCAACCTACAAGCTACTCGATAGATAATCATTCAGGGCACCATACTTCAAGTGAAAGAATTTATTTTAACTGTAATTTTTTATCCTAAAATTATTAACATAATAGACAGATGAAGTAAATTGGTCCGTGATAACTAAATCACCTCTGACGCATACAAACATCTAATCGCACGAAACGCACAGATTTATATTATATCTGCTATAGCAAAGTATCGTACCCAAGAATGGGTTATTGTCAGAATAATATTATAAGACGTTTAGTTTTAATAGTAATAATACTAGATTTCCAGATTTAATCGATAAATTTTTGTTTTGCACGAATTTATATGTAGCAACAAGCATGAGAGCAAACTGCATAGGAAAATCTCATTCCGCAAGCCGAGGGATTTTACCTAATGTCACTTTGCTCGAGTGATTACAACCAAAAAAATTGAAAAAATGTAATTAGAGAAAATCTGAGATGTCGCGTTGTTACTTGGTAAGGTAATTTCTCAAGACAAATAAAATAAAATTGACAGCATAAAGAAAGAATCAAATAATGTTTTGTAAAATAGACAGCATATAAACATATTTACTTGGTCAAGAGATTTTACCCCAATGGCAAGATTTTACTATAGTAACGGGATTTTATCATAAATAATACCATTAGTAACTATAATTTTGTAAGAAATTTTTATTGTCATAATCAAGACTGCTTGTTGCGACGAAAATCTGCCCCAGCGCGATAACACGAGTGTAGATTTTCTTAAAGCAACAAGCAGGAGTGATCTAGGCAAAAATTACCAAAGGAAAATCATAGTCACGTATGGTATTCGGCTTGACAATTCCTCGAAATATTTTATTTACTCCATAAAAATGTTATCCGCAATATTTTTAAAACAATGTCTGAACTACTATTACCTTGGTGATCAGTTTACATTGTTTAATTTTTTGACATAACTAAGTAAACAAAGTCATATAAAATTGACATGAAGAAATAACGGCATCGATGGTTAAGAAGATTTTTGTCTATTGTCAAATTGATAAGAGTCGTTTTACCTCAAAACAATTAAGTTTGCCTAGAAAAACAACTAAACCTCTAACAGTATTCAGCAAACTTACCGAATGATGTTTTTATTAAAATTTTGACATTTATACTTTATTTAATAAAAATTGTTGTCTTTCTTTAATATTTTCCTGTTCTCTGTTTGGTCTTAAATATGTACGAAATAGAATAAAAGACATGAAATGGAAACAAATATATATTTTTGATAATATATGCAAATAAAAGTTCATTTTTATACAAATGATCGAAGTGACAAGCGGAAAAACGTAAAACAACCCCTGTGGTGTGAGTATCGTGACTGTTAAAATTATTTATCGTATACATATTACATTTCTTATCAATTCTGACATGGACAAAGTATTTTGCTTTGTAAAATGAGATTCGTATCATTGTATTAGTTTGAGCAGCATGACCAAACATAAAGCCGAAAATTCGACATGAAATATTATTAATAATCGAGAATAAAACAATCGCGTTTAAAATTACATTTATTTTATTTGACATTATATAATAAACAATTGAAATAATTGTTTTGTAATTCAATATACCTAGACACCATTTAAAAAACAAGTGAAACTATATTATAGTTCATATCACGTTCATGTATTGGTTTTATTTCGATATTAATAATTAATAATAATTGTGTCAGTGACTGGACTACTAGATTTCTTATCTTGTAATTTATTACACTTTGACAATAATCAGTAAGTCTAGTGTTCTAATTTGCTTACTGTGTTAGTGTAATTAGTATTTACTTTATAATTAGTGAGTGCAATATAACAGCATGAATTCTGTTTAATAATTCACTGAAAAATAAATTGCACAATAATCAATAAAATTAATGATGCGTGCAAAACAAAACGTTATGTTCTATTAAAATATTCAGCACTCTGTAAAATATAACTAACGGAAAAACTAAATTATAATAGCATTATTTATAAAATTGCACATTGTAATTCATATTGGATTCCATATAAATATAACACAAACAAATAGATAAACTTTATGCATGCATATACTAGGAAATAATTATAATAATACTCCATGTTATTTAATTGTATTCAATATGATACAAAAATAATTAATTTTTAAAATCATTTGCGTAACTACAATACTATAGGTTCGTCAGACAACGTAACTTCGTTAGTCATTATTATTTAGCTGCTACGTAAATGCTCGTTAGTTTATCCCGTACTATGCTATGGTATAATTTTCTGGGGTTGCTCTCAAGCAGCACAGCGAGTTTTTAGATTTCAGAAAACAGCAATCAGAAATATTTTCAAACTTCCTTTTAGGACATCTTGTCGAGACTTATTCAAAAAATAAAAGTTTTTGACAATGCCCTGTACATACATATTAAATGTAGCTCTGCATATTAAAGGAAATATAAACAGTTTAGAAACGAACAGCGACTCTCATCAATATAACACGCGAGGTAAAGGAAGTTTGAAACTACCGAAAATCAACTTGAATAAATCTAAAAATAACCCCAACTATCTTTAAAAATATATAACTGTTTACCGCAATATCTAAGGGATCTGAATAATAACAAAAACATTACAATGGAACTTAAAGAATACTTGATTTCAAAAAGCTTTTACACCATCGAAAAATTTTTTAACGAAAAATCTTAATTATTTTAAGTAATTCTAAGTATATTATGTAATTATATTTTTAACTTGACGTTTTCTATTCCTATGTATTTTGGTCATGAATTAAATAAATTATTATTATTATTATATTATTATTATTTGTTTCATCAATATTGGTGGTGCAGTTATCGAGTGAGTGTGTGTTTTGTGATGGTTGTTTGCAGTGGTTCTTAGGATAGTTTTAGAGGTGAGTTATATTATAGAACGATAGCTTTGTTAAGTTAATATAAGCTGTTTCGTATGGTTTTGGTCAAGTATCAACTTTTAATACTGCCAACAGATATGTGCTGAAGAGTATTGAATTTTTAGCGCAATTATTCTATGTGTTCAAAAAATAATTAAAAGTAAACAGCTTTACATATTTTTCTATTTCTGTTTCATAATAAACAATGGCTAGTAGTAAAAGTTTGGTTCTAACTTGGTTTTAACTAAAACCAACAAACGGAAATTTTTATGTGACAGTGTTGTAAATTAATAAAAATCGTTTGACATTAGTTGTCAACAGTCATGAGTATACAATAAAACTATGAAAAACTAATTATTTAATTCTAATGTAGCAAAAAATAGTAAACTAAATAATTTTGGATGAATTTTGTGTAAAATAATTCATATAATTAATGTTATTATTTTTGTATTTCTCCATTATGAACAGTGTTGTAATATCAACATTTCCGTTACTTGGTTGTAGCTAAAAACAAATTAGAATCGAGCTCCTACTACCATTCAATGTTTCTATAAAACCAGTAAAATATCTACTCGTTGTGTACTTGTCGTTGCTATGGAAATTTATTACCTGAAATAAGCGTATTTGATTTGACATTTGGATCAGATCTAAATTACTCTTACTGAATCAGATCATTTATTTATTTCACTGGATTACTTCGATTACCTAATACCCAGTACTAGATTTACTAATTTAGATTTTCCTTAAAGTAATACACTCTAATAAGTGCATCAGTATGTATAATTCGGTTCATTTAATTATTTGACTGATTTAAGTGAACCAAGTGGCAGAAAAAATACAGAAATTGTACTTGTATACAGAATGTTTGTATACCTCTGCACGAAACTTTAATGACATATAATTTAATATACTGATTATAGAAGAAAAAGATTTTTTTTGAAATTCGCAAAAATTAGGGTATTTCATTCCTTTATTTGTTTATGAAAATATAAACTGATACCCAAGAATTCATCACATAAAATAAAATAATTACAAACAAAAATACTAGTAGGTAGAATTACAGTTAAAACTTGAGATAACTTTTAAGTTTCGCGGACCCTCTGAGATCTTTTCATGACCCCCCTGGGTTAAGAACTACTGTATTAGATCATTAGCCTCTGAACTTACCTAGTATATTAAATCTAAAAAGAATAAAAATGTGTAACTCTTAAATGCGTTTGTTTGTGTACCTACATACCAAATAAACCAGTCAACAATATCCACACAGCACGGAAACATCAGTAGATCCGTTATGGTGACCATAAAGAAATAGGAAATTGAAATTTATCGCCTAGCGTGAACAGCACACAACAGTTCATTCATATAACCGCAATGAGTGCTCGAACACAGATCAGAATTAGTTCCTATCCTTGTTAGCATTTTCAAGTTTCGCGTATTTGTGTTCTGTGAGTATTGTCTTCGAAGTCATTAGCGGCGGAAACAGGCTGTAAAGTTCTTCATGTGAGACCTGGAGTATTGAAATGAGTTGTTTGCGGTACTTGAGCAGTGTATTAGCCGTAAATGATGACGTATGTGACGCGGTGTTTTACACTTGACAGGAAGAGTGGACTGTGCCAATTAGGGAGATTTTACGTTGTTATTTGTGGTTGATGAAATATTGTAACCTGAAGGCAATAACGATCTTTATTATTATTATATTTTTAAGGTAACATTTAGCATCGTGTTTTTGTACTTGTCAAACGTTTCTATATTATTTTAAAGAAAAATAGTTAAAATAAAATATATTAAGAATCAAATTATCTATTACTTTTATTAATCTAAAATAATTTAGATACGTGTTCAAGTTGTTTTAAAATCTTATACTTTTTTTTTAAATTTATATATCGGACCAACTACTAATGTCATATGCCGATATGTCCTTCGTATGGTCGCCACGGGCGGGACCCGAACCCACGACCTTATGGTTGCGAGTCAGGCCCTCAACCCGCGCGACCATCACGCGGGACAATCTTATACTTATTAATTAATTTATTGACAATATAGTTATGGGATAGGTGCCTCAGTGGTATCGAATCAACCAGTTGATTTGAGAACCTGGATTCTATTCCCACAGCCGACAAACAATTTTCATCACATTAAAACTACCCCTCTGGCTCACCCTGCATTAGCATCCTTGAGGGCTGTTAAACAAAATATATCACATACCGAGATCTACTACGGCCGACTTCCACACCCAGTAATGGGTAAAAGACATGATGATATATTTATTACAGAAATATATTATAGAATTCATTATTTAAACTATAAAAAAAAAGCCTTTTGTCTGATGACGTAATATATCTTTTGGCGTATAATATTACAATTTGAATTTAATATAAACAAAAAAAAAATAGTACAAAATTAAGTACTCTGGTGTTGTGGAATAAAAATTAAATTTTACTCCCGTTGCTAAGTAAAGAGAAAATAAAATAAATTTTACTCATTTATATATTTAAAATTTTGTATTATTCATAAAAATAAGTATTCATTTTAAATATTCAGGCCGTGAGAAAAAAATATTTTTCCTCAGTTTATTGTAGCCTCGTGCTTCAATTTTATACCTTAAAAATAACATGCTCTTCTCTTCCTTAGTGAATAATATACCATTTCTTCAATGTTATACATGTTGATGTTCGGCAGTATGGTGGTGTGCTTAACGTTACTCCATTCGAATCCGAATATCCCGATTTCGAATCCCACTGAAAAAACAAGCTGTACATTGGGATTATCATGTTGTCCAGTGTAGCATCAAAATTAAGAAATGTTTTGTATTACTTGATATCGAACAAGAAAAATGCACTTTAATTAATGATTTCCAGGAATTGTTAGTATTGTCTTCGAGTAGTTTCAATAACATTTACTGAATGTACAGAATTAAAGAAATTGCAGAAAAAATATGAAGAAATTAATAAAAACTTAATCTCACGACTGTACCAACAATGCTGATGCCGTTTGTTAGGATGGAATATGTTACTGTTTCTGTCATATTTATTTATTTGCTCGTGCTCAATGAATATAATATTCTAAATCGTGATTTCCGTATCTTATAGATCCCGTTTGTTTCGTGGCATCAGGAGTCGGGTCACAGAACAGATCTACGTTGGCCATGAGATTCTCTAACTTAACTTGCACACTCACACAAACACAGCACAACATACAATCACAGTCATAGGTGTGCGAAGCTGTAACATGATATTGATTAAGCTGTGGGACGATCAGATATCATCAGATTTGTGTTTATTGTAAATGTTAATTGAAAGAAGATAGATTTAGGCGTGTAAAACCAATTTGTTGTGTTATTTAATATGTGGGTCGAGCGCAAACTTTAAATTGATGAGGTGCGGTATTATTTGTTTGTGCTGTAATCAGAGAATTTACGCCAAATGAAAAGGGATTGCTAGATTTCTATTTATTTTACGACTATGAATATATTTGATTACTTTCTTACTTACTTCATAAATCACGATATAGAATTCGAGGTATTTCTAGGTACGAAATGAACAATAAATAATTTAATTTGTATTTGAAATAGTTTGTTAAAATAAATATATCAACACGTCTGTTACCCATTACTAGGTGTGACACTGTGCCGTAGGCAGACTTCCGCAAATAATATATTTCTTCGCGTGAAGTGCGGTTACCAACTGTCAAATCATGCCCCTAAAATGTTAGTGGAGGGGGGTACCACAGGGGTTGTTTCAACGTGGTGAAAATTGTTTGTCGGCTGTGGGAATCGAATCTGGGTTCTCAAATTCTAAGCCACGTACCCCATAGTTTGCTCATACTAAAATAGGGTGTCTTCTACATTTGTTCCGTATGTTTGCGGCTCAGCTACCTTTATATGAGTTCTAATTCGACTCAAGAACTTTTTTGAAATTATTTAATCTGGGGCTGATCTTGGTTGGCCACCATATGGCCACTGTTTACATTTTATCAGAAGAAAGAAAAAGAATAACAAACAATGACAAAATTTCGCGCTATACTCGTATTCTACAGATCTTTTTTCACCACATTTATTTAGAAAGTGATATAAAAAGAGAAGTGTTTAGACTTCATTTTATCACTTGTTAGCTACAGCAGAGTGCTACACCTAGTAATGGACAAAAGTCGTGATAATATAACTATTTATTTTATAATTTACCCTTTGGTTTAATTCTTGGCTTATGCCAAGTATGATAAAACTTAAACGCATGTCATTTCTACATGATTCTGACAGATGTATTTCATTGAAAGGAAAACATTATTCAATGAGCATGTAATGAGGATAAAGTTAGCGACACGAGCCTTAGTCTGCAATAACTTTTTTACTGATTGTAGTGACTTTAAATTAAAAAATAATTCAACTATTACACAAGAATATTAAACAAATCCAACTAAAATTATTGTTTTCAGTTGAATAGGTACTTGTTTCGTTTACATGTTTCACTTTGACTTTTGGATGAATGAATATTGGAGTTTTCCCCGCGGTAAAAATATATTTTTGACCTTTATATTTTAAATATACTAATATTTACATTTTTTATTTGTAAATAGGATTTATGAAAACAGTAAATATAAATCTTTTCTAAAAGCAAATATTTTTATTTTTAATTGATAAAACAATGATTTAAAAATACACCACAACCCCAAATTTGTGGAAAAGAACCAATAAATGATTAATTAACAACTAATTTGAAAATAACATCGCAATTAATTTTTAAAGCACGCATTTGAATACCACAGGATACCAACATTTAACAAATGCGCTCAAATGAACTCACGGCTTAAAACAATACGATTGAAAAACACAAACGGCAATTGGAGGTATTTCAGAACGACAATGGCCATTCAAAACTGTTATAAATTAATCACTCGCGCCATCAATAGACCCGCGCTGAATGGATCCTGTCGATTTGTTACGTCGACGTGATGAAGTCTGATTTTGCCACTGACACAAGTTTTAATTTACGCGAATGTTACACTAGTTTTATTCCATTGTACCAGGGGTTTTTGTTTTTCATTCTTTTGTTAATAATAAATATTTTTAAATGGAATTATGGCAGTGAATGAGTGAATAGTTAGTTACTATGTTCACATGATGGATTGAATCCCGACTGGGATTATTGAAAACTACATGTAAACTGTAGACAACAAAATTTTAGTTCGTTGTTTTCAATCTACATAGTTTCATTGTTCATGATCTTACTTCATTAAGATTAGTTTTATTTTTACCGTTTGCAATTTGCAAATACAAGTATAATATTCTGTTTATTAGGTGCACAAGATACTTTATCTTCATGTATCAGCATTACTTGTTATTACAAGGTTTGAAACGCAATATAATATTTTAAGAAATGAGGTAGGTGGATCAGTGGTATCGAGTCGGTCTGTGGATCTTGAGAACCCTGATTCGATCCCCACAGCCGACAAACAATTTTCACCAAATTAAATCTACCCCTGTAGCTCCCCTTCCACTAATAGCTTTGAGGGCCGTGATTTGACGGCTGGTAACCGCACTTCACGCGCAGAAATATATCACTTACCGAAATCTGCTCCGGTAGAGTGCCACATCCAGTAATGGGTAAAAGGCGTGATGTTATATTTATTTATTTATTTAAGAATAGAATAGAATAGTGTATAGTCAGTTGCATCGACTCTGATTAAATAAAAAAAGCAAAGCGAAGTTACATATTACGTTGGCAAATAAGCGATTTGCTTTAATTTATATAACCTAATTAAATATTTAGGTTTTTAAGATGTATCTATCCATTCGAATTATCATTCAAACATCGTTTTACCTATATCTGGGTGTCAAATAGTATTATTTTTACCTATTAGTATAATCAACGATTAATATTTGTATATATTTTTTATTAAATATGCATTTCTATTTCGCATCTGACATCAGAAGATGTTTCTATCCAAAATAATTTGAAAAATAAAAATAAATCTCTTTGTTTGCTACATACCAAATAAAATCATTTTAAAATTTTAAACTTTAATAAAATAAATAAATAAATATATCATCACGCCTTTTACCCATTACTGGGTGTGGCACTCTGCCTAAGCAGATCTCGGTAAGTGATATATTTTGTCGCGTGAAGTGCGGTTACCAGCCGTCAAATCACAGCCCTCAAAGATATTAGTGGAGAGGGAGCCACAGGGGTAGATTTTTAAATTGGTGAAAATTATTTGTCGGCTGTGGGGATCGAACCAGGGTTCTCAAGATCCACAGGCCGACTCGATACCACTGAGCCATCTAATCTACTTTAATGTCCAATTATAATTAAGAAATTCTCTGAAAAATGTTTGCTGAGAAATTGTTCTTGAATCTTCAATTTATATAAATTCCAGTAAAACAATTAAAATAATTACCAGTAGTAGTTAGCTTTGAAACTAAAAATTAAAAATTCGCTATATTAAAAATTATTTTCGAATGATTCGGCATTTTCCTCATCGCCTATACAATTAACCATCTTTTCGCAGTTCCTGTAAGAAGGTATCATTTAATTAAATAACCGTCGCGAAAAAACATCGTAAGTAATAACAGAACGTCTTCTTAATGAGTTCAATCGTCAGAGCCCGCTCTGATCGTAATTTGCGATTGCCAACCGTGACATGAATTGCAGAATCCGGACACGTTGCGTTATTTTTCAGTTCTTGAACCGTGGAAAGAAATATTAATAGTTAGCATTAGTTATAGGTTATGAAGGGTAGTGGAACTTATAGCTTCGTTATATTATAACAAAAGAAGATTAACGTTACAATTTCTCTAGGATTTTGCCTTCAAATTGTGTACATATATTTCTACAGTTTGTAATGAAAACAAAATAAAAATCAGTTTTGGTTTTTCATAAAACGTCTTCTCTGCGAATTCAATAATATGAAGAACAATATTATTTATTTTTTACGCAGCAATAAATTTTTTAAATGTAACAGTTGGTTACAACTCTCACCGCATAAGCGAACCTTACTGATTTCGATTTATAATTCCATCCGATTGATTCGTAATTGAATAGTAAATAAGATTCGCTAATCCAAAATTCAGGATTAGTTAAAACTTATTTAAGAATCGGACTATGAGAACCATAATATATCAATTTTTTTATAAATATAATCCTGTTTTAAACGAGATGTTATTACTTAACTTTATTTACTAACTTAGGTTGAATTTTTAATATATTTGAAAGTCATGTTTCCGTATAGGATAGATAACGGAAAATTTAAACTTGTTTATATTTGGGCAATGTTTATTAACGCTTTTAAATAAAATTGAGATGACGAAATGATAGTTCGGTGCTATGATATGATACCCTACTAGAGATGGCATGGTTCCTTTGTAGTTCGAATTATCGATTCCGGATTTCCGGAATCTTGATAAATCGATAGAATTCTGGATTGGCAAACTTTTTACTAATAGAATCACTAAGTTTGAAAATGGACAAATTAAATTAAATCTATTTTGATAGTTTTCCACTAATGAAATTAATAAGTGATTATATTTCACTGTAATTAAATCTCATTGGTTACCAATAACAATAAATGCTATTTTCATAAACGTCCATTGAAAAAAAACTATCGAAATGATAATTTCTCGACGGAGAACTGCTTTTACAGAAGAAATTTTTGATATTAAATTTTCTCGCAAAATATAACTGTCAGATAATATATTGTCATGAATTTTAATCCGTTGTTACGGATATAGGAAATACAGCCCATGCTGCACACTCGCTATTTATCCATTTCCGTAAAAACTTTTAATTCATTTTAAAATCTTATCGGCAATTATCATTATTACGTGTTATATTAGTTGTAAATTGTATGTTTATAAATAATAACATAACAATAAAAAGAAATTTAAATTATTTTTGTTTGTTACTTCTTTAATTAAATTGTCCGGGATTGTGAATTTTTTATTACAATAATAACGGGCGATTAAAAAAAATGGCATCTAATCGGGAAATGCATAAAAACCTATGTCTGAAATTAATTAGGTAATTATCTATCATAACTGACAATGAAAAATGTTACTGATTGTTCAATTTACAAGGACTTTTTTAAGGAAATAAATGTAATTGGTTGAAATAGAATTATTTTGGTGGTTGGTGAAATCCATACCGTTTAAATGTTTGAAGAGTCAATAAGATTCAAAATCATAAATTTGAAATTAATTATCTGTCACAATTAGCAAATTATCTATCATAATTGGCAATGCAAAATGTCACAGACATGCCTATTATATCTATCTTTGTTTTCCACGGCACGATTTAATGCTAGCGCCCTTTATACTGATTATATGATAGCCAGTAATATATTTACTATATAAAAATTCGCCAACATAAAATTTTATTTCATACGGTATCGTATTTCCATGTTTACAATAATGATTTCAATCCGGAAAATGAGACCATAGATTATTTGTATTGTAATAAATATTATGGTACTATTATCATGAGGTAACAAATAGGTTTTCAACTTTAATTACAATAATCATTTTAAGATGTTACTTTCAAGCATAAGATATGAAAATAAAATAAATAAATAAATATATCTACACGCCTTTTACCCATTACTAGGTGTGGCACTCTGCCTAAGCAGATCTATGTAAGTGATATATTTTTTCACGTGAAGTGCGGTTACCAGCCGACAAATCACGGCCCTCAAAGATATTAGTAGAAGAGGAGCCACAGGGGTAGATATGAAAATAATTTTTAATATTTAAATGTGACACAGTATGTAATAAAAGGTTGTACATGATATGTTCGTTAATACTTTCTTCCTTTTCTCAACCGGAAACATCTTACTAGGACCGTAAAAACTTATGTGCCGGACTTTTAACGTAAATAACTAATGGTTTAACTTTATCATATACAATACTTCTTACCAAAAAAATTGTATCGCAACTTTGTCTGAAATCTGAATTCCGTTTAAAAGGCAGTATTGCATGAATTAATTATCATGACAGGATTTTGGTAACATCATTAATATTTACATCTAAATACGATTTTTAATTATATTAAAAAAGCAACTTAAATTATCCTTAAAGTTAATAACCATTACCAAGAATTACTAAAATTGTTAAAAACAACTGCAATGGGAATAAGATCTAGTTTCAATATTAGACTTTTTATTTAAGTAAGTACTATTTATTGAATTAGTAGAAAAATATATTAATTATTAATTTAATGAACATTTTTACATATCTATGAATTTAATACTAGATAAAAATGTGCCTGGTTAGAAAAGTTACGAGCATAACTTCACGATTGTGAAAAACCTTTTCACGGTTTGTGCGTTTGCCTCAATTCTCATATCGTAACATAAGTAGGAAATGACATCGCGTTGATGTCAGACGAAAGAGGAAGTGACTGACGCCATTTTGTTTCAAGCATCCATGTCAGGATGAAGCCATATGGTGCGTCGGATGAACCCGATATCTTGTGAACATTCGGAGATCGGCGACTAGAGACCGCCCACGTAATTTAAGAACAATAAAAAACGGGGAAAAAGTTACCAGACAGATGGACGGGTACACTCCATTGAAAAACGCCACGGGCTGTTTATCATGCTTAATAACATGAATAAATATTAATTAATTTAGTGTGTCGTCACACGGGTTTTTTCAACTTGAAATGTTTCTTTTTATTTGCATTTATTCATGAATTAATTTTATGTATTTTCACATGACAAATAAAAATTACTTCAGGCGTATTTTTAAATATTTTTGTATTAATAAACATTGCTTTAATATATATATATAAATAAATATAATCCTTACAATATAATGGCCCGCTTCCGGTAAAATGATGTTTGCTGAATAATTTCTAATATTTTTGCTCTGCGTAAAATATCTTTGTTGTTTACTTCAACATGACACCGACATGAATATTTTAGCTCCAGTAATAAACAATACCTACAGAATATATTTCCATAAACCTTTCTAGAGACTTGAGATAAATAAAATATTCCCTTGAACTATAACGGCTTTATATGATTCATTCTATGCACGAGTGTAAACAGAACAAGTCTAGTTACAGAAGATTAAGGATCAACGTGCACTGTGATCTATGCATACAAATACAACGCGATAGAGCTAACGTACAATCTAGTTTAGATATATACCTGGTGGATATCTATTATAATCTATTTCCTGTATTTGCTTATTTCATGATATACAACAGAATTCTTTCATTTCTTCGATCTTGAACTTTGAAGATCACGGACTTGTACATATACAATATTTTGCAAATTGCAATAACTGTAATTTAAACAGAAAATTATTAAATTCACTTGTTTTATTGTTACTTCTCCGACCTACATAATATTGCGATGGACATTTTCATCGATCTCGGGATTTTCGTTAATCTTCAAGATTTAAATCTTAATCTAAAAAATATATACCAAATACGCGTCGGAATTTTAAAATAAAATTTTATGTCACTGGCAAAGTACAAAATTCAGGCAAAGTATACAAATGAAGTTAACAAGGGGTAGATTTGTGGGTCCGAACCCTTCCATGATGATTTTTAAATAAAAAGCTTCAAATTATCGGACAATCAGTTTAGGCTGAAATGATTTACAATTGAGTATGATGAATCTATAGGTGTTTCAAAATTATTGCGAAAAATGTAAAGATATATATATATATATATATACAGGGTGATTTTATGAAGACGAACCCCCCTTAACATTTTTATTATTACCTTATTTATCTCGATTTTTTCATATACATTTATGACAAGTAATACATTGTTGAAAAGAGAAAAAAATTTCAGTTTTATTTTAATAAAATAATTCTAGGTTCCTATTTGAAAAATAAAAGTTGATAGTCGTATGATGTAAACCTGACTTTATAAAAAATTTCAATATGTGTCATAAAATAGTATATTTAATATACTAAAACTTCCATATGAAGAAAATTTTTCTATTTCTTATAGTAAAAAAGTTAAGGGGGGGTTCGTCTTCGCAGAATCGCCCTATATATCTATATATATATATATATATATATATATATATAAATAAATATATCTGCCTATTCTGCACTACTAAATTACTCCGTTTTAAAATAAATAATGTGCAACAATGTCAATTTAAATCAAAGATTAACTCGATTACTTTATGTTGTTTTTTTAAAGCATCTTGAATACAAAATTTACAAATTTGCCATTATTTACAAAACTTTGATCTCTTGTATTTTGGTAACTAAATTTACTTACGTTTACATAAATTATTTTACTCAAAATGGCCTCAAGAATAAGCTAATTAATTTTGTTACACTAGTTCTGACCCATAGCCCAGTGAATAAAAGCGAACTAAAACTTGTGTTCCTTAATTAACAAGCATGAGATCGTGGGTTCAAATCTCAGTTGCATAAAAAAAATACGATTATGTCAGGATGGTTCGGATTCTATTATAAACTGTAAGGACCCTATACTGTAATTGGGATTATGTTTCTATTATGCAGAGTAACAAATAAATAAAATAAAACAGTCTATATACTGAAATAAGTCTTTTAGGAATATAAATTAATATTCTAAGAAATAAGTATGATTAAGTCTTTTTGACAATTTGAATAATTTAAAATTATTCATAATGTGAAAATGTAATTTAATAAATTAAGTATCTGTATACGTCATGAATAAATATGCATCATAAGGTTTGATTAATATTAAACAGCAATTTATAATATTAATTACCCAGTAATATTAATTCCATATAAGTATTTAATCCGCAATAACGGTTAAACGAAAATAAATAACTCATCCAGTTGCAGTAATAAAATAATTTTATTACATTTCAAAGTATATTTTCTAATTAACATACCTACCTAGAATCATTAGATATTAACACCCGGTGTCGGTTCTAATCTCTTAAAATAACAACAATAAATCTGTGTCCGGTTACTGCAATCGTAATTTACGAGCATGTGACAATTACAAATGAATTATAGAATGCGGTACACGGTTACCTGTCAATATTGAATGGGTTCCACTGTTTATGAATAATTAGGTCAACATTGCGAACTACGAAACTTTTAGAGTTCTGCTAAATATTTACCAATTGAATAAAAAATTCGCCGGAGCTGAATATTTTATTAGAATTCCTAATTTATGAAGAACTTTAGATTTGTCCATAATTTTAATTATTAATACCTAGTTGTACTAACATAATTTAAATTGGAAATCATAAATAAATCAAAATAATACGTCATACGGCAAAGTTTAGTAGAAACATTTGTTCGGATGCTATCGATTTTAGACACATTTATAATTTATATTTTGTTAGTATAATTTTGAGATGGACGCGATCCGTGAATTTTTCAGTTTGCGTTCGTGTTCACTGTCGAAGAATAATAGTCGTGGCTGCGTAAGTACATTTTTTTCAGGCGTGAATATGTTTTAAATATGTCAGTATTAACACTTTTGTTTCCAATAAATACTTTATAAAAAAAAACAGTAATAAAATAACAAAATGTAATTGTTTTCTGCAGAAAGAAATTATAATTTAAAATAAATCAGTATTTTATAAGAATCTGAATCGGTACTAACATTGTTTCTACTATTTATAAATATCGTACAAATGTATAATTTTATTAATTCTTCTGATAACGTTACTTGACGATGGTCTAATCAACCGAAATACGTATAGTACCTATATTAAATAAACGAATTTTGAAACTAACCAAGTATTTATCTTTTTCATTTTTATTAAAATGTTTCAAAAAGAACCGACAGTGAAATCCATTGAATTTACTAACATTGACTTTCAATTTATCACATTATTAATACACTGAATTTAATTTTTAAATTCTTATACTTTTTGCATGTCTCGCCGTGTGTGATTAACAGTGAGTAAAAACAAAATCAGATTTTCAACAATAGCTTGCTTTAGTTTTTGATTTATAGCCCCTAGAAGATTTGCTGCTTTCAAACAATTTTCAAAATCAGATTTTCAACTTTCCCGAGGCTATAACTCGAAAACTAAGCAAGATATTGAGATGCGGTCTGAAAGGTTGAATTCCCCGTGTTTCAATTGACCTATAAGTAGGTTTTTAGCGATTTTAATTTTTTTGAAAAATTTTCGTCAATTTTTTTCCTCGTACAGTTTTTGACCATTATCTCAAAAACTATAAGACTTATGGACATAAACATTACACCATTGGATTCAGCATGTCGAAATACATATGTATGTAAAATTTCGTTACATTATTCGTACGAGAAATAGTTTTAGAGCAATTTGTTTAAAAATCATAAAAATCCCAAGGGGTACCCCTTGGAAAATAATTAAAAAATTTCAAAAAAGTTATTTTCCTTTAAATGAGCTAAAAATTTGCATACAAGTAGTTTCGGACACGGGGAATTCACTCGTTCAAACCGCATATCAATAGCTTGCTTAGTTTTTGAGTTATAGCCCCTAGAAGATTTGCTGTTTTCAAACTATTTTCATAATCAGATTTTCAACTTTCCCGAGGCTATAACTCGAAAACTAAGCAAGATATTGAGATGCGGTCTGAAAGGATGAATTCCTCGTGTTTCAATTGACCTCTAAGCAAGTTTTCAGCGATTTTTATTTTTTTGAAAAATTATCGCCAATTTTTTTTTTCGTACAGTTTTTGACCGTTATCTCAAAAACTATAAGACTCGTGCTTCGCGGTCGGGATTTTTTTAAGCAAAACTTATCTCAATCGTGATCGCTGTGATAATAAATTTGTTTTCATGACGTAAATATTTTCCGAAACGAAATAGACTTTATGAAATATTTGTGCGTATTTCAAGCATATGTTTCGAATTATCAATATAATAAATAATGACGTGAAAATTCAAAGAAGACTTAACAAAATATCATCAAATATAACTTCCTATACATAATCAACAGCTGTTTGAGCGTTTGCCTGATTTTCATCCTAAGCTCCGCAATCTAACGCCACTTGCTGGGCGCACCTCGGACTTAGGCTTTATAATTTACATATTATCCAATCACGGTTTTAGCGGATTAATTTTAGCTGGAAACTTCGGTCTGCACCAGCGCGCGGGGACTGTGGACTCGCGCTGTTTCAACAGCATCACAAGATAGAAAATCTTTAATGAGTTATTCATGACGACAAGATTTAGAGCCTAAATTCCGTATTTATAAATGGCTTTAAAATTATTTTCGCCAGTCGTAAGCTGATTTGAATACAATTATATTGTATTTATTGAATTAAAATAATAAACAATGTCTCCTGGATAGTGGCATATATCTTGCGGAGTGTTGAAGCAGTCGAGGTGAAGTATTCGGCAAAAAGTTAATCCTATTACGACAGATTTGCGTCCTGTTTGCTGTAATAAATCAGTATTATTTTATTAATCATATCGTTATTCTGTTTACCTCGAGCAAATAAATCAAGAGTACGTTGTCATTGCGATTTTCTTCTGATTGCACTGATTGTGCACTTACTGTTAGTTATCAGCTGCATTTTAAAATTTAATTTACTGCACCAGCAGTTCTCAACATATTTTCTTTTATTTATTTTTATAGCAGAGTCAAATCTCTATTTATCTCTAATAAACAAGAGTTATTCTTAACCCATTGACTCTCAAAGAGACGAACTTGTGATCAGTGATCAGTACGGTATTCATATCAGCGTTAATAATTTTTTTTTAAAGGCACAAGATGTTGAATCTGATTTGATATAGGTTATTCAATAATACTAAGTGAAAAATTTTCACGCAACTGTCAAACAAAGTTGACATTTAAGTGCACAATTCAGCCCGCGAAATTCTACATTTTTGTAAACAGCCGGACAAAAATTCATTACTGGGCTGTCAATTACTTTCACGGACTCTTCTAAACCAATCAAAAACACGATTGCAAATGCCGCCGATAAACAAACAAATTATTATGTTTCTCAAAACGTTTGTTTGGTTACACATTCATATTTATGTTAAATTAGAAATAAATTTTGAATTTTTTTTAATGAACATAATTCAGTGTCGTGAACAATCTTTGTGTACCTCAGCCTCAAAATGATTTGTTACGTTTAGAAAATAGTTTGCCTCGATTTTTCGCCTCGGCTGCCGAATGCTTCGCAATCTAGATACACAAACAACTATTTCACAATATTCAAAATTACGTACTTAGTTAATTGACGAGCTTAAGATATAGATACTTCTATCACTACTAAAGAACTTGAGTGCAAAATTGAAAAAAAAAATGATTATTAGTTGTCGTACGAATGTTAATTATATATCAGTGTCCGCGAAGCCCAGTAACATATTGGTTTTAATAAGAATGATAGAATTAATTAAAAAAGTTCATTGTTTATTTGTATATAAAACAACGATTGATATTTATAAAATCAAAGGCTGGTACCACAACCTTTGTTTTTGGGTGTTCTAAGTGCACGGTTTTAACATGTTAAAAATAGCTAAAACAGGCAAAAACAGAATTTCTGCTACCAGCCAAAATATCTATAAGTAATTAATTAAAAGTGTATTTGAATAGCATTACGAATTCGTTGTCATAACTGAAGATTAAGATTAGCAAAATTACGCAAACAAGTAAGGTTTTTAGTTCCGCACGAAATATAATGTGTTTTCTCGCTTAAAAGAGGTAAATATTTCAAAATCGATCCAAACTCCATTCCCTATGTATGCAATAGCGAATCTAGTTAATGGAAAGAAGCCTCGAACGTGAGATAAACTATATTTATTGTAAAATACATATGTAGTAGAAAATAAATTTATAAATTTAGTGTCAAAATAGAGAATGAAATGAATTTTATTGATTTGTAAGAAATGTAACAAGAAGACAGAAAAGATTTGTGAGAAATGAAATAAATTTTCGTGTTGTTATTAAATTGGTTACTTTCATCTTTTTCTGGTTAAATTACATTTGATATTGACATGGTTGCGCATTATTTTCGCTTTTCACCGCTTTTACAAAAATACGTTCGGAAAGTGAATGCGGAAGAAGAAAATTTTTCTTCTTCAGCTTAAAAAAGTTTTAGATGGTGGCGGCTAAAATTCAGTTTATGTACGATGTCTTAAAAATAAGCGACGAGGAAAATTAAACCTACACAACTTTTCGTGCTCTTCGTGGCTTAAAATATTATATTATGTTGGCTTATTTTCAACTCGTGAACGTTATACAAAATGCCTTGAAAGAATAAAGTTTTTATTTCTAAACTTACTTAAAACACAAATCCCTGGAATCATTCCAGAATTAACTCAGTATTTCTTAGCAAAAACGCATTTTAACACACACATGACACTCAAATGTTCCCATGTACAACAATTCACAATTTACTGTAAATAATATACATTTGTCAGGACCAATTTAAAAACAAAATAAAGTAGTTAAATCGATTTATTGATTTTCAGTAACAGGAAAGTAAGAGGAATTTTTGATCGACAATTGTTTTAACTTTAAAATTTATCTTGTTTGGTTTCAAATGAAAATCTTTTAAAGGACTCGCGGGCAGAATTATTTTTTTTTTAATATGTTTTAAATCCTATAGTTTCAGGTTTCAATTGCAAGGTCTTTTAAAAAGCTCGCAAGCTGAA
Organism: Pterostichus niger; assembly: GCA_947425015.1. Classification (NCBI taxonomy): domain Eukaryota; kingdom Metazoa; phylum Arthropoda; class Insecta; order Coleoptera; family Carabidae; genus Pterostichus; species Pterostichus niger. Next base: position 28,034,234 of record OX380344.1, on the reverse strand, counting down.
AATTTTTCGATCAACAATTTTAAATAAATAAATATAAAATATCATCACGCCTTTTACCCATTACTAGGTGTAGCACTCTGTCGAAGCAGATCTCAGTAAGTGATATATTTGTTCGCGTGAAATGCGGTTACCATGCGTCAAATCACGCCCACCCCCCAAGATGTTAGTGGTGGGGGTGCCACAAAGGTAAATTTAATTTGGTGAAAATTTTAGTTAATGTTTTTCAAAATCTATCGTCTTTCATATCAAATAAAAGGACTTCAATTGTTCTAGTTAATATATTACTAAATTCATCGTTTTTAACACCAATTTTCTGGAAGACTAGTGTAGAATTAAAAATTTTCAGTCGACATTGTTTTATCGAAAAAAAAACACATTGTGTCAATTGTCTTGCAAAGAAGAATCCTATTTCAAGATTCGGGAGCCAAGCGTGAAGGTCAAATCTGACCCAACCGCTAGTGAAATACTAATTTAGAATTGTAAGTAATCATATATTTTTAAATACTTAACATAAGGATAAATTGTTGGATTTTATCAAAATAACCAATTATCAAAATAACCAATAAAAAGTATAAAATAACCAATTATCGATACACCGGTAATATCAGATAATTTTGTGAAATACAAAATAGGTTAAAATTTAAAATAAAAGTTATATTAGAAGCTAATCTATTATTGTTTAAGGAAGGCATTCATAGTCGATTTATGAATTGGTACTTGTATTATAACTGCGCATTTTAGTTTAATAGTTATGATATGAATAATACAATCTTGAGATTAAATTTTGTAAACTGTCTTTAGCCGAATTTTCTACTTTAATTGTATCATTTAAAAGTATCATTAAAATGCTTTCAAACAATAAAAACATATTTTGCTGCGTAAAGCAATTAACAGAAGCAATTAAAATTTTTGAAATTCGCGTGAAGTAACCTTCGTATGTATCCATAAAAATGCTGAGCCATAAGCAAAATAATATTTTCTACATTCAAACTATATATCCATATCTGTGCGGCCATCTCTTTTACAGCTTTAACACGTTTAATGCGCAAAATGTCGCGCCGGCAAAACTACTGTCTGTTGTCGAGTCAACATGGCCAAGCAAACCTAAATGTATATAATATATAGAACGTGTGAACTATAAAACAGATAGTGCGTCATAAAGTTCTCTTCGGTTTATTTCATGATAATCGTAAAACGTGATGGGATGTTGTCGCAAGAGCTATGATGCGCATTTGATCATACTATCACAATTGTTTATGTTGTCTCCAAGTAACACCTTTGTTTTACACCAACTTATATTTTCATGTTTTGCTACGCTATTCTTGATTATAAATATTTTTATTTTCAAACTTTTTTCTTCAAATATATATTTCGATGCTTCCATTCAAAATCATAAATATACGAGTATCACTGTTATCCAATAAGCTGATGCCGAATTATGAATCAAATAAATAAACAGACAATTCAATTGTGTAAATTAAAATATATTAAAACATAGATGACTTAAATGGTAAAAATAACAAAAGTATTTACACATTTAGTTATTAAACAGATTAACCGAAGATGGCAAACAACAACGTGTATACCAAATATATTACTAAAGTTAAAAATTGATAAGATTACATCTTGCACATTCAAAAAAAAAACTACTTGTCTCGATTAAACCACTAACTAATTAATATTGTATTCCGTGGAACTTACTGACGTTGGTAGAAGGGCAACCAATCTCAAGTTTAAGCTTATAGTAAAAAAAAAAACATAAGTTTACAAGGGATGAAATGCAAAGGTCCAATCCATCCCAGTCCAATGCTCAGCTACTAATTTACACAGACATGTTAATATATTGTTTCAGCAAAACGGAACAATTCAGAAAGATAATATTATTACAATCGGTATATAAGTTCCAATTTATTCGAATTGAGTCAAAAAAATATAAAATACCGTTCTAATTAATTACGATATCAGTAATCTGTTTAGAACATCATTAATACTTGAGGGGGTGAGTTAGCTTACCTTTATTTCGAATAAACATTTCCTTTTGTCAAGGTGATACAGATAACAAGTTATGCTAAGGCTGAGAAGAAGTAGGATGAAATGCGTAACAAAAGAACAAATATTTATTTAAACATTTCGATTTTGTCTTTGAATCAATAATTAATGTCATACTTATAATATTTTTATTGATACAGAACTAAATCTCTTATAACAATTTAAGTTTAATTTGTAAGTAATAAAACATTGGTTAGAGTTAGATGTTAGAGAGGAGGATAATGAGCTTTTTCTGAATTCAGCTGTGGCCTGAAACTATAACAATGACTGTTTTCACATGCAGTTCTGAGTTTTTAGAATAAAAAATTACAAAATATGATCTTATATTGTTCAGATGCAAAGAAAACCGATATTTAAATAATATAGTAGGCGCAGTATAAAAATTTGTTTTATCATTTGATCAAAGAGAAATTTTACATGACGATTACGTAGCTGTTAATTATATATCATTTATAAATAAATTAATTTGCCTTCCTTTAATCTCAATTACACACAAATTACCCCTACAAATTAATCGCCAATCATATAAAATTAATGAAGCTTACAATATATCATTTCAAAACGGTTTATTCATAAGAATTGAAAATATAGTTTCATTTCTATCCTCTATCATTTAACTGAGAGATTGAATTGATTGGGTGGTATCTAGTTAGACTGTGGCTTTAAGAACCCGGGTTTGATTCTATCAACCAACAAACAATTTTCACAACATTATAATTATTCCTGTGGTTTCTCCTTCACAACATCTTTGAGGGCCTTGTTTTTACAGCCGGTAACCGCACTCCGAGCACATAAATATATTACTTATCGAGATCTGCTGCAGCAGAATGTCACACACAGTAATGTATACTAAAATTGAATTCAATCTGTTATTGGAATAAAGTAAATGATTACATGAGTCAGTAAAGAATAGGTACAGTACTTTCTTTTCCACAATATAGTCAGCGTGCTATTGTAGCACAATCGATTACGCTCTTTTAAGGAGCGAATGCACTGCGATCTTGAATAACATAAAAGTTTAGGGGTTGATTAAATTAGACAAAAATTGCCTCATTAGTAGAGTATTTGTTTTTCTAATTAAATGCATAGGTCTTGCAACAAGTGTATTTAATTAAATGGAGCACCTATATATCCGTGTAGTTTGAATTCTTCCGAAAGTTTTAGGTTCCCTGTACTGCAGGCGCGGTGGCCGAGCGTGTTAAGGCACATCTCTTAACATACTGTGACGTCACCCGAGCCATGGTTCGTCAGTTCGAATCCGCCTGTCGACAATGTGTGATTTGTCGTAAAAATATAAAATACAGTTACATGTATTTATCACACTCGGGCTTTAAAAACTAGTCACTTTTACGCCTTAAATAATATAGCATTTGACTACGAAAACCGGCAGTACGGCAGTGTAAAAAAAACTGCGGCTCGGTGTGTCCGGTAGGCCCAGGCCCGATTTGGGCTGTAGCGCCACAGATGATGATGAATTAAATGCATAGGTCTTGCAACAAATGTATTTGATTAAATGGAGCACCCTATATATCAGTGTAGTTTGAATTCTTCCGAAAGTTGTAGGTTCCCTGTACTTTAATTATAATTAATTATAAGATATGGAACATATGTAATAAATAAATACATTAATGTCTTTATATTCTTTGTAAAATTCATCTTCAATATACTCAGTGCTTCTTAGAGAAATATTTCTGTGTACTCGTACATAATTAGTAAAATGGTAAAAGAGAAAATACATGTTCAACAAAGAGTTGTCGATATCTTCTGTAGGATGACAAACTTAACACGTTGTGAAAACGCAATACGGAATGGCTTACTAATTGGAGAATGATCAAAAGATGTTCGTGATAACAAACACCGAGGTTGTTCTTTGAAGACGCGTAATTTGGTTTTACTTCTCATTGTGTATGGGGTGAGGCTCACACATTTTCACCACAAATGAGACCGCTTCTTATATCATACTTCCTCTCTTTCTAGCCAACCAAAACTTCACCTAATCCTACTCGGAAACCAGAATATATAAGGTTCTTGGAAATCCCGGAAGAAGAGTGGAATTTAAAAAACTGGCATGAAATCCCTAATTTGTTTACAATACCAAGAAAAATATAATTTACATATATATTTATTTATTGTTATTGGAAGAAAGGGTTGCTTTAACTGATTTAATGATTCTGTTGTCAAATTTTATAGTAAATAAAATGTATTGGTATGTCTGAGTAAAGATGAATTATGGAAGAATATTAGCAGAAATAATTGATTTATAGTTTTGAAAACGAGGAAACTAATTGTAGTGTATAGAGTTGTTTGAACAATATCAAAGTTTAAAGTACCGAACAATAAAAAGTTTGATTAAACTGATCAGAATTCCAATCCCATCGCAACGATTCGATCATAAATCGAAATAAAACGAACACATTGACAAGGTTTGGTCACAGGTTATAGTACTGCGACATTTATAACATACGAGACAAACAGATAAAAGTCACACATTGTTATAGGCTGTCGTTTGGCCCGGACATAAAAACATTCCATCGTAAATTTTTAGAAATTAGATACTTGAGTGATTTATTACCTAAACTTACCTGGTCCTAACTTTGTAAACTAATCCCAGGATCAGGGATCACAATCGATCTGTCGATCTCTAACGACGGAAAATCAGGAAACTCATTGGAGCTAATCGTGGGTTGAGACTCACTGATCAAGCAATGATCATTCGTTTTAAGTTTTAATTTCGAGAGTATCGCGTTACCCACAACGGCGGTCCCGTGTCAAACGGCTCAATGACTACGTCATTCTGTGTTCCTCATACACGGCCTGCTTTAACGGATGGATTTTTTAATCGGACACTCTTTTATTTTTGAGAATTTTGGTGGTCTATGGTTTCATGTCATTCGAGATGACGATGATAAATTTTTGTTCTTAAATTCGATTTTACTTCGACAGCGATGGCGCCCGTACAATAAAACTAAAATGATATTGCTTTAAGATTATTGGCTGAGACAGAAGCCAGATCAGATATATTTTTATACGTTTATCTTTGAGATAGTCGATATTTTTTTCTTAAATACAACTTTAATATTTTAATAACAACAAAGACAAAATTAATTGTCATCATTTTGTGAAACATAGCCAAGTGTTTACTTTATATTTTTGTTTAATATTTTATTTACCTTCTTTTTTATTATTATTTCCAGCTATTTTCTAACTTTAATTCCAATTTATCTACAAGTTTCCATTATTGTTCTATTATTTTTAATAAACCTCAATTCAAATATATACATTTGAGAACTCGCGTTCAATTTCTATAGCCAACTCAACTTCGAGAGATACATGCCAACTAAATGTTATCCTAAATATTTACTTGACAAAATTTTGCTTATCAAATTTATTTGTGCATATGTTTATAATAACTTCCGAGTTCGTTATATTCTTATTTAGTACCATATGTCCGGCAGTACGGTGGTGTGGATAGCGTTTCAGAATTTGAACCCGGAGATTCTAGTTCGAATCGTACTCAAACTAAAAAGATTATATGAACTACCGCACTGCGGCTCAGTGAGTCCGGACCCTGTACTGTAATTGGGATTAAGTTGCTGTTATACAGTATAACATAAATAAATAAATCTCAGGCTAAATTAGTAGTTGTGCATTGATTTGGGTTGAATTTGACCTTTATGTCATGTCCCTAGCTAGTCTCTGGAGTTTGTTTTTTTAAATATAAACTCATGCAAAGTACAGTTTTCGTTGATTAACGTAACGATACTTCTCTCTTACCCCTTATCAGCACATTCCATGGAAAACAAAAACATTTCATTAGATATTCTTTGGTTTTGATCAAGACAAGCCTTTTTTTGATTTCAATATTTAATCTTGTCTTGATCAATTTCTAACTTAGTAATACTATTTTTGTTAGTACGTTGTCGTTATCTATTTTTTTCGTTTTTCATCATTTCATTCTTTTGTTTTAACATATTTTTTTACCTCCGTTATTAAAATATTATTAAACGTTCAGGTTTCCATGACAGTAAATAACATTTTAATCACACGTTGACAAGCTGTGCGTGAATGTTTTAGTCACGACATGAAGTTAACAACTGACATATTTAACACAGAATTAATTTATCGACCTGCATCTATCATTCTAACTCAACCTTATTTTTCAAATAATTAGTAAAAAAAATTCAAAAGACAAACAGTAGAAAATTCTAGCAAACTTTGATTTTTTATAAGAATATATGTTGAAACTGGACAAAGAATATCCGTTAAAGATATAATAAAGGTATATAAAAAAAATTGTTGCAAATTGATTATAGCTAAAATAACATGATTCTTGAAAAAAGAAAACAATAGATTGGCTCATTTAGATGAATGTCGTTTGATGAGTGACTTGTGACGAGCTAGCTTCTCCGAAGGATATGATTGCAGATAGCAGGATGCAATAAGTGATGCTTGCAATGCACAGGCTTACCAAACATGCGAATCCAAGCCATCTTGATTGCGATTTATGCCCCCGTTCTACCTGACTCTAATGTATGCCGTTAATATGCACGTTTATTAAACACTGTGCAACATTTTGAAACATTGATTCACGACGGCGCATTCCCCGGGATTTTTATATTCTCGTTCGTTATGTTTTATGGTGTTTTTAAATGCAGTGCCGAGCATCGTAAGCTTGATGAACAATGAACCATATTTGTTGTATATGAGCACTAGATTTTGATTTAACTAGAGTTTGCACTCCAGGGACGGCACTAGATATTTTTTGCTACTAAAAGCTTTGCAAGAAAAAATAAGAAGTTAAAGCTGGATTACATTTTTCTCACAAAGTAGCTGATGGTACTAAATTTATTAACATAATTAATAAATAAGATTTATTAATTCCAGATTTCCATTAGCTATATTACAACGTTGTAGTAGCTGTCTCTAGATTTTTGAAAATTACAACATATAAACAGGAGCTCATGTTATATTAGCATTTGACGAAAACAGTTTTAAAAGATTTTGAAAAATAAGTATTATTGTAACAGCCGGCATATTATTCGAAGTACGAATTTTACAATTTAATCATTGTATCACGTGTTTTTCATTTCTATATTGCATTAAAACACTTATTTTTTTGGTTTAAAATAAAATAATAAAATTTAGGGGGGGTACATTGATAGATTCAATAAACATTTGAAATTTAATTTATTTGACATTTATTGAACTTAGATTAGAGTTAAAAGTCTTAATTACCAATGTTGTGTTAAAGACCTTTAATTTTTAATTTGTTTTGCAGTTTGATATAATTATTTTATTATTAAAAAAATAATAATAATTGCATGATCAGAGTAATTAGTTCTATGTATAACATTTTTACAGATAAACAATTTAACATAATTTCAGAAAAGAAAACTTCAAAAACAGTTGCACAAAGTTGTTCTTTCTCAAGAATGGTCTCATTAAAACTGAATTAATTTTATACTACCGGGTAAGAATATTGTTAACTAATCCAAAACTTAAGATTAGCTAAACTATTTTAACTTGATTAATAAATGTAATTGTAAATTGTAAAAACAGGTGTTTAAAAATGATCTATAAATGAAACTGATTATTTGTACTATAGGGAAACAAAAAACATACCATTATCATAAAATATGGACTAATATTATGAAGTGTAAATTGCAAGATTTGAGTTTAGAAAGATTAAAAATTTAAATTTTAAAATATGGGAAAATCGTGATTATCTACAATACTTCCCGTGTGATAGGTTGAAGAAGTAAAAGTAATAACAATATTATTTGAACCTTGTCGTAGTATTAGTATCTAATATGCATTCCAAGCCTACAGAAATATTTATAAAGGTCAGTACACACTTGCTGCATCAATATCAACAAAGGAACATTAATCGGCAATTGAAAAATATTTACAATTTACAAGCAACTAGATCTGTCATCACTATTTGCGCGTGCGCAAACAATAGCCACGTGGGAACAATGGCGTCCCACGTGTGCAGGTCACGTGACTCACCCCGTGCTCATTTATATTCCGCCAGTATGATCGAATATGCACCGTAATTATATGCGAATTATTATGAGTTCATTGTACCTAACGGCGTCAGCCATTATTTCATTCTGTCCTGGCATAAATATTCAGTTATATCGCGAATAAGAGCAAAGAGTGAATCGTGAAAAATTTATATAGTTCGTGAAAGTAGAAAAGATGAGGCTTGGTTTTGATAAACAACATACACGTGAAGATTTCATTGCAGAAGGTTGTGAAAAGGATTTGTTATTCACTGGGGAATTTGTTTGTTATGGAGAGATTTATTTCTGTATTGTTGTCTGGTTTCATTAGCGATTTGATGTAAATATATTCGTAAACTGTAAATTGTAAATATTATTATCTATTGTTAAGTTCCATATTTATATAATTAATTTGCGATTAATATTCTAGGAATTATTACCTCAGACTTCAGTGTTGTCAAACAGTGTTTCTCAATAGTTTACTTTACATGATATGTGTATATGATTACTAATATTTATGTTCAAAATAGTAAGGTAAGGAAGGACATTACATCGCTTATATTTAAAATAGAAGTAATATTTACTCGTTACTACTTCATTCGAAAAATAATTACATCACATCTAAAACGAACAGTAGAAACTTTTTAGTTCTTTTTAGCTCGGAAAACAGTTATGCTATCGAATATATTTCTAAAACAAATATGAACAATACTCATTTTGTTTTTGATATTTATATCTAATATATTTTAAAACAAATAATAATGTATGTAATATCAAAAATATATGTTTCCATAACATTTTTCCGAAATAAAATGGCACTATAAAGTACTAATAAATTGTTAAATATATAGGATGTTTCTATACGTTACCTCTGCATGAAACTTTAATGACATATATAATTTGATATACTGATTATAGAACAAAAAAAATGTGTTGTTGAAATTCGCAAAAATTAGGGTATTTCATTCCTAGCGAACATTTTTAGTGTTACTGGTTTAATAGTACATTTAATCATTTATAATTATGTTACTAATGAAATAAAAGTATAAACACTGTCTACAAATAATCATTTATTAATTAGTCATTATGTAGGTACCTGGTGTAATGCCTTATATTTATTTTTTAAATTAAATGTACTATTAAAATAGTGACAATAAAAATGTTCGCTAGAAAAGAAATTCCCTAATTTTTGAGAATTTCAAAAAAATTCTTCTTGTTGTATAATCAGTATATCAAATTATATATGTCATTAAAGTTTCGTGCAGAGGTATAGAAACATCCTGTAAAGAAAATAAATACTTCCGTGATGTAAATACCTTTAATTTTTAATAAAGAAATGTTTTGTAGTTTGATGTAATTATTTTATTATAAAAAATTAATTGCAATAATTTTACATGAACTGAGCAATAATAGTTAAACTGATGAGAGTTTTTGTTTGACATTTTTATAACTGGAGAATTTAACAACTTTTCAAAAAATATGTATAGAATAAATACTTCCGCGGTGGAAATTCACAAAAATATGTGTACTTTACTTGTATGTAACATTTTTAGTGCCACTGGTTTGCAATTAGTTTCGCGAATTTCTGTAAAATTATTTTTGCATTATAATCAGTACATCAAATAATATACACTCTTAAATTATTTTGCAATCATTTTGAATCACCCTGTATATGTTTATGCGTATAAATTTAAAATTACTTATAGTAACAGGTACCTAGACGTCAATTTATACAATTGGTATGAAATTATCGCAGCAAACAAAGGATTCTTCACGATTCTCATATCATGCATATAACAAATTTTACAGCCTTGATATTAAAGAATTTCTTGTACATTATAATCAAGAAGTGTTATTAATTCGCACCTATAGTAGGATCTAAACAAATCACTTCACCTAATAAATATTCTATGATCTAATAAATAAAATAATTAAAACTGTCATTAAACACTTCAAAAAAAACTTAGTTTAGTAATTAATCTGATTGAGCTCCTGTGCACACCTAATCAATTTAACCCGTAATACCAACGTTAATAGCGCATTACGAAGCGTTAATTAAGTATGAAAGGCGCTTAATTACATCGGAGAAGGTCAAGTAAATATTTCAATAAATGTAAGTTGTTCTTGCAATATGAGAAAGTGCAAACACGGCTTGCAGGTGTTTTAGCAACACCTGAAATTATTTCTCTGAACTCTGTGTTTGTATTTCCTCAGTCAGTTGAGTTTCACACTTTATTAAATATGACTGTGTATTTGTGTATGTAGTCTTCATGTAGCGTGAATATATGCTCTTGTACTTGACACATATGTAAGTTTATTGTTTGCTCTTGGAATGTGATTGACTGCTTATTATTGTTTGGATTTTTATATTTATCACCAAGTTCATGAGCATATTAAAACTTCAGGATTTTATTTTGTTCTTTGTTAGCAATACATAAACTTATCACAATATCACAACGTAAATGTGGTATACTTATATTACATACTATTTTTTAGGGATTGAAATACAGGATAAAAACAATCAATACACTGGTGTTTGCAATTGTTTTTGCAAGTAACACTGAAATATTGGTATAAAACATTGTATTAATTTAAAAGATATGAAATACAAATATTGTTTAGCACAGTTGGTAATAAACTTTTATTAATTAATATGAATTTTTTTTAATAATATTTTCACAAAATTGCATTTGACGGTATTTTCTGCCTTATTATTTTTAGAACTATATTATAAATACATAAAGTATTCAGAATTAGAAACTGTATTAAAATAGTAAAAAATAAATAGTCAAATATGCATTTTTTTTTTGCTGATTGACAATTAAGTGGAGTTTTGTCGAAAAGTGACAGAGTGTAAAAATGTTGCTATGAAAAAAAATAACAAATTTGACATTTATTATTTAAATTAATAGTGGAATTCTGTATAAATACGTAAATCTATAAATGATGAACAAAATCGCAATGAAACATAACTATAAAATATTTTCTACTTATTAGATTAGATTTACTAATCTATAAACTTTCACAAGTTTCTTTAAACAAGCCTACATTAATTTCGATTGGGGTCAATATTCCTTCATCACTTTTTTCCATTATATATTATATTGAGTCGGCCTGTGGATCTTGAGAACCCTGGTTCGATCTCCACAGACGACAAACAATTTTCACCAAATTGACATTGCCATCAAGCATTTGACATGCTTTTATTTATTTAAACTAAGTTTTGATGATCACATTGCGACAACCCATACCGTTGACTCCATGTGCCGTTGTCATAACATGGGCAACGTACACTGAAGGCGGCATATGACACTGGTAATTGAACCCGCTTAATAATAATAATAAAGAAACTAAATTTAATTTTTTTTTTGCTGCAACTGACTATACACATGTACAGTTTCATCCTAAAAAACAAAAACAACTTTATGTTTATAATATTTCCATAAGTAGACTATTGGAATATATATACAAGTAAGTTTTTTTCTCCATAGGGCTCTCGAAAACTATAGGAGATAGAAAGTAGATGTATATGTTACTTAATCTTAAAATTCCAAATTTAATTTATATTTTAGGAATTAAAGTTATATAAAGAAAATCTTTAATTTTACATTTTCATAACATAATATTAAAATATGTATGTATTATATTGCGTTAATTTAATAATTTAATCAATCTTATATTTCTATTTATTCTAAAAGAACTATTTTATAAAATAAAGTATTTTCATATATAATATAACAAGTAGTATGAAAATTGCTGAAAATATTTTGACATAAATTATGAGTTGTGTTTCCTATCCCGTAACAACGAATGTATATTTATGTCAAAATATTATCTGTCAATTTTCATACTACGAGTTGTATTCGGCTTGAGAATTTACCAAACAAGAGTTAATTAACAAGAATAGTTAGGTAATTATTTGCACATTATTAATTAGGTATTACAGTGATGAAAATTTTGAATATTAAATGTACACTGAACAAATGTAGAATTGACGTTTATGAAAATATTGAAAATATCATTTATTTTATTCGTAACCAAGGATATTATTAACAGTGGTATTTCCGATATCAATTTCACTAGTGATGAATTTCCGACGAAATGTACATTTCATTGGTTCATTTTCAAACAAATTCGTGATCCTGTTGGTTGACAGTGACGTGTGGTGAATTCTCAACATAATTTGAAAGTCATCATACTATCTTAGTAGTCACATCTAAACTAAATTTTGGATATAATATTGTCTTGAAATGAAATTACTTTCTATTATGTCAGAAAGATCTACAGAATTTAATTTTAATGATTAATTAGTATTAAATGTAATTACAAAATTCATATATTTAACGTTATTCGCACGACAGCAAGATATGAATCCTGTATCCTTGTTACCTACCAAAGTTTCCATCAAGATGAAACTTGAGTAAGGAGTATAAATAGACCACGTCCCGTGTATGAGGATTATTTTTCCAGAAAGAATAAACACCTCATTAGCAATTTAATAAAGTTATCAGAGTTCTTAATCGCGTCGTTATACGTTAGACAGCTCCACTGTACAACATTTGCATGTGTTAATACTGTTATTTCTGCTTCTACTCCACGGTCTTTACTACACAGAAACTACAATCTGAGATTTCATAAATTTTACTTTTAATTGCTTGTAATTTATTTTAGTTTGCTTTGATGTTTTGTAAATAGTATTTATCATATCATTAATCCTATATACGCGAAAGTACCTACTCAGGTATATGTACATGTAATAATGTCATTTGAAACTTAAACATATTTAAATCAAATTTATGCGCTTTATTATTCCATAACATTTAACTATGAGGTATTAACCATGTTCGTAAAGACTAGACAAGACAAATAATAACAAATTAAATAAATAATCATGTTGCTCCATTTATTTGTGGTGCAAGTAATTTTATTTCTATTATTTACATTTTCAAAATATTCCATGAAGTCAATAATATATTACCATGTAGTAAACTCAAGAAATAATACGTTACCGACCACGTTAAATAAAGCCAAGACGATGTTTCGTGTAAAAATTAAATATATTTTGAAACGTAAATTTACAAAATATGAAATATTTTTAAAGCAAGAACAACATTAACTGAAACGAAAATCTTTTTACCGTAACTAAATCGAAACTATTAACTTAATTAATATTATTCCGAGGAATTAAAATGAAATACCAAATTACAATTTATTTGTATTAACTGGTAATTGGTTATAATTTTGTTTGTATGTAGTTTCAGTAGCAAATTATTTAAATATTACAACAAAAAAGATAAATTCAATAAAATGTTCAACTATTTATTAAAGTTAGTTAAAATTTTATGACAAAAGTTTGAAATAACGTATCGGGATAAAACAATTGAAACAAATCAATTGAAATTAAATGCATTTAGCTTTCTAATAAATCTAAATTACAAAACACGTAAACAGTGCAAACAATAAATAAACAATTAAAACAAATGGAAACTAAATAATCAATTACTACAAACACATGATAAAATTACAAATCCGCTCTCATACACATACATCATTATATCTCGGTCGGATCTGTTCAACGAGATCACTTGGACATTTCTACACCTATATTATTACATTTGTAAAATGACAGCTTTGATTCCAATCGGATCAGTACAATTATCAGGGCTACAGAACATTTTGTTGATGCGGCTGAACTGTCATTGACAAACTAAATAGATTTTGGATTTCTGGAGATTAGTTTTGCGCTGTGGCTGCTATTCGAATATGTTGAATTTGAAGTAAATGATGTGTTGCTAACTACGTGGGTGCTCCAGCTTCACTTTAACTGCTAATATCCTTTGAATTAGCAGATACAATTCGCAGATTATTTAGACTAAATAAAATATACAAAAATATTTGCATACAAATTTGAATGACTATATAGAGTGCGCCACAATTGCTATCTCGAGAACTATAAGACGTACGAGGTTGGTAAAATTAGACAACAATTTCAATTAATAATAATAATAATAATAATATTTATTTTGTTTTAAGGCACAAAGTCCTATACAAAAGAAATGGTAGATAAATAGGTTACATAATAATCTAAGTAATATAACTAATATAACAATAACAATGGTAATAAAGCTTTAAGTTACAAGTCCTTTACAAAAGAAATAGTGAAAAGATGAGTTACCTAATGTTATAAATAGTATAAATCACATAGTAATTGCAGTGTTGCTAAATACATCAAATCTGCAATACAATAGTAATAATAATAAGTAATTAAATTGATAATGTTAATGATGATAATAATAATAGTAATAATAACACTAATAATAATAGCAATAGTTCAATTTTTACGTTCTTCACCAACAAAATAGTATAAACATAGGTTGTGAAGTAATGTAAATAATGTAATAATAATGATCCTTAATAATTTAAATCTTTCTATAAGAATACCCAATGTTAATTTTGTTTAATAAATATGTATAATACTTTCACTCATTCAGACAAAAACTTCTTAAAAGTAGACTATTGGTAGTATAATAAAAAATATTATTTATTTTTTCACAATCAAGTATTTCTAACAAAGTACCAATCTTTGGATATGACATATTTTGGGGTATGTATTGACTCAAATATGCGTCTCGATAAGGTTTGTAGAGAGGGCAGTGAAAAAAGAAGTGTTCTATATTCTCCTCTGTGTTGAGGTTGCATATGGTGCAAATTTCGTTGGTTTCCCATTTATATCTAATATTGTTATACAACACAGAGAAGAATTTTTTATTTGCTAGACGCAAGTTAGCTATTAGACGAGTTTTCACTATGGAAAGCTTGTCCAATAGATAATTTTCTGTAACAAAATCGTTCTTAATTAATTTATAATGGTCGTTATAAGTCCCATTCTTTACTCGATTCTTGTCTGAATTTATAGAGGCTTCGTTAAAGTATTCCACTACATTTTGAATTTTAGATTTAGTTAAAATTGCATTCCAATGTTCAGAAAGATCATACACCGTAAAGAGAGCTCGTAGTTGTGAGTACCAGTTAAATTCTTTTTTATTAGTATCTAATCCGTCTAAATGCTTTAGTCTCATTAGGATTATTTTTGGGAATCTAGAATCTTCTACGTTATTTACTTTATTAAGCCAATTCAATCCTCTTTTTATGATTTGAGAGATAATATGACATGTACCTGTCTCCATTCTAAGCATATAGTTAGGCGTGTTACGAGGACATTTTAAAATCATCTTAATGTATTTTAATTGACTTTTTTCTAAGTTTTCTACGTATCGGAGTCCGCAGATTTCAGAACCGTACAATAATGTAGCTTTCACAACTGAATCGCGCAGAATTTGTTTTTCATTCCAAGTTTGAGATCTACCTTTTACCAGCATATTATTGACTTTGGAAGAAGCTAATGTTGCTTTTTTTTCTGCGTATCTACTATTTTCGAGAAACTTTCCAGAGGAGGAGAAGATTATACCTAAATAACAAAAATTAGTTACTGTTTCAATAATGCAGTTTTTATATTTAAAAATGGGCATAGGCGGTTTACGACCACGATAGAGTGGTAAAATTTTAGTTTTGGACGTGTTCACTACTAGATCATTTATTTCGCAATATTTTTCTAATAGATTTAATTTTTGTTGAAGAGCTACGGGACAGTCACTTAAGATCGCGATGTCATCAGCATATGCTAGCATTATAATATCAGTATAACCGTCTATATTTATTCCTCTTTGATTATTCTTTCTTAAATGATCCTCTAAATTGTTGATAAAGATTGCAAATAATATGGGGCTTAATATTTCTCCTTGGAGAACTCCTTCGCGAAGAGGAATGGTAACATTGTGGTTTTGATTTGATTTTGTATTGATAAAAATGTTCGCATTACTATATAGGTTTTGTATTATTCTTATATATTTAGAGCTGATACCGATTTCGTACATTTTATCCCATAATTTTGAGTGATTAATTGAATCAAATGCTCGTTTAAAGTCAACAAATGCTGTGTACATTCTACCTTTCTTAAGTCTGAGTTGCAAATGAGCCAATGACGTGAGACAGAAAATATTATCCGTTGTACCTCTGCCCTTTCTAAAACCCGATTGATTTTCAGCCAATAAATTATTAGTTTCCAACCATGTTTGTAATCTATTGTACAGAATTTGTGTAAAAATTTTACACAAATTATTAATTAGTGCTATACCACGATAGTTTTCCGGTAACTTTGGGTCACCTTTTTTAAATAACATAGGTATTTGGACAGTTGACCAATCAGTAGGTACAGTTTCATTAGCAAAAATAGTATTGAAAAGGTTTAAAAGGTAGTGAATCCAATTATCTGGAATATTTTTATAAAAATCATAATTTATTTTATCACAGCCGGCTGTCTTGTTACTGTTAAAGTTTTGAATACTAATTTGCAATTCCTCTAAAGTTATGCTATTATCTAGGTAAGGGTGAAGACAGTCACTATAGGTGTTATTCATAATAAACGATTTGTTTGCGCATAAAGAGTAAAAGTATTGTTCCCATTCTTGTATTGTTATGTCATGTAAAATTATCTTTTTAGGGGATAACTTACGAATTGTTAGCCAAAATTCAGAATTATTTTTAGTGTTAGCTAGGGAATTAATTATATCGATTTCGTATTGTTTCTTACAAAATTTAGTTTTATTTTTATATTGTTTTTTACTTTGCATATATGATTCTAAATTTTCTTTGGAAGGATTTGTTTTGTATATTCTCAGGTCTTTCAGTGCTTGTATTTTAAATGATTTGCAAATAGAATTAAACCAGACTTTAGATTCTATACTATTTGAACTACTGTTAGCATTGGTTATTATTGATTGATATTTATGGATTTGGAGCATACCTGATTTACTAGCACATTCTTTAATACTGTATAACAAATTTTTATATAATTCATCTGTATTGTTTGAGTTAAAGTAGATATTGTCGTGTTCGGCCATTAAATTACTGAATATTTTAGAATTGCTTCGACTGAATTGAAATTTTAATAAAAATTTATATTCATTTTTCAAATTATTATGAGAGGTGATATCTCTAAAACAATTATATCTGTTACAATATTGTATTTGAATTATACTATGACCCGTGTTACTAATAGAAGAGTATATCTCAAACTTTGTTACATATTCTGCAAATTTTATATTCGACCACGCGAGGTCGATTGTGCTTTGACCCATATGGTTTGCAAATGTAAAATTTCCCGGTATATCTCCTCTGGTTCTCCCATTAAGTGTATAAAATCCTGAACATTCCATCAATTCAGTTAAATTCTTGCCTCTTTCATCTACTTTAGAATGTAATGAAACCCTTTGTTCAGAGATATTTGAATTAATAAATACATTTTCTTCCTCTATCTGGTTTATGTTGCCAATTTTAGCATTAAAATCACCAATTAAAATTATTTTTGTGTCATTATAAGAAGTCACAATTGAATCAATACATTCAGATACTAATTTTAAACAAATATTATTACATAAACTTGGGCTTAGGTAAAAACAGCCAATTATAATATTTGTAGATTCAATACATACCTCCACAATGATCCAAAGATTGGTAATTTCCAAAATTTTAATCTCGTTAACTAAATTATTTTTGAACATAAGCATGATACCTCCACTAGCTCGACCTTTTTGTTTATCTTTGATTGCGAAACTATAAATAACCTCCTTTGTGTAATTGTTAAGAAATTCTGGAAATACATTTATCGGATTCTGACACCAAGTTTCACAAAAGCAAATAATATCTGCTTCAAGAAGTTTCTGTACTGACTCGCTATCCAGACTATATAAATTATTTATACCTGAAATATTCCAAAAAAATATGTTAGTGCAGGATACATTATTGTTTACATTATTATTACAAATGGTGCTTTTACTTATCTTAACTATTGGAGTATTCGGTGTTCTTTCGTTATTTTCTGCCGTGTTAGGAATTCTTCTGTGAGGTAGGCGTTGAGTTCCGAAAGGGCTGCCTGTTATCTTGCATGTTTGTTTCATCCATTTCTGATGTCCCGCTTTGCGCCGAGACAAATGTTGAATCATTATCAGCAGCTTGAACTTCGTGAATTCCATTAGTTGTTGAGCGCATTTGTTTATTTGGTTGCCGTGGTGTGTTGGGCGAGTCATCTGATTTTCTGAGTTCTCTGTCTCGCTTTTGACCAGTTTTATTATTTTTCTTGTCGCTTATTGTTACTAACTGATTTCGAATAATTTTTGTACGGATGCCAATTTCCTCTTGTGTTCTCTTGGCTTCTAGTAACTGTTTTCTTTCTTCTAGAGCTTGTTGAGTAAGGTCATGGTTTACATATACATTTGACCCTTTCAAGTTTCTTCTGTTGGTGTAGATGTTGTTTTTTAGGTTAAGTGAACTAAAAGATAGTACAATTCTTCGTTTTTCATTTTCCTTTTTGTCAATTAATCTAATTTCTTCTATATCATTTTCATTCAGCGTCAAGTTGAAATATTTTTGCAGAATTTCAAAAATAGATTTTAGAATATCTTGAGTGGATTTACCTTTGGTAATTATGCCGCAAAAAATCAGATTTCTTTTCTTCAACTGGAATTCCAGGTTATTTATGGTTTTTTGCTGTTTGTTGACTTGTGCTTGTAAATTTTTATGTTTCGCATCTAATTCTTCATTTTTTACTTTATATGTAGAAATATCAGTTTTTATAGATTTGATTTCCTCGCAAATTAAATCTAGTTTCTCTAATTTGTTTAGTTGTAGCAAAATAGAGTTGAATTTTTCTTCAGACATAATTTTGAGGTTAGAAAATTTAGGCGTTTTATAAAGTCTTTGTTTCACTATATATGATAAGATTAAACTGCTATTTATGTTTTAATACATGTAGGAATTTACCTTCTTTGTATTTTTAGTTGATTTAACAATTTCAATTAATTTTTCTCTATCAGTGGTGTTTCAAATACGGGACTTTCTTATTTTAAATAAGAGTACGTATATTTTTTAGGCTATTTGATTAAGTATATTTTATGAATTCAACAATATGACAAAATACCTAAAAAAAAGGCAAATTAAATTTATGTTTTTTTATTAATATCTGGCTTTTGAGAGACAATTACAAAAAAATAACAAGTCAGTGTTACTACAATAATTTTTGTAAGTTAATATTTGTTCATTTTAATACTATTGTAGTAACACCATTGCTTGATTTCTTTATTGTTCAATTTTTCTACCCAAAGCACTCTTATTTTATACGGATATAACTGTGATAAGTAGTTAGTTGTTCAAACATGTAAAAATATTAGTTGGAAACTGATTTCAAACTATCAAAATAATTCGTGGATTTTTTGTGAATTAGTCAAGTAATATACGCATTAGATTTTCATTTAATAATTGAAATTTGTTGTTCACTGAAACTCGCTGGCATAAAAGGTTTTCAGCTAATCTTTATACACAAAACTTGAATTACAATTAAAATAAAAAACGCATCTAAAAAATGTCAAAATTTTTGACAGTTCAATATTTTAAAACATAATTTCTATAGTACGCCTTAAACTAATAATTATTTGTGACAAATATTGTTTTACCATTGTTATTTAACTAACAATATGCATTTTAATGCTAATTAATTAAAATCTGAAAATATGTAAAATATGGTATCAGCCATTTTGACTATTGTTATCTTATCTTCGCTAATATCAATATGCGAAGTACGTGAATTTTTCATCATTTATATTACCATGACAACGCGTATTTCGCGTACTCCTTTTTTGTTTCAATATATATTTTTAGAAACTTTTAAAACTTCCCTAGTTTTGTGGAAAAATGGAAAAAAAATCACATAAAAAATATCTGGATTCAGGAAAAATCTCTAGACACAGCAATGCTGCTCGAACGAATTGCATTTATCATAGACATACAAAATGAGTACCATTCCTTGCTTCTTGTATAATATACTATTATTATTTTTACTAAAACTTGGTTGCTTTGAGATGAAACGAATCGGGCAATTTGTCTGTTGAAAACTAAACCTCTAGAAATCCATAATAAACTCATTTCTCAGGTTAAGTGCCTGTGTAATACTTGTTATTATAATTACTAGTAAAATCTTATTTGCTTCATTACAGTATCTAATTGCAGAATATTTAATTTGTTCATAATTAAGCTGTTAGCTGTTGTACATATTTCCTTCTCATTTAACACCAAATTTATTTTACGAGATACGCAAAATTATAAGCATACTAAAAGTAGTAGGTAAAGTATTCGACTATCATCATTACATTATGGCAACATCTGTATGCTTGTTCAACATGGGAAAGTATCCGTATGCGGGTCTTCATTTATGAATAATTACCATAGCATAAATTATACACTCTCAACATAAATTAAATTAATGCTAAAAGAGTGTATAATTATTTTATTATTTTACATACGTACACGGTTGCTTGTTCTTCCCTTATAGGTTTTCAGGTTTTCTCTTTGTTAATATCTTTGTTACTTATTGTTATCGTCTTTACTTTACATTATTTGTTACAAAATTGAGAATTATAGCTGGAATGTCGTATGCACTAAAAGAGACAAATAATTTGAATACAAACAAATCACAAATCATTGTCGTCTTACAAAGAGCTGTCACTTTTATAATATTGATGTTTGATTTGTTCAAACTTCAATTTGCAAGTACAAATTACATATTTTATGGCATTGCTAAAGCTTCTTTCAAGAATTTAGCAACTTTGTAAACAAATAACTCTGGCTAGAAACAGACTCTATCGATATTAAAATAAAAATTATTAAATATATTATTATGCTTTTCGCCCATTACTGAATATGGCACGCTGCTGCAGCTGATCTCGTGAATGATGTATTTTTTTATGTGATGAAAGTATGTACATTAAGTTAACTAAAATTTCAGACGATTCGTTAATTTATAAAATAGGCGACTAAATCACTATTTTGACGATATTTTTTTAAATTCTGTGTGCAGTATATGGTAATTAATATAAATGGAATTAGTTCTACACATTTATTTCATAATTATAATAATTTGCTATATGATTAATTGTATTATGAATGCCATTTGACAGTATGTAAATATAATAATAATTGCACTAATAATATTTTTAGCGAGAATGCATTTGTAATTAATTATATTTTGTGTTAAATTATTAAATACTCCGCAATATAACAAATGATGAGATAATTATTAATGAAATAATATGTATATAATAATCAACAATCAAACGCCAAAGGGTCTATTTCCAATAGTGTAAGTGTGTAAGATAAATTATTATTTGAATTATTAAATTTCTCGATAGTATGTCGCCATTTGCAATTCAAATACAATAATTGAAATTATATACCAATGATTTCATTTCATAAATAAATTTACCATTACATCTGTCCACATTCTTTCCGCGCCCAATAAATTCAATAATTTGTGACCAATTCAAAATATTTTCGAATAATTTGAAATAACCAAATTTAGACACTTCATTATCATAAATTTGGCGAAACTTTAGTCATTTCTTGTTCTCGAATCTATTAAAACAAAGAGTTTTATTAGGAAACATAAGTATTAATGCCAAATAAATTAAAAGATTCAAACTCGTTTACATTAATTCGATTATCTAGCGATTGTTTTGGACCCAACACAGCGCACAGGACTGTCTTCGGAAGAAATTAGAATCGGAATTGAATAAAAATTGACTTTTTAAAGAAACAATATTTGTACAGAATTTTTGTCTCACGGTACACATAAAATAGTGCAACACGTCAAAAATCTATAATATTTTTTGCCCATCTAAAAAATAAGTACAAATTTTTTAATGATTTACAAAAATAAAATAGTTAATTATGCAACTAGTACTAAAAGTGTCACTTTATTGCACGAGTGAGAAGCAAATCCACGAGTGCAATAAAGACACTTTTATCCAGGGCCAGCGATTATGACCTGAAATGTCTGCGTATGGAATTCCACATTTCAAAAAGTTAAAAATATTATTGTAGTATTTTATTCAACACTATTTTTAAAAATATTTTCTGAACACTTAAAAAAATTCGTGTAACTATTTGTAAGTTTTTAATCATTTTTCACGACAAATATGAAACAGTGAATTATGAAGTTATCATACTTGAAATTCAGGCAAAAATTACACCCTTTTAACGAGTGAATAAATGGAACTAGAATGCACCACCAAAACAAAGCTCAACGCCTAATAGATTGCATCACTGAAAAAATATAATTTCTATTGTATTTCTATATAAATAATATTTAAACTTGACATGGACTTGCATGAAATAAGAGTCTCAACCTTTTAACACAAATATAAATTTTTAAAATGACGAGTAGAACAAAACAGTTGTTGAACTCCGCCGACGCTACTTTTAACACAAGTTTTCAACTAATTATATTATCTTTACTTATTACATTTTAAACGTCAAATACATTTATTTTGTAGGTAACTTAATTTGTTTCACAGCAATTATTTTATTATGTGTACTACAAAATGATTTCTCACATCACTTATTAAAAGGTCAGAATTACAATTTTTAGCAGCGTTGAAATGAAAAAAACAATTTAAACCGTCACAGCATCCATTAGCTTCTACAGAGGCATACGAACTGAATACCTTCGATACATACACGCAGTAAACAGAAATTTGTACTAGAAGTTAATAGTGGATTCCTGACCAATGAGAATTTGATCGAGGATTTATGATTAGATACACATTATAAATACAATGTATACATTTGTAGCAAGTCAGTTAAGAAAAATAGATTTTGGTAAATGAATTGCGATAATTAGCCGTCAAATTACAGCTTTCAAAGATATTAGTTCTGGGAAGCCACAAATTTAATTGTTGACTTTAAGAACGAACTCAGGTTCTCAAATTCATAGTTCGACGCGTTTCCATTGAAAATTTATTTTATTTATGCGTATTCCATTTGACATTCAAATCAAATCCAACTAACAATTTTACAATGCTTCGTTACATATGTATAGTTACGAATATAGTTACAAGCTAACAACCTCTTAAAACACATGATTTGTATGCTTAAATTATCATCGTAAAACATATTTTTAATCCGTTGTTAGCTACTAACAGTATTGTTCTTACAATTGACCGTTAGTGAAACAAATCACTTTTTGTTATTTTTTACCGCACGAGTATAGTAAACTTTTTCAATTGAATTAGTATTGCATAATTCAGTTAGTTATGTAGTTTAATTTTTCTGATTTAAGTAAACCTAACAGGAAATGGAATACGATTCTTGCCGTTTTTATAAATATAAGTATATTTTTAAATTATAAATGTGAAAGTGCAAATACACCTCTGTTAGAAATAGAATTCTTGTAAAATCAGAAAACATAACATTAAACAACAATATAACACTCATATATACAGAAAGAAAAAAACGAAACACGTGAGAGAAAAAAAAAGACGGTTAAAATACCACTTTGACAAACAACATTTTTTTACGCTTGTTCGATGTTAAGAACCGAGGCATTTTTTAAAGTGTCGCCCCCTGTAGTTTAACGGCAGCCATGGCGTTATGAAATATAAGAATTAAGCGACATTTATTTAACTTTACAGAATATCCGTGCTTGCGCGAGCGCATGCGCGCTGTCACCCGCTCAGGGGGGGCCGTCAGGTCCACAATGGGCCCCTTTATACATTCCCCATCACAAGATTATCTAAAACCCGCGCCTTTATCCAAAAGAGTTATGTTTACTATTCCAGTTTTGTTAGGGAAAACTCAAGTCTAAATTACAGATCGCGGTGGCTGGTGCTGGTGCTAGTGTTGGTGCGATAGTGTTTTGTTACCGGTCCGGCAACTGTGTTACACCAGGCACCAGGTATCTTGATTGTGGACTGACGTATATCATGTAGGATGAAATTATGAATATGTAAATTGTAAATAACTTGTAATTTGAAGTATAGTGGGATCTGCTTACAACGTTTTTTTACTAGATCTAGTGAGATAGTAGTGTGAGTGTTATTATTGTTAAAATAAATGGTTACATGGAAAATGTATTGTCATATCTTGCATGTCTTAAAATAAGTAATATAGATTATTATATCTCTTACGTGAAATGATATTTATAGGTACATGTAACTATGTAACTGTAGGAAGGCGAGCGCGTGTAATATTATTATGGCACTTGTTTTATGGAAATTTCCATACGGTTTACATAAAAATATTAAATTTTAATAATAGTACAACTGCTTGTCTTGCTGTACTCAACGATTTACATCTACATATTTTTGAATAACTTAGTTGTTACATACAATCACTTTCACACGAAAATGGAAAAAATGTTTTTACACCTGACAGGTTTTAATAATATTCCTTATTTAAATTTAATATTACTTCCCGATTATAGATAGGTATTATTACAAATTATTATCAAAATTAATGGGATAGCTCAGCGGAAACACAGATCTATGAATTTGAGAAACCAACTTCGATTCCCGTAGCTCACATTAAATGACCCCTGTGGTTCTCTCTCTATTAACATCTTGGTGTTGTGATTTGATGGCTGGTAACTGCACTTCACGCGCAAAATATATCACTTATCGAGATCTGCTGTGGCAAATTAACAAACCCAACAATTCGTAAAATGCGTAATAGTTTATTTATTATATTCATTTTAAAATTAAATAAATAATAATTAAATTAAATGATCTTGGCATTAACTTAAAAATTAGCTTACAAATATTTTATTTATTTATCACATTACAAAACTGGAAATTAATCCCTACAACAGTTAATCTGGAATCTGGATGACTTGAACATAGTAATAATTTGGCAAGGTCTAAAACCACGAATTTTCGGTTTTTTTTTAGCAAAACACAATCGTAGTGTCCAGCAGTACGATGGTGTGGGTAGTATTACAGATTTAAAATCCGAAGAACCCGTGTTCGACTCTTACTCAAGCTAAAATTATATAAATTACCACAGTGTAGCTCGATAAGTTTGGACTCGACTGTAATTGGAAATCAGTGTCTGTTGTACATAGTAGCATAAATAAATAAATAAACAAATGCCAGTCTGCGGGCCCTGGAGACATCGTTTCAATTTCAGTCAATGTCAATAATTTATCATCTAATAAAAATTTACTCTACATCATGCTTTTCTCTTTCAACTACCACAATGCTACAAAAGTGATGATATCGGGTGATTAAAAAATCGTTGACAAAAAAAAAACATGTCAAATTAATCAGTTAATAATTGAAAACGAAAAATGTCACCGATTGTTCAATTTACAATGACTTTTTGAATTAAATAAATGTAATTGGTTGAAATATAATTATTTTGTTGGTTGGTGAAAGCCATACCATTTAAATGTTTCAATTATCTATAAGATTCAAACATCATAATTTAGGAAATTAATTATCTGTCACAATTGACAAATTATCTGCCATAGTTGACACCGAAAAATGTCATCGATGATTTATACTTTTTTAAATTAAAATGAAATAATTTAAAAAAAATTTAAGCGCCTTAACACTGCACTAACATCTTTGGGGGCCATGATTTGGCGCTGGTAACCGCACTTCACGCGAAGAAATATATCACATATCGAGATCTGATACGGCAGAGTACACACGCTCAGCAATGGGTAAAAGGCGTGATGATATATTTATTTTATTTATATACTTAAAACTGCGAAATTCTTTAATTAAAATATTATACTAATAAAAAAATCAAATATAATCAATTCTAGAACAAAAAAATATAAATTATATAAGAAACAATGTTTGTATTTAAGTTAAAAAATATTTATTTATGAAGTTTGCACTCTATTTAGACATAGATACATATTTTCATTGTATATTTATTTTTCAAGTAAATGGGAGGGTATTCCAAATAAACGAAGAATATTTAATTATTTTCTCCATTTGTTCTTTAAGATTTTTTCAAATAAGCGGCTGGTTGGACTATTCTGATTTTAGTTCCTTAAATAAAAAATATTGAACACTAATATTTGCAGTTTTTATATTTGCGTATTTTTAAAACATTTAAACAGATTTTCGCGTCAGTTTTGTAAAAGTATTGCTGTAAATTCATTTTAAAATTCTTCCTAAACTCATTCCACGATGTGTAGAATTCGAGAATGGGCTAAACGAGTAGCCATCAAGCTTGGCCTGTTTGAGTCTGTATCCGAAAATCGTGTGAATTCCAGTACAAGAACTCTAGAGCTGCAAGAACATTGGCATGAGCGTTCAGAGGCCGCGAGAAGTGAACAACCACAGCCATGCATTGCTCAGCGTCAACGACAGCTCACCAGAGTTGCCGCTCTTCTTTTTATTTGACGTGAAGGGTGTGAAAAGTGACAGACATGTACCCTATCAGCGCATTCCTCTCGAAAACAAACGCCGAACGGGGTGATTGACGGCAGCGCACCGCACGAGAAAATAAGGAAACGTCACTTTAAATTGGATTCGAATTTATGTTGCTGTTTGAATATATTGTGTTTTGGTTTCCTTTTTCGGTTCATTTTCTTAAGCGTTGTCGTCGATGTCGAGTCCTTTTACTTCTTCGACAATTCCTCTTTATTTATTACTTGTTTTACGTTCGGGAGATTGTTATTTATTTCCATCTTCGATGGGCACTGCGCGTTTGATGCTTAACATTCATTTTCAATGATTCTTTCTTAATGTTGCTTTTATGGGTTGACTAAACGATAGATTCAAAAGAAAAACCTGTTTCTCTAAATCTAGATGTTGCTGCTTTGCAAAAATAGTCCGTTGGGTGATATTTCTTTTTACATATGAAGTCAAATTACAACTGTCACTTATGTTTATTTATGTATTTGTTACTTTGCACAACTTGAAATTGAACTCCAATTGCAGTAAAGAAATTACAACTTTTAATGGAATTCGAATTTCAAAGACAAAATTGTCGTTATCGAATTTTAAATTATCTTATTTATACTATAACTTGGGCTGCAAACCGAACCGGAACTAGAACCTAAATCGAACCGAACTGAACCGGTATTGTTTCTTGAATCAAACCCTTTATGTACAATAGATAAATTGAAACAAACCGAACACGTGAACCGGTTTGACCCGGTAAAATTAGTCTGTTTTGAACGTAATATAAAATTATTTTTTGTTTCCCAGTTATTTGTTTTGTTTAAGAAACTTACTAGAATAGCTAATCGGATGTTTAATTTAAATTTTAAAATGAAATTCAACAATTTTGGTTTGCAGCCGCGATTATAATAATGATTAAACATGGGATAAATGACTTAGTCGACCTGTGAATTCAAGAACTTGGGTTCGATTTCCACATCCGGCAAAATTATCCTCTCCCTCCACAAACATTTTTAGGGTCCATGATACGACGCATAATAAACGCATTTTACGCAAAGAAATGTATCGGTTACTGAGATCTGTTATAGCAGAATGCTACACCCAGTAATGGTTTTTTTTATTTTATTTTATTTTTAATTAAACACAAATTATGGTGATAATATTATCTTTATGGAGATCTTAAGATTATGAATT
Organism: Pterostichus niger; assembly: GCA_947425015.1. NCBI lineage: Eukaryota > Metazoa > Arthropoda > Insecta > Coleoptera > Carabidae > Pterostichus > Pterostichus niger. The sequence continues at coordinate 28,006,681 of OX380344.1, read as the reverse complement.
TTTTCTCACTAACATTTTAGAAGATATATTACATGATTGATTCTTATACAATGATTACCTAGTAAAGGTTTTGTCAAAACAGACAGTAATTAAACTCCCTCAAGGATCACAAATCTAATTACAGCCATAGCCTAGTCTAGACGATCAACTATTTGCCTTTCGATATTGCGTATTAAATTGAATTAGTACTGAAAGTACTAATTGTTTTGAAGCTATTTTAAATCATACTTAACTATGTAAATGTTTTTATATTAAATGTGATCATAAAAAAACGAATATTAGAATTATTAATACAGCCAACAATTCAAACATTCAAATTATAAAAAGTTATAAGAACAATAGAGAGTGCATCGTGGTATTGTAACAAATGTAACAATACGTCAAGATCTCGGTAAGTGATATATTTATGCGCGTGAAGTGCGGTTACGAGCTGTCAAATTACGGTACCCAAAGTGTTAGTGGAGGCGGAGCCACAGGGGTAGATTTAAATTGGTGAAAATTGTTTGTCGACTGTGGGGATCGAACCAGAGTTCTCAAAATCCACAGGCCGATGGTTATTACAAACAATAGTACAATAAATTATCCGAAAAAGAAGATCACATGTTACTGTTAAAGCCAGATAATTTACTTATTATCTAGACGTAGACAGATTGTAAATATGTAAAAGCTTAAATGGTAAAAAAAAATTTAAAAAGTAATTATTAATGGTAAAGTTTGTAATAGGTAGTTTTGAACAAAATCTCGTTAACATATATAAGCTAATAGTTATGTTTATTTTAGCAAAAACTGTAACAAACTTTCAACTAATTTAGTATAGAGTGATTTACACTTTAACTACATAACTGTTCTATTAAACTTTTATCTTTCGTGTTCTTGGAAACTTGAAAATTTCGTTTAACTGGTATAACATACATTAAAGCTAGAACGAATTATATTTCATAATCACTGAACAAAAAACTTTCATTCATATTCATAACTTCGAGTTCGCAAATCTGGCTTCCTCATTGAATATTCTAAAACATTTTTATCAAGTCCAACAAAAACTCTATCAGTTCATCTGAAGCATTGATTAGTATTGATACTCTAATGATTTATGTTCGTTGACTATTTAAGATGTTTTTAATTTAAGCAAGTCTAGTTCTAGCAGTTAATCAGGTCTCTCATTCCTATATATTGATTTGTTACGATTGAAAATGATAATAGTGCCAGCGATATATCTGGGAGTAATTAATCGGTCGGTTTTAATTTCCATACAATAAGCGTACATGTCTTTATAGACGCGTATGATATATGACTTGTATTTCGTATGTAATTTGTCCTGATGGGAGATAAATGGCGGACGAAGCTTCGTCTAGGGTGCGGTCTCTTATGAACTATCTACTCTACACTAAATGAAACTCACGCCTTGTGGTACGACATTGTTATACTCAATTAACAATATTTACTATTTTATGCATTGCTAATTTAATTATTATCTCGCGTTTTTAAATAAATCAACACTAAAATATTATTATATATTATATATTACGGGGGTAGGTGGCTCAGTGGTATCGAGTCGGCCTGTGGATCTTAAGAACCTTGGTTCGATCCCCACAGCCGACAAACAATTTTCACCAATTTAAATCTGACCCTGTGGTTCCCCTCCACTAACATCTTTGGGAGCCGTGATTTGACGACTGGTAACCGCACTTCACGCGAAGAAATATATTACTTACCGAGTAATAAGTAAAAGGCGTGATGATATATTTATATATTTAAAATATTAGTCATTTTAAATCCTGTGATTTTATTATTTATATTCCTAATTAACTTTTTCCAAATATTTAGTTTAATTAATGTTTTTTTATCAAGTTTGTCTCCGTAGTTAAACTTTTTTTAAAGCAAGTATCTGTAGAATTTGAACTTCAATAATTTATTATAATTAAGAAATCTCCACTAATGCAAAAAAATATAAAATATTATATACAATTTTTTTCACGACCTAAGTAAGATTAAAAACGAAAAAGTAATTTTAGATAGTAAATATTTCTTTGGCTTTTATTTCTATGGTTATTGGAAACGATCCGTAAACACACGTCGTGTGGTGAATTCGAGCCATTGTAATCGAATGAAAGTTGTTTTAGAACCGCTATGAGCATTGAGCTCACACAATCATTAGAACAACAACTCACAAAGATTAAAAATCTCCAACTCCCATGTTATCTAAACTCTTTCTTGCACGCAATATACTTCATATTAACCACTTAGGTTTAAATTAACCAACGTCTCTATACATTATAAGTTTCTTTATCACATTACACTTAATTTCGCGCCAATATGTTTGAAAGTAGATTGGCGTGAAGTTCAGACCGACTGCGCTCTAGCGCGCTTGTCTCGTGATTGGTCGCACGGACGCACGATAGCACCGAGTGCACGCGAGACGAGGATAATTGTGGGGTTGGATTGTAACACGCGTGGTTATTATAAACAATATAATGTAACAACTCAATCAAGTAAGCTATGGACCGTGAGGTGCTATACTTGTTCGCTTTATTATGTATTGAGGTAATAACGACATGCTATTGTTTTTTGTTTAGAATATTTTCGCGTTGAAACTTTCGCAATTTATTGCAAGTATAATGATTTATTCAGATTTCACATCAATATAAGTTTATGTTACGTACAATTTTTTATGCTATCGACTCATTTTTCTATACTTTCATTATGTAATTTTACCAAGATATCTAAATTTAAATATTACCTCCGAAAATTTTTAATGATCTCTAAGGAGATAAATAAAAAAATTAAGATGAAACCAAATGTATTCAGTATTTACTTTTTTCACTACTTTTTTTTTTACTTTTGTATACGATTTGTAAAATACGAGCTTTCAAAACGATTTTTCGTAAAAAAAGCTACTTTTATGATCAATAAAATAAAAAAATATTTTACATTAGGTCATTAAATATTTTATTCATCTTGTTGACGCACTTACTGATCTTATATTATAATATAGTATTAACCCGTATTTTTGTCGTCTCAATTTTCAAAACGAGGAAAACAACTTTTCTCGTCTCGAATATATCTCGATAATTCATTTTACCCCATGGTCCTTATAGTCATTTCTCGGATACTGATTCATAATTTAAATATAACTACTCTCCTAATTTCATGGAAAGGTGTTGAGCAATTTTAAGATCTGCTATTTTATTTTAAGCACTATAATGCCTTTTATCCATTATTGGGTGTAGCACTTAACCCTAGCAGATCTCAGTAAGTGATATATTTATACGCGTGTAGTGCGGTTACCAGTAAAATCACTACCTTCAAAGATGTTAGTGGAGGGAAAGCTACAAGAATAATATGGTTAAAATTATTTGTCGAGCACCAGTGTTCAAATCAATTGAGCCACCAACCCTAGAAAAAGCTATAAAAACTATCCTTTATATTGAATAAAAATCGATTAAGTCATTTTTGTGTGACAGACAGACAGAATTTATTTATAGGTTAAACAATTAATTTACTTTGAAGAAAGTTCTGTATTCATTGCTCAAATAAATTCTTTTGTTAAAGCTAGGAACTTATGAACTGATCTGAAGATGTGAAGAAAAGAAAACTTTTATTTTTTGAAATTCAGCGTGCGATGAAAGCAAAAACTATAAGTCTTGAAGCGTTAGCAGCAATTTAGTAAAATATCAAATAAAGGCTCGGATCTAAAGTAGTCCGTAATTGTCAACATCGAAGCGGGCTAGCGCGTTATGCACAACTCGCAACTCCAACGCGACACAAGGAAAGTCTCATTGCTTTTATCTCCTCCATTCTCTCCTCTTTTAATGCGACGTTACGCACAGTTACTTCTGAACTTTGCAGCCAGTTGTAATTTGTATTCATCAACACGCAGATAGAAAATCCTGCGCTGCTAAAAAGGCAAAGTCGAGACAGACGGCAAAAACCTTTAACTTTGTAAAACTCTTTAATATAAACAAAGGGTTGTCGGTTGTACGCTGTCTCTTGTCACTGGCATCCGGACATAATTTGCCCTTCCCGCGGTGACATCAAAACACGTCGTGAGTATTTAATTAGAAAAAGCCGGTTATTTTGCCCGGTTTATGAAATATGGCGTCAAAGATAATGCAGTGTTTTTATGCGGCTTTGTTGAATTTTGGGGCGTGTAGGAAACGCGCTTTTTAATTGCGTAAGGGGTCCAATTTCATTCAATTACTCGCACAAATTGCCACACATCTCACCAACAATGACAGTTTTTTTTTTCATTCCGTTACATGAAACCACTATACTATCAACATAATACACTCTCTACATACTCATACTACACATTCGCATTTACTACCTAATTATTTCAATCTAAACATATTTTATCCTATTTTCATATTTTAAAAATATATCGAAGGAAACCTAATTTATTTCAATTATGTTGGTAGTGATTCCACGAGAGAAGAATAGACGAAATTATATAAGATAAATGAACAATGACAAAAATCTATAATTTATGTGTGTCTATCAAAAAGTTCACGTAGGACCCATTATCATATTTAGTTTTTAATATAAAATTGTTCAAACATGAATGACAAATTAATATATCGTAGAAATTACCTTGTTTAAAATTCATTACCACATTGATTATTATTTTTATAAAAATTTTGTTCCTGTGATTTATTTTAAATTTCGTAAAAATGGAAGTCGATAGTGAAGAGCAAATGTTTAGAATACCTGAAGATAGTTTGTTACCAATAAAATCAAGAAAATTCCGCATGTGTTTTGGCTGATAGCGGGGTTGATATTCTTACTTTCAAAAGACATGGTTGATGGAAATCGAATGCTGTTGCAGAGGGTTACATAGAAGCTTCAAAAGAGAACAAAATTCAAATAACACGAAAGGTTTTACTAGGAAAAGGAAACAAACCTTCAACAAGCAAGGAATGAACAAATGAAGACATCAGACGAATGTCATTACATAAATATTGTAAATTCATTTAATGTGAATATTATTATGGATATCTATCATTTACTTTATTTCCTCATTTTATTCGGGAATAAAATAGTTTATTATATGTCAAATGTCAACTATATAAAGTGACAGTTTATTCTTAGTCGGGAAAAAACGTATTTAAGGCGTGATATCGTCTTGTCTTATATAGCAATACAAACTCCGCAAATATCCTAAATCTCCATTACATTTCTTAAACGTAGATTAGGTATAATTGGATATTTCTAAGTACTTACCCGTACAATAATATTTGCAATGTATTAAACTATAAGTACACGTATCTACTTAATTATGTAGATATGTGTACAGTATCAATTAATTTCGTAATAGTACAACATAATTGAAATTAATATACACAGATCAAAAGTTTTCCTTGAGAGTGAGTTGAAACACTTGTAATCCTATTTGAATTTGCGGTGGCCCTCTTAATATAACCTAACACATTTCTTGACAAATGGTAAAGTGGAGTAAAATAAATCCCAATTTTCATTTCGTTGCAAACAAGGAAAGAAACACACATCTTCCTGGCCATAAATCTTTCTTTTATAATTCGTTTAAACAACCAGAACAACCTGGCGTAATTTTTTTATCTCGTCCTTTAAGTTTTAATTCCGTTACAGAAAAATATAATTAACTGGTCCCGGATGGCCTCTGAGCATTGATACATCTTCATTACATCGGTCCAACTACGAGAACGACTTCCAGAAACAAATTTAAGTAAAACAAACTGCGCTAGTATAATTGAAATAAATAGTATAATACTACTGCAACGGCTCTGTATTCATTTTATCTCGGCGTCGTATACTATCACCCTAGACTTAGTACAGGAGGGGAGGAGGAACACGTCGTGGCCGCCTACGACGAAGTTTTTCGCAGAGTTTTTGTCCCCTTTCGCTAAAGACTAACAGCGAGTGTTGTAGAGAAACTTTTTTCTGAAGTCTTTTCTTGCCGCGTTGCTTTTACTCCCCGCTAATACTGGAAAGCTGTAACCCGGATGCACAAATCCGAATCCGGGGTCTCCAGAATTTTTTTTTGTATTTATAGGATTAGTCCCGTTGTTTTTGCAAGCGAAATTGAATTTGAGTGTCAAAACAATGACAGTTTCAGGAAAAAAGATAGAAAAATATTTTCCTTCATTTCAAAACATTACCCAACCAGAATACTAATTTATATCTTCTGGTTTATTTTCACAATTATTTATACACAAAATCTGCATTATTTTGTTTGTTTGTAACGGCTTGACTTATTACATTATTAATTACTGTTTAGATGTGATTCTTGACAACTGCAGTGAAACTGTAATTAATGGCTATTAACTGTAAATGTGATTTCTCATCGTTCATTTAAAGAAATGTTTAAATATTTCTTGTAATAGAGAAAATAATAAAAAATACAGTAGAAGAAATGTGCATGGAAGAAAAAGAAACATCGAATAAAAATGAATAAATTATAGAAAAAACATGAGTATTCTGAAGGGGAATGGAGTTTCCTCGCGAGCACCAGGGCGGTAACGTCACATCAGACAAGGGAATTTATCCCGGGATGAATTTCATAAGTTTGTTTTTTCAGTTACGAAACTGAAATTACAATGTGCTGGTTTTTTTGTTCCTGACTGTAAAGCCAACATAAATTCAAGGATTGCTGAAGTTTTTATTTTTCTTTTTGACGCTGCGTCGCAGTCAAGGCTTAGTTCCATGCTTTTTGAAGTCTACGGAGATTATAAAAGTTCCGGGATAATTATGACAAAGTAATGCATAATTATTTCGCAAAGTCCTACAGAGAAATGTATTTTATCGCTCATTAATTAGAAGCACTGAAATTTAAATCTAAAAAATTATTTTTAATCCTTCTTTTTATAAATAAACAGCGCATTCGATTATGAACCTTTAACATTTATTGAACTTTTATTCAATAAATTCAACCTGCAATCAATCCCCGTGAAATATACCTTTCTTGAAGCACAAGTTTTGCTCCTTTCTCGATCATAAAACCTTTCTTATAAACTCCACAGGAAATTATTCGTTTTCGTAACAAATCTTCATTCATATTTATTTATGTTACGCTGTACAACAGGAACTTAATCCCAATGATAGTACAGGGTCTGCACTTATCGAGCCGCATTATGGTAGTTCATATTATTTTTAGCTTGAGTGCAATTCGAACTTAGGATCTTCGGATTCGAATTCCATGACGCTATCCACTGCACTGACAGTCTTTATTCACTTTAGTCTTGAGTCTCTCAATAATTAATTTACATAACTTTCAGCTGTTAGTTGAAATTATCTTTCAAAAATAAGTGCAGGAGACACTCTTTTTCTTATCCGTTTATATTACGTATATCAGTAATATTGGTTTAAACAAGGTGTTTCACAACTTAGAGCAAAAAATTAAAGGGTATATTCTGTACGACTTGCTGAACATGAAACAAAAAGAATTTTTTTTTAACTCGCAAAACTATTTTCCATGTTTCCCAGTCCAAAATTTTTCGTTGCCACTGCCACTGGGTGGATGATTATGTTAAAGTTATTAATTAAATAAAATTCTATTATAAATAACTGCTAATAATTGAATTGTGTAATTATTCTTTCGTAGTTGATACCTACTTCATTGTTTGTGTTTAATAGGAAAGCGAATCCCGTGCAGTACTACAAAAAATGTTTTAGGTTAACAACCCTTAATTTTTCGAATTTAAAAAAAATCTTTTTGTTTCATGATCAGCACGTCGTACAGAATATACCCTTTAATTTTTTGTTCTAAGTTGTGAAACACCTGTATATCTTCCCTCTCTTCAAATGATAACCAAAAATATACGTTCGTGTGGTTCAGATTTTACTATAAGCTGTAATTGATCTTTATTTGCTATTATACTGCGTAGAAAATAAAGAATTCATTGCATTTTATTATATGTTAGCAAGCTAATACAAGGAAGTGAATCTTCTATAAATAAAAGCTAAAACATAAACACCAAATTATCATGTGCTGATTCTAATTTACACGTGCAGATTTCTAGCACTCAGTTTAAGAATAAATAAACGACTCGAAGAAATGAATATAATTCTCCTGGTTTTTATAATAACCTAAGCACGTATCCATACATTAACACTCCAATGTCTGTTGTACGCATGTACAAGTTATTCCAAATAAAAGTTCCCCGTGAGACGAAGCACGTACAATAATAAACCAACTTTACTCTCCTAGATTTACGTTCGTTTTACAGGTGCTGTTAAAAGAGAGGTTTTAACATGCATTTGCTGTTATTACTGCACCGTTTTATGATTACAGATCACTCTCTGCTCCTATTAAAAAATGCGTAAAATAGGAGCGAGTAGTTATCATTTTTTTCTTTTAGACCACCTTGAGTTACCGCTACATGATATGGTTGCTTTTAAACTAGAAGTACTACTTGATATTTTTATGGGATTATTTCCTATATTGATAACTTGTACAGCTATAAAGACGTTCATGTATTTATAGATACATTTCTTGGAAATTATATTTATATTACCAAGATGAAAGGCTACCGTTGAATACGAGTATAAACTAACAAAGAAAAATACGTGTAGTGTTGTGTCAACCATATTACCAAAAATTTTCACAAGCTATCACACAAGTGTTTGTTATTAAGAATTATATAAATACTTACGCGCAAAATATTTGAGTAATCTGTATCTGATTGGTTAGTTTTAATGATATGCGCGTCATTTTGATTGGTCCAATTTTATAAATTCACAGGTGACGGCAATTGTCATAATAATACCCCTATAGTATACAGTTTTAAAAGAACCCCCAAATACTCCAATACTGCTTTATTTTATTGAAAAACTTCAAATTTTTTATTAAAATATGGAAAAAGCTTTTAGACCTTATATTTAATCATTTATACAATTTTTAGTTATAAAGTTCTCGACTTTTATTTTAAACAAAAAGTCAAATTTTAAATAAAATGTAAAGGTATGTTTCTTCGCGTGAAAGGGGTAGTTTTTATGTTGTGAAAATTGTTTGTTGGCTGTGGGACTTGATACCACTGAGCCACCTACCCTATAAAATTGTTGTAAGAATTTTAATTATTTTATATCATTTTTGGAGGTGTTCGGAGCCATGTGCAAGGATGGTGGTTCTGAAAGGAGAGAAGACGCCAAATAAAATGTTGTCCAAGCGATATTGTAAGTGAAAGCAATATAGTTATTAAACATTTACAGGCAGATTCATAAAAAAGATTAGACATTAACTTCTTTTTTAATTCCCAAAAATATGTATGATTAGATTATACTAATTATTATAATGGAGTTTAAAATACCATTGATTTCAAACTGGAACAGAAATGAATTTTTATTGAATCTTTTTTATAAACCTGTCTTTTACGAAAATCATATTTGGTAAAAAATCATCAATGTTTTTGTGTTTTGTATCTGCAAAGATGATTAATTGTTTGGACTTTTGTAGTAGTCTAACCTATTATTAAGATATATGTATATAGCGGTCATTAAATTAATTAATTTCTCTAAAAGAATAGAGTAATATTATTTGTAATTCATCGAGATATTTGAAAAACATTCTGGCAGATCGAGCTTCGCCCCAGAAATAAAATGAAAAATAAGCAACCAAGAAATAGATAAAAGAAATATCTTTTTTTAAAACTAGTTTAATTTTGCACATGAAATGCGGTTATCATCCGTCAAAACCCCGGCCCCGAAAGATGTTAGTGGAAAGCGAGCCAGAGAAGTAATTTTAATGTGGTGAAAATTGTTTGCCTGTTATGGGAACGAATCCACAGTATGACTCGATGCCAGTAATTATTATTTTGTATGACTTTATAATTAAGTAAGGATCATTTTTACCTGCACCTGGGTTCAAACTAGCCGTGTAGAGTCGTAACTGTGTTTAAATTTTTTTTTTTGCTGTTATAATTTTATGCTTCTTTGTATGCCTAATTGAGGAACACATAATTATTCTATGTACGAATATATCTGTATTTTAACAACAATATATTTTGTATCTATCTATGTTCTAACACAAAGCCGTAAAGAAGTGGAGTCGGCGATTTTTATGCATTTCAAAACAATGATTACCAATTTTATTGTTCTGTTTAACGCCCCACAAAACAATTTAAAGAATCATTGTATTCAATTGCACGTACGGCAAATTAACACAAAAATGCATAATTAAATATAGTTATATCATCCTCCAACAATAAATATCGTAGGCAGCGCTGAAAGTACAAAACAATTGAAGGCAAGGTGCAGTGCTTGGTCAGCACGCCGCACACGTAACATAACGCTAACTGAACGTGAACGTAGCGTAGGTAATGCACCGCCGTCATATTCATAAATAATGCAGTATGTGTACAAACGAACGTATGTGCCATATGAGGGATGTCCAACAGGCGAACGCTCGAGGAATATTCATCGCTGCATGACGAGTTGATGATTCTGTTTCGTCTGACACGTGATAAATCAATGCGTACTTTCCCGAGAATCGTTTTCACTTCGTGAGAGAATGAAGTATAAACGATAGTTATGCCTCAAATTTATCAATATTTTACAATATTTTACTTGTTTTGGAATTTGGCCCTTTCCTGTTTATATATCAAAATGACTGCTGAATACAGTTTTATATTTATCACACTCGGGCGCTATAAACTAGTCACTTATACGCCTTAAATAATGTAGCATTTGACTACGAAAACCGGCAGTACGGCAGTGTAAAAACTGCGGCTCGGTGTGTCCGGTAGGCCCAGGCCCGATTTGGGCTGTAGCGCCACTGATGATGATGATGATTTATAAGATACACAACTAATGGAAAACATTATTATGTAATTTTAAAAATCCAAAAAATTCTTGTTCTTTTTAATAAGCCGAATGATACAATTTTGTAAATGTTAAATAGATTTCTAGCTTTAGCGAAAAAAAGGATATTTTAAATAATTAAAGTTTTAATTTTTTATTCGACGGCGTTTCGGCACAATATTTTGGCCATTTTGAAGTTACAAACAAAAAGAAACAAATTTGTATATAATTATAATTATAAATAAACAATTTAAAATTAAACTTACCAAAATAATACATATAAAATAACTTTATTAGTTACATGGTTAATATAATAAAACTTAATTTTCAGTCAGAAATTGTTTTTTATGAAGATATTAATTTTATATTGTATCTAGTTTTGTAGATATTTGTTATTAATTTGTCGTTCTTTTAGCTAAGTAAATTTTATAACCTGTAAATATACATTTCAAATTACTGCCCTCTTACATGAACTGATGTACCTACATATAACTTTTTTTTACAAAAAAAAAACTGTTATTATCATCTATTAAGTCTATTTCAAAAAATAATTATAACCATTATTGAATCATTATTCATGTCTGTAGTGAAAGGCAACCCTTATATAGTCACAACATTTATTTTGTAAAACCATCCAATACGGGTTAAGAAACCGATGAAACCATACAAAATATAACAAGAACCAAATGAAGCGTAAACAACCATCGGATAACCAGAGAACAGCGCAGAACAAGCCAGCAGATGGCACCGAATCACAGCATGAATAACTAAATCTATACGGGTCGTCTCACCCCAAAATATTCGCCATAAAGCAAACAAAACTGGTATAACAGCAACGAGCATCTGTATTCATATTTCAACTATTGTCCTGCGGATTTTTAACATCCCTTACACGTGGACGTGCTGACCTACTGTTATCATTGCATAACATTATGCAGCGTTTCGTAAGAGATTAAGTAATTGTACTCTTTTCTGGATATTCCAGCTTTGCTAAATCAGATCTGGATAAGTTATACATTTTATCCTACGTTGTCAAATTACTATCACATAGAGTAAAACACTAGGGTAATATCCTGCCCTCTTATACAATTACTCAATAACCTGGAATTTGTAGTTTTGAAAAAATTAAACCTTTTATATCCATTGATTGCGTTGGTCAAATACTATATTTAAGAAACGTCATATTTTACATAAATTAACTGTTTAGAATTTATTGTAATACTTTGTTTTAATTAAAATCAAATACATACCATAAACTTCAACAAAAATAATAGATTACGTTTATAGATGCTACAGTTTTGTTCAATTCCTTTGCAGTGAAAAGCGTAGTAACTGTGATTTACTAAGTAACAATAATGTATCTGAAAAATATTGCCGTTTTGTTTCGTAATCAATAGATAGGAATCATAATATCTGATGTAGTTACTGCATGTAATAAATAGTTATTTACGTATCAAGTGCAGAAAGATGGGTTTTTTTGAATGAGTGGTCCGTTGCTGCATGAACAAATTTCAGTAATTGTAACATCTCTGAAATTTTTTATTAATTTAGAAACTTTAGAAAGATACCTGGTTTAATGTATCCATGACAACTGACAATGACAAACAAACTCAAGAAAGTATACTGTATAGAGTTTATTGATATTAAATTACTTTTCTGCACTAGTGCAGATATAATTCTCATTTTTTGCACTAGTGCAAAAATCTGCTACTTTCATAATAAAAATAAGTTCAAAAACGACTACTGCGTTTTTGTTAGGTATAAAAACTGTCTAAGTTCTAAATAATATTTCAAATACTGCATAATAGCTTTGGAAGGCAATATTTATATGAGAAAAATCTTATTAATTTTGATAAAATTGACTATATTATATAAAATACTGCTAATCAAATTTGTTATTTCATAAATAAAACTTGATAAATTATCGGAAAAATTTAATATCAAAGTATACAATTTTGTTCACATTTTTTTTACAACACGATTTTATTTTACGTTACTATCGCAAATGCCGTTAAAAACATTTCAATGGCGGCTGTTATAGACAACGTCTGCTAAAACTGTTGAAAATAAATATCAAACAAGGGTACAAAATAATATTTATAGATTTATAGGGTACATATTTTTCAAATAGCCAACATCAGTCAGCAGTTGAGTGCGCGGTTCTTTCTAGGTGTTATTATTTGTATTTTTATGGCAGGTTTTCATTTAGAATTTCATTAGGTTTTACAATTTGCGTGCAATATAATAAGCGAGTTATAGTTTGAAATAAATCACTATTGGCCAGTTGCATCAACAAAGCTTAAATGTGAATTCCTAGTTGAAGCAGTTCAAAAAGTCAAAAATTTTATAATATGGTTCTATATAGTTCAGAGTACCAGAAATGCACTCGTTTAAACCGCATTTCAATATCTCTTTTAGTTTTAGAGTTACAGCGATTCTTGACATTTTTTAAAGCTCAACTTTGAGACACCATAACTCAAAAACTAAAAGAGATATTGAAATTCGGTTTGAACGAGCGTATTTCTCTTGCGCTACTTAACTTGTACCGGTATTTTGAAAATTTTGAAAATTTTCCAATTTTTTTCGAAATTTTCTTTTGTGTATATTTCAAAAAGTTGAAAAGATAATGGAAATCTGAAAACACCAGTGAATTCCGCGCGTGAAAATACATTGGTATGCAAATTTTCAGAAGAAAATTCGAACGGATACATTTTTTATTACAAAAAATCAAAAATGGCCGTTTTTTGAAGATTTCTTAAGGGGTTAGCCTTAAGATTTTTACGATTTTTTGCCATTTTTCGTTTTTTTGTAATAAAAAATGTATCCGTTCGAATTTTCTTCTGAAAATTTGCATACCTATGTATTTTTACGAGAGAAATTCATTGGTGTTTTCAGATTTTCATTATCTTTTCAAGTTTTTGAAATATTGAGGAAGAAAAATGTTGAAAAAAATTGAAAATTTTTCAAGATTTTAAAAATACCTGTACAAGTTAAGTAGCGCAAGAGAAATGTCCTCGTTCAAACCGCATTTCAATATCTCTTTTAGTTTTTGAGTTATGGGCTTTCAAAGTTGAGCTTCAAAAAAAGTCAAAAAATGGCTGTAATTCAAAAACTAAAAAAGATATGAAGATGCTCTTTACGCTATTCGATTTCTCGTGGACTGAATTATATAGAACCACATTTTAATAATTTTTTATTTTTGAACTGGTTCAACCCAAAATTCTCATTATTTGTTAACCGAAGAATTTGCGAACAAACGTCTACACAAAAAGAACTTTTGGATTGTTTTGAGGTTCTAAATTTATACCTAACGTTTAGTTAATGTAATTTAAAGTAATTCAAATTCATTTAATTTGTTTAAACTTAAAATGTTTCTTTTAGACTATAGACTATTACACTTCAATGCATTGCTGAAAATATTATTTTCCCTATGTTTACTTTTAAAATAAACGCTTTAATGTATTGCTGTCAAACTTTTTAACTGTAACTATGGTAATGATATATCCCTATGTTTACTGATAAGAAAAACTCCCGGTATATCAACCTCGATCTCAGATCATATCAAATTACAACGTGATAACACCTCTCAGTAAAAAGAATATAAGCACGTCGTCTAGGTATAGTGATGAAACCAACTGTGACTTCAATTGTAAGTTCGAATAGTTCCTGTTGTGTAACGTTATGAATAAATAAATTGATAGAAGCATAGTCGCAGTATCGATGTTATACAGAAAGCAAAGAAGAGAATCATGCAGTCGTATTAATATTCTTGTGTGAGATTTTGGACATCCTTTGAACATACCCATACCAATACATACGACATTAACATTACAGAATTATTTATCATAAAAATCGAAGTCGCCTTGCGTTATGTAGTGGGAGGGTCGCATGCACCCTTGCCTGCCTCCATTGATGCGTCTGGGATCGCTACACGAGACATTAGCATACAAACACAATCCGATCTGTGGGACACACCTCGGCGGATCGTCGGATCGCGTTGGCCCTGACCCCCGAGCGCGTGCGCCGCGTCGCCACGTCGCCGCGTCGCTCACCTGTCATGCGCAGCCGCAACTGTCTCGATACTTTCACAGCTACGCGATATTGTTTATGGAGACAGATGTGCGAAATATGTTGCGATTTTGATAACGGACATATCTTTCCTTTTCCAACCAAAACTTGAACAAAGTTGCGCCAGAGCAGGCGGTGAAATGGTTCAGATCTTTTCTTTTATTACAATGTTATTGTTTCTCAATGAAAAAGGATGATCTACTTGAATCACAAATAAATAAATATATCATCACGCCTTTTACCCATCACTGGGTGTGGCAATCTGCCTAAGCAGATTTCGGTAAGTGAAATATTAATTCGCGTGAAGTACGGTTCCCAGCCACAGGAGTAGATCTAAATTGGTGAAAATTGTTTGTCGGCTGTAAGGATCGAACCAGGGTTCTCAAGATCCACAGGCCGACTCGATACCACTGAGCCACCTACCCCCATCGCTTGATTCACGCCGTATAAAATTATATTCTAGAATAATGGCAATAATGATAATTAGCAAAATTAATAAAAACGTTACTTGTCTAATTATTTGGTCCCCAAAGCAAGTTCGTCTTCACTCAATTAGTTCCCGAAATTGTATTTGCAATTACTGGCGAGCAGCAATTGTTACTCAGAATTGCTAATAATTTTCCAGAAATATAATCCACTTATATCCTGTTTATTAATCAGCGACATTAAGTAAATGTTCTGTAATAGTAAGATAAATTACCTACATATATTTATTATAGATATTTAACAAAAGAATAATTATAATAACAACATAACAATCTAATGAAAAACTAGAACAAAAATGAGAAGCTGATTGAAGGATACATTTATCTCATATTTCGAGTAGCACTTACTGCTAATAAATTCTGGTATCCTAAGCAGGAATGGAAAACTTAATGTAACTATATATGATAACGTTACAATAACGTTTCATTTATTAATATTTTTCAAATAACGTAACAATTACAAAATAATGTTACGTTACAGTAATGCAACAAATAATGATTCACCAGAACGTTATCATTGTTCACAAATTTAATATTTTGTCCATTTTGCCGTTTAAAATATAACGTTCTAATTTACCGATAGTTTGTTGTTACTTGTTGTATTATAAATGCCAATGTCACTATATGAACAATAAATTAACAATGACAAAAGTAATTTATTAAAGTAATAAAAAACTTTATGTGAAATGTATATTTTTTCTTTTAAATAATTTTATGTTTATTTAATCATGACTTTTGTAACAGGTAATTTTAGTTTCTAGAAATGTGTAATAAAATAATACGTTTTTCTTATTTCTAATAAATTTACTACAAATTAGAGAACAAATTAAATTATTGTAACGTTAGAATAACGCAACAAAAATAACGTTATTATACTGTAATATAACGTTATTTTGTTTCTTTTTCGGTTATTTATAACATTTATAAATTCAAATGTTTTGTTTACGTCGTTATATACTGAATAGATAATGATATATTAAATATATATCTAATATTTATTAATTAATGAATAACTTAAGTAAAGTGTTATATACATTATACTGCCCTTGGGAGAGGCAAGCTGAATCCTGCCAATAGTAATCAAACCTTTGAGTAAGATAATCTTACAGTTTTTTTTGAAAAATAACTGATATCCATACAAATTTTTATTATTAGTAAATGATAAAAAATAAATCATATATGCGACCACAATTATATGTGAGTTCCGCTGTTTTTAACATTTACCTTTCCTTATGTCTAACGTCACAGAATTTTTAAAAAGTATTACGACTTAATTAAGACTTTCTAAAACTGTACATTTTTTTTTATATTCAAATGATGTTTCCTACTTTCTTGGGTTGATAACCATTCGTTCTTTAAGATTATGTACTTAATTAGGTAAAGTTTGCAAATATACTTCAACCAGAAGAGTACACAACATTTTTTCTATATAGGAAATTAAGATTAATCGATTTTTAATCTTAATTAATAAAAATTCTGAATGTATGTAAATAGGAAAACAAACAAAACCAACAAAGTTTTACATTTGTGATCTGCAAAGAACCTTGGTCTGAAATTGTTCACTTTCTGTCCCCGAATGACGTTTAAAAAACCTTCTTTTCTAAGGATTGTAGAATAAATAATTTTATTCAGTAAACAGGTACTAATGAAGTTGGATAGAAATCTAATTTCAATTTTCAATTAATTACTTACAGAAGCAGATATTCCCATAAAAGAAACATATATGAAATAATTCCATAATATATAGGTACACAAACAACTTACAAATATGTATGATATTAAAAATGCATGATGCTGATAAATAATTCAATAATGAATTATTTATTTTAAATTTTAATTCTTGATAGTTGGCTACTTGTTCTCTGCCTTTGTTAGTCTTAATTATCTTTTGCGTTATTTATGATGTGTAAAATTTAATGTTTTACTGGCAAATGATTGTTGACAAAATTATAGGTAGTCAGTTACATCGTTACACTCCATAGCAAACTTATTTAATTCTATTAGTTACTAGAAATCATGCATAAATTTAACCATGAATATCTAGTTGTGAAGATTTTATAGTTGTCGTAAGAAGTAAGAAACCTATAAATTACGAATAATATAGAATCTGAATATTTATGTAAGAACATAAATATGTTACACAAAATGATGTTAAAGTTTTTATTGCTATAGTACCGTTGTTATTCATTAGAAAAATATGAATACAGGTGTTTCCTGTATGGCCACCGCCATTCGGAACTCAAAGACTGAAGTGCTAAAACTTTGGTTAAATTAGATTAAAGTTGCCACTTTAATAGGTTAATTTAAAATGTGTTTTTATTTAAATAATAATAAGAATAACTTATACTAGAAATGGAAAAAGTTAATTATTATTTACGATACTAGTAAGATTGCTCGCGGGTTTTAAAACAATTGCTTTGCTCGCATTTTAACTCTATTCCGTTCATGACTTAGAATGCTTTACATACAATATTTTATGTACAACCGAAAACAGCAAATAATATCGAAATTATTGACATATAATGTGTCATATACCTATTTATAGATTTGCGAATTATATATATAGAGGGTGTCAGGCCCTTGTCCTCCCTAAATCTTCCACAGCTATTTTGAATTACGAAAAATATTTCAAATTTTAGTCAATTTCCAAACACTAATTATAGTTTGTGTTAGTGTAAAATCATGTTTAATTATTCATATATAATAACATTTCATAGATATAATAACACATTATATTATCAGTGAGTGAAATAAGTCATTACACGCAAATGAGCAGTAGCAAGTTTTCTAAAATGAAGTTAGAAAAAGGTTGAAACCAAATTGAATAGAGATGTTATCAAATAAGTGAAATATTACTGTTGTCAAGCTGTTGCATTAGTATAAGTTGTTAGTTGTTTATGGTTGTAATGGATTTAAAGATTTTAGTCACACACTATACTTTTTCTATGATCGCTAATTAAGACTACAAAATATGTAAAGTTGTATGTATTATTTGAATAGTAAGGTTAAATTACAGTGACAGATACAGGTAGCTAACTTCACCTCGGATTTAATGTCAGTTTTAATTTTCACGCCGTAACTAAAATGTTCGAAGGCACAGTTAGTCAACATCTGATTAAGATGCTATTTAAATGAGAATTCACCACACGTCACTGTCAACTAATAGGATCACGAATTTGTATGAAAATGAACCAATGAAATGTACATTTCGTCGGAAATTCATCGCTGGTGCAATTGATAACGGAAATACCACTGTTAATAATATCCTTGGTTACGAATAAAATAAATTATATTTTCAATATTTTCATAAATGTCAATTTTGAATATTAAATGTACACTGAAAAAATGTAGAATTTTCATCACTGTAATACCTAATTAATAATGTGCAAATAAATACCTAACTATTCTTGTTAATTACCTCTTGTTTGATAAATTCTCAAGCCAAATACAACTCGTAGTATGAAAATTGACAGATAATATTTTGGCATAAATATACATTAGTTGTTACGGAAATAGGAAACACAATTCATAATTTATGTCAAAATATTTTCAGCAATTACTTGTTATATTATATATGACAATTTAAATACGCGAGTAGAAAAAAATATGAACCACATATTAATATTTGGTTAAAATAATGAATTAGCAAAATAACTCAACATTTAAAATTAATTATACAACACATCATTCTTCATTGAGCCGAGTTTTAATTCTCATCTTAAACGTAGACAAATTACAAATTACGCTGAAGTCTACAAGATTATAAAGGCACACAATTCACAATTACGTCCTCAGTACACGCATAGCTTACTCATACCCGTACACATGCTTCATCAAACGAATTCTTTGTATCTGAGATAAGAACATATTTTGTTAGAGTCTTTATATTGGAATTCTACATGCGATTAATTCCTTTCATGCTTCTTCAGTGACGAAGACTTTGGATTAAAGTTGAAAGTCGAATTTTAATAAGCGATTGTCAGAGAGCTTGGTGCTTTAAGTAAATAATTAGATGTGAGCTCATATCTGGAACTCATCAATCATTTCTGCGTCAGTTGAAACTGAAGATATTGGAAGTGCACATATATCAACTTCATTATCATAATCTTGTTGAGAGGAGAGGGATGAGTCATTCGAGAGAAAAGGGTTGGTTAAGTGACATGAATTTCATTTGTTACATTCTATGTTGGTGTTATCAGTTATCCGGGTAATTATTCTAATTTTTATGCTGTGTTAAATGGTTGGGGTGTAACGTAACAATCCTGTAATTACACTTTATCAATAATTTCAATAAGGATTTATCGCTAACTACAGTTTTAATTTTGACAGCAATTTTTATTTTTCAGTGTTGTTTATCTTCAAATACACTAGTGGTGAATCTAGGATTTAATTATAAGAAATACCGTATTGGATAGATGAAAATATTATAGGACAAATTTAGTTAAATGCAATAGAAGATTATACAAAATTATTTAAAGAATAACATTAAATTTACTTTTTACAAAGCTCTTGAATTATTTCAATCGTCAAAACATTAATCTCTGTGTTTATAGTCAGTACATTCAAGATAGAACTTAAATAGATTTTTGAAAGGTGAAAATGCGCCACTGAAATATAATCAGGATGTTTTTATATTTCTGAAGAAAACTTAAGTGTATTTATAATATAGTCCGTTTTACAATCAGAAATAAATTCAAAAATCAGTTTCAGCAATAGTTGCTGGCATTTAGTTGTGCAATTGGTTTCTGCAATATATTTTTCAGCAATTAGTTAGAAAATCATTTCTAGTTATTATTAATATAATATTAACTAAAAATTTAAATGTATTTTGTGAAGTGGTATTTTTGTTTAATTTATCCACATAGCTTCATGTCTGCGTTGAAGAAAAGTTTGTATTTGTAAAATGAATCACAACAGAAAATAAAATTTATTTTCATGAAATTCAAAGTTAACTAACATTAATTTATGAATCATATGTTAGTAGTAAATAAAATTCACTATATCTAAAGAAAAGTTGAGAGTTGCAGCAATAAAATCCCACAACTCAAATTGCTTACAACTTCTGTATTACACTCAGCAATTTGTTGCGGAAACAAATTATTAGTTTTGTTACTCAATGTAAAACGGGCTTATGATGAACAAAAAGATTTTTTTTTTAATTCGTAAAATTAAGAAAATGGTTGTTGAAGTGTACATTGTAGGGCTACTGGCCGACTCTCATTTTATCTTATATTGTATAATGAATAAATTTACCTACTATTATAGGGTTCGAATCCCACAGCCGACAATTTTCATCACATAAAAACTAACCCCTGTGGCTCCCCCTGCACCAACATCTTGGTGGGGGGGGGGAGTGATTTGACGGCTGGTAACCGGACTTCACGCGAAGAAATATACTACTTACCAAGCTCTGGTACGGCAAAGTACCACACGTAGTAATGGGTAAAAGGCGTGATGATATATTTATTTTATTTATATATTAGAAATAACTCATTTTTATAAGTTTCTATTTTATAACAAATAAATATATTATTATTATTATTAGAAAGAATTGACAATTATACCTTTAAAGTTTGGAAATTTATTATTATTACAAAATAAAAATTATTTATAGGCAACCCTCAGCTTACAGTAAAAGCAAAATAATTCGAATACAGGTACATATACTTTAAGTTGCTTTCAGCGTTAATTTAAATCCACGACCAGAAACAGAGCAACCATTATGATACAAATATCTGTTAACAAAAGTAAAATATTTTGCGGCATTATCAATTATTAATCTAATTGAAAATTTATGTTATGGTTATTGTGGTATTTAATTTAGAAAATATGTTTTATATTCAACGTAGAAACATGAGTAGAGTATGTGTTGCATATTTAATATACTAATAATTATTATAATATCAAATATTGTGATACATTATAAATTATTTATGAAACTAATGATATTATTTGTGTGATATGTTTTGTAATGATTTCATTATTTATTTAAAAATGAATTTAATTCAGAGCTATGCTTGTGATTGCTTTTACAACTTGTAATTAAATAAAAATATTTACTTTTATTTTTTGAATAAAATTGTCAATTTATAATTATGAGCGGAATAAATCGCTTAGGGTAAAACTAAAACAAGCATTTATATTCTCCATCAACTGTCCAAGTCTAAAAAAAACAGTAAAAATATAGTTATGTGTCTATTATTACAATATTTTTATAATTTTACAGCAATATATGTCCAAACAAGCTATCGTATGACAAAGCCAACAATTCCTAACAAGAAAGTACAATAGAATATAATGTTTACGTTACAGTACAAAAAACAATTAAACTAAATTAATATAGAATCCATGGCTGGGTGGTCCGCGGCAGTGTAAACGCCGCCCGTCAGCGACAGAGCCCCCCTCTGTCTCCACGCTCCCCCTGCGGGTCCACAACGACCCGCGGACCACACCTCGGAACACACTCGCGTGGGTTAAACACTCGTTATATTAAACATTAAGCTATTGTTGTCGTATCATTATCAACTCCATTCTTATACGCATTCGGGTAAATAATTTATAATTTCGTAAGGATATACTCGTACATTACACCCCGCAAAGATTTGACTTAGTTTGGGAAGTACTTGACACTTGACTCATAACAGTGCTCTCCAAATTATTTTTTTTTGGACTAATTTGGTCACGCCTTTCAGTTGTTCAGAAATGTTGAGATTCACGTGTTTTTTAAATAATACATCATCATACTTTTTATATAAATCTAGACTCCTATTCTAATACAAATATCAAGTTGATATTTTTCTTGATAACTCCCTGGATCTCTAGCCACTCTAACTTATTTATTTATTTTGAGTACTCCACAAAATAGACATTTATTCCTAATTTCAGTAAATGGAGATACATCCAGAGCTGGGGACTATCTAAATAAAAGTTACTTTATTGTAACTTAGGTACTATAAATAAGTTGCTTTCTATTTTTCAGTAACTGTGACTATTGTCTCGTTACCTAAAGTAACTTATATCTTTTTTCGTAACTAAGTTACTTTAAAAATGACTTAGTTAATTTTGAAAAACTAATTACTTTCAAAGTAACTTTTGTTGAACAAATCGTATGAAAACTTATAAATTTTATTAACGCAATTTTTATCATAGTTAAAAAAAATCGGTTTGTCAATCTGTGTATGTGTGGAAATGAAATATACTAAGTTTGATATACTGACTAGAATATGGCAGAGAATTTTATTAGAAGTGTCAAAAAAAATATTCAAATGATTGTCAACAGAATTCCAATAAAATGATAAAAAAATATATTTATTAGATTGTTTATCGTTTTCTTAAAATTATACAAATTATACCCGGGTAATCTAAACTTATAGTTAGGATAGTATTATCCTTACCCATAGCAGAATTTTGAAAAATATAAATAAAAAGTATATTTTTAATAATTTATAATATTTGTAGGTTGTTTTATTTATTTTTTATTCATAATTTATATAAAATAATTTTAATAAGTTATTGTTTAAAAATAACAAAGTTCCTTTTTTTCACATGCAACTTTTTGCAAAATATATTTATATCTTAGTTACTTTGACGCAATAACTTATAAAAATAACTTGGATATTTTTAAAAAGTAACATTTCCAGTTTTGTGTGTTCAATTCTGTAAATGAAAAATCGGCGCAAATGGACAATTATTATCCACTACAGTTCTCTATTATTTCGCTTGTGACGGCATTGAAATATATTTACACAGTATGAATAATTCTATAATAAACAATTAAATAAATGATTTTCGGTATACTATTAATCATGGTCTCAACAAGACATCTTTTGAGCTGTGTGCAGAGTTACTGGCCTCTATTGTGGTGGGAATTTATTAAAATTGTTTGTACGATGTTTACTTGAAATTAATTATTGCTAGGTGGTTTGTTGTGTGTGTGCCAGTATAAAAGAACAATAGAAAAAAACAATAATGTTCTAAAATAATAGGTACCGCCAACGCTGTTCAAAATTCATTCAGATGTTTTACGATTGTTTCCTTGTTTGTTGTTTACAACAGGGCTTATTAAAAACAGTGGACAATCTACGAGATGTCAAGGCATACAAAACTTTTTATTTATGTTTTAAACGGTACATATCTTTTGAATACATTACCTATACAATATTAAATGTAATTTGTGTTATGTACAAACAATTATGCGAAAACTATAAACATTGCAGATATATTTGTTAGAATAACGAGATATTTTATTTCTTATTTACTTGTATTGTAGTATCCTATTTCATTTGTTTCATAGTAAATAATAAAAGAGAAACAAAATTTTATTATAACACAAGCAAGAAACGGATATAAAAAGGGTTGCGAAACATCATTAAGAATAAAAATTTAACGTCGCCTCAACATTATAAACATTTAATTACTATTAGCGCGCGGTCTCATTAGCCCAAAAATCGTAAAACTCCTATAAAGTCGGCACCACAATATCCAACGTTTTCTATATTAAAAGTTGGATGTTCGTGTTCCAAGCCGTTAAAATTATGGAATCTTCTGCCATTAAAAATTAATAATTTTTATTTTTCTATAAATTTTCCGATTTAATAACAATTTAACTGCCTCGAAGCACGATACTAAACAAGCAGATAATTCAAATTCGAAATCTGGCAATAAACTTTTTCAACATATTTTTTATTATTCTGCCTCCCACGGAATTTATTCACACTATTGATTATTTAAAGTTTTTCTCTTATTAATTTTATCGAAATATTTATCACAAGATCTAGATTAGAATCTGAATTTGATTTACGAAAATTAAATTTTTAAATCGCGCCTAATTCTATAATAAATTATAAATTTCACCAATGAATAGTTAAATCAAATAAATTAATATACCAAATAAAAAATGTAACACAGATTAATGTGTTTAGAAAAACTTCATTTTGTACGCTACCATATTCGTAATTCCATACCATAATTTATACATTTTCTACCTACAACCAATTAATAGGTTGGTTTTTTTCCACTTTGGCTAAATGAGATTTTTTGCCGGACTAAAATAAATTAATTACGAAACGACTAAAATAAATAACATATCTCTACACAAACATAATACCGTATTGTTTATATATTTTGACACAATATTCCTGTAGACCGCTTGAAGTTAATATATTAAATTCCATCTGCTTTTTACGAATATGCTAATTAATTATTGACCATAGATTACGGATTCTGACGCAGGAACCTATATTTTATGTTAAAGTCAATTATCATGGGTCAAGACGATTAATCATCAACCTACACTAGAATTTGTAACTAAGTTCAGGTGGATCGTCAATTGTTTATTTGCACGAAGGATGCAGGAAAAATGGCGCGGTATGTCACCATAACCTAAAATTATGACGCGTGACCATAATAAACTCGCCACTAAATGTTGATGTTGTTCGTTGCTCCTCTACAAATTACCACCCAGGGATGCTTGACAATATTTACCACCTTTGTTTCTTTCTCGCTAAAGACAAGAACAAACATAATTGCATACCACGGCAAAATAAGGAAAATTTCAGTATGGTAGTGTGGGTACCGAGTTCGAATCCTAGTCAAACGAAAATAATATTAATTATCAGACTGCGCCTCGGTGAGTCCGGACTCTGTTTTGTGATTGGGGAAATAAAGTAAAATAATAAATATAATTTTATTTGTATTTATCAAGTTACTAGTATTGTGCTACTTGAAACTTTCATGTTAAAAGAATCATTTCTGAAAGTTTCAATGTTTAAATTTCATTACAAAACTTACTGCACATGCACTGAGCTGAAATGTGGAGCAATTCAATGCAAGTTGCATTGTTTAACTTCACACTAGAACTTGTCCATTAATAAAATCAATATAGTTAGGTTTTGGTGTGTTGTCATTTGTAGGAATGTATGTTTGTGTCAGTTTATAAAAACGTAAAATTGTTCGCGGTGTCACGGTGAATTGCATACAAAATGAAGTATATGTTCATGTATATTTATTTATTTTTATTAGGTTTAGAGCAACAAATTTTTTAATTAAATTCACTAAATTTAGTTACGTTTAAACTTCCTTTAAAAATTAAGAATTTCATTGAACCTTCAGTAAAATATACAATGAAACTTTCAATAAAAACTTCCGAGAAAAAAATAAGTTTCTGAAATTGGCACATCACTAAATGTTAGCCGTTCTTATAGCTCTGTTTATTTATTTATTTTCAACGGGAATTTAATTCCAATTATTCATAGAGTACTAAAGGACCTATAGCTTATTACGTAATAGTAACGTACAAAAATAATTTTATATTTACCAAAAAATAAAAAATATATTTCTGTAAAAATTAGAAACTAGAAAAAAATATATTTATTTTTTAAATGTGGGATGATACCATTGAAATTTCATTAGTATTTTAAGTAAATTCTTAGCAAATGAAGAATCTTTTTGAATTATTAGAAAAATTGACATTCCTCCAGGAATTGAACCTGGGACCTATGGTCGCAATGTAATTCAAGTTTGATTTTATTTCAAAATCTTCAATAATAATCCTTATTATAAAAAATATATTTTAAAAATACGAATTAAAAGATTACAAGGTATTTTCTGTATAGTGAAATATTTAATTGTCCGATATGGGATTCGGACTAGGTATTCATGTCTAAATATTCAATATTACGCACCCATAATTTAAGCCCATATGCAATTATTTTCGAATTTAAAGTTCACGATTACAACCAGATTAAAATTCAAGTTTATTCTTATTGCTCATGAGTGTTTCCACAAAAATGTCACTCGGCTTAATATGCTCAAAAACCACTTAAATTAATCCAGACATAAATCATGTCCACGGTATTTAACTCGCATTCGCTCTGTAGGAAGATAGGGATTCAAACAACACTTCTGGACCAGACAGCGGGTGAATGTCGCCCGGATTGTGCGAATAAAGTCACAGGAAACGCATAAATTACAATTAATAACGATTATATATTATAATGGTAGTCACCACCGATACGGGGCTAAGTTCATGCGTGTCTGACGAGCTCGCAGTTCTGCATGCGCGAAGGTTTGTTAGTCATCGAAACCTGGACTTGAACTTGTTTCCAGACAGCTAAGAATTATAAGTGTCGTGTCTATAAAGCCTGACCTTTTTTTAAATGTTGTGAAGGATTGTAGAAAAATATCCAAGGAAGAAATAAACTATTGCATGCAAATAATTAAGAAAATATTTGCACGATATTGCTACACACTGATACTTTATTTCAGATGTTTCTTGAATATACTCGAGATAACAAATTTAATTTAAGTTCCATTATGAATAATTATTTAGTAGTTCATTCATAAAAAGTATAAAATTTAGATTTAATTACTTACATTTTTTCATTATTGATATAATTGGTATTTAAGCTATTCACAAAGTATAATAAAATTGAGACTAAATTTGTTGTTTCCATTAGTCAAAACGTTATAAAAGTTAATATATTACCGATTTACCAATTAGTGCCCCTATACCAGATATTTTTGTAACATTTTTTTACAGTCGTGTTGAAAAGTCTAGATAAAAAATAAAAGATCACAACCATAGAAAAAATAATAAGCAACACTCACATTTCTGTCCCAAAATGCATGTTCGTTTTGCAATGAAAGCTTTGTCACACTAGTGTTTCAATAAACTACATAATAACGTATAATCTATTTTTGAATCAGCCTTGTAGAACCCAATTCTCAAAAGAGTTTTACCTAATCCTGAATTTTATATTAGCCATATTAAGCTGCACTATATTCTCAAAATGTTTCTATTTAGTTTTCGGAACGTAATTTGGATTTACTTTTAAAAATGAAAAGCTTGAACTTGAATATGATAAACTAATCTAAACTTCAGGATTAGCTAAAAAAAAATTGAAAATTGGGTTGTATATAATTAGGTGATCACTGTACTTAGTGACTAATTATGGTCAATATTGAGCCTATGTATTAAAAAAAAGATTATTTTTCAGCAAAATAATTGTGTTATCAGAAAAAATAAATATATTTCATTGAACATTAATTAGTATTTTTAAGTGAATAATAAACAATTGATGAAATTAAATTGAATTTTTAAGAGAAAGATTGGGATACCGCCAACCTTTGAACTTGGAACATATAACTGAGTTAAAGACGCTATGTAATTTAAATTTGATTTTATTGAAATTTTTGTCTGAATTAGAATTCTTCACTAATAATAATAATAATTATTAAAAATGTACTTAAAAAATATTAATTAAAAATTATAAGATATTTTCTGCATAGTGACATATTCAGTTGTCCGCTGTGGGATGCATCCAATTCTGTTTTAAACCGTTGCTTATAAACATAACTTGATGTTACATAAAATACACACATACATAACATCACGCTATGTCCCATCAAATGGGGTAGTATAATCTTCGCCAAACATTCCTATCCGGATATACCACTTTAGTTTCATCCATATTATTTGTTGATTATATATATTTATACATTTTTTATTATTTAAAATGGGAATACGATTAACCAATTAATTATTGCAAATTTATGCTGCTCACGTATTTTCGATTTTAAATTTAAATAAGAAAGTATAATATGTGAAAAATGGCCCAGAAGTAATCAGTTAAATAATTTATGAAGCCTAATGCGAAAATGCAAATTAGTTATTCAAGTTGCACAATATTTCCAGTTCCTAATTTAGTTATTTTAAATTTGAAACTCTAAACAGTTTATTTAAAATTTTTAGACATTAGCGTTCATTAACGTTAGACATTGATAAAAATATTGCATTTATTTAAAAATTTGACAGCACACTGATAAGTGCTAAGAATCCAGACGTTTACATTTTATTTTTATAAATTTGTTAGCAAGCCAACTGTGATCAATTAATCAATCTTGATACACGCTCAATGTATACAAAAGCTCAGTATGAGCCCAATGAATAAAAATCAATCAATTTAATTATTTATTCACAACATCTGTTAGAAACGCATAAATTATGATATGTATATTTTAATACATAAATGTAATTGTCACTTGACGTTGAAATATTGTTTTCTAGAGAAAATGTGTGAACCTAATGTAGAAAATATTAATTACGGAAATAGCTGTTCTCTTCCATTTCCCGATAAATATTAATTAATTCTCTTCACATTTATTACAAAGTCAAGTAAATTTTTTTAATTACTACTGACTATAAGTAATAACTACGACATAATTTATTTATTTTATTATTACTTTTGCTCTACTTTACATATGCATGTAGTTATTAACTTTCTTTATTAATTTATGTATCAAATATAAAAATGTATTTTTTATAAGTAGTTATTTAAGGTGATTGTATAGTCAACTCAAACCGTCTATGGTTTTACAAGTGTAAAGGGTGAGGTAGCGAGAAAGTTAGGCCTAAATTGTACCCCTATTCCTTAACATATATTAAAAATTAAATTCTTGTAAAGTTTATTTTGCATAACATTACTTAAATGCTCACTATGTTATTCCATACTTCAGTAGCTGAGTGTACATGGGGGCTGCATCATTGCGACTAAATCGCGCTGCATGCATTTTTTGTGTAAAATATGAGCTTTGTTTTGATATTAAAATTACAACAAATATTATGATAATTGTTAACAGTTTATAATTTTTTTGGAAGGTAATTAATTATTATATTTTTGTTAATGTCAGATCTTGGTATGTGATATATTTTGCGCTTGAAATGTAATTACCAGCCGTGAAATCACAACCTTCAAATATTTTAGTAAAACAGTAGCTACACAGATAAATTTTAATGTAGAATATATTTTGTCTGTTGCTGGAATCGAACTTGGCTTCTCGAATCCACAGTCTGCCGCGTTTCCACTGAGCTACCAATTCTATAAATACAGGGTGATTCAAAATTATTGCAAAAAAAGGTTATATGTTATTTGATGTACAGATTACACCGCAATTTGAAAAAATAATTGCACATTACTTGAAACAAACATTTTTCATGCCACTAGATTAATAGGTTACAGTAATGAATAAAAAACATAAAAATTTATTTTATTTAATTAAAGATTTGTAGCAGTTCTTTCAATGTTTAATGTTTACTAATTTTTATTCATTACTTCAAGTAATATGCATTTATTTTTGCGAATATTGGAAAAATTCTTTTTGCGTTGTAATCAGTATATCAAACTATATTTACCTTTCAACATCCTGTATAATTAATGTTATATTTGAAAACTAAAACAACTATCGAATGAAATTGTCGTTTAAAGTATAATTAGCATAAAAATAAATAATGATTGTATAAATTTGTATAGTTAGTATGGATTATTTTATTACATAAATATGGTGTAACAAGGGCTAATTTAAATAGTATAAAAACCGTTACACTGGACTGCATGTAACCCAGTTTATCGATCGCGCTCTGCTTCTGCAGATCGCATATCTCCGCTTATTGTCTAATTGTTGCATGTTCCTTGTCGCGAAGAATATTAATAGTCGCTAATTATCCTAGCGCTCCACTTTATCGTAAGTTGATTCGCAGCATGTTATTATAGACATTCATTCGATTATTCATTGTCGATAATTCAAGTATACTCCGCGTTGCGGCCGCTGTTATTATGCGCACTCGTTTTGTTTCACCAACGACAAATGGAAAAGTGAGGTTATCTGAATTATGAATGTGTTTATTTTAAAGTGCGCTGTTCTTTTGTGCCTCTGCAATGCGTAAAGATAAAATCTGGAAATGTGTAATTTGAATTCATGATACGTGATATTGCTGGCTTTCCTTTGTGATGAGGAATAATGTTTTCGTGATGGCTAATACAGATGTAATGTTCACTATGCATGACAAGTAAATGATAAATAGCCGATATGAGATATGACCACGGACGCACTTGCTTCTATTGCATTATCCTCTGATATTTACTTCACTGTCTAATGCTTTTACTACAAACAGTTACAGACAAAATCATTACAAATTTCTATCAAATGATATCATCATCAATGAATACACCACGAAATAAATAAATATATCATCACGCCTTTTACTCATTACTGGGTGTGGCACTCTGCCGAAGCAGATCTCGGTAAGCGATATATTTCTTCGCGGTTATCACCCGTCAAATCACGGCCCCCAAAGATATTAGTGGAGGAGGAGCCACAGGGATAGATTTTTAAATTGGTGAAAATTGTGTGTCGGCTGTGGAGATCGAACCAGGGTTCTCAATATCCACAGGCCGACTCGATACCACTGAGCCACCTACCCCATAAATAAATAAATCAATATATATATATATATATATATATATATATATATATATATATATATATATATAAATTTTAACGAGCTATTCAATATATGAAACAATAAACGGCAGTACATACCAGTATTTGAAAGTAAATATACATATAACTCATTTTTTTAGCTTGGTAATTATTATTTTAGATTGCGCGGAACAAAGAAATGAATGATTTTTTTTCACGGTTTAACAGAAACCAATATAAATCATGCTTGTTAAAAATTTAAATTCCACTTAAACTTAAAATATTTTCGCGCCATTTACTTTAACGGCTGAAACAATTCAAGAGTCTCAAACACACTTTACTAACAAAACATTTCTCACATAAGTACTCAATACATTTCTCACATAAATCCTTTATTTATTTACTGCAGCAAACACTTGCATATTTTCTGTTTTATACGTTTCTAAACTATTAAAACCAGTAGGTAACAAGTTACAGACTTTCTGTAGAAGAAAATGTAAACAGTATGTTCACCAGAATCACAAACATAAAATAAAGTAATATTTACGTCTTGAAATGGTTTGCTGAAGTTACAGATGATAGATTTTATTTTATGAACCATACATAACAATTGAAATATTCGAAATTCGAACATAACAATATAAAATAATAATAAAAATAATGTTCACACTTCATTACCCATTCTTTCGATACATAACACATTTATCTTGAGAATTGCAAGATATCATACACATGGTGTTTTAAAATTATTGCAAAATAATTAAAGGATATATATTATTTTATGTACTAAATACAACACAAAATATTATTTTGTACAAAATTCGTAAAATAATTGCACATTACTTGAAACAAATATTTCCCGAGCCACTGGATTGATAGGTTACAATAATGAATAAAAATAGTAAACATAAAATCTTTGTAAATTGTATTTTCCATTTGAAATTTGATAACGAATAACAAATAAATATTTTTTCTGTATTAAACTATAAATGCATTATAAATTTAATTCGATTACACAATTAAATTAGAATTAGGCAAAGTTGCCATATTCAGCGACGACCTCTTTCAGTTTTGCAAAAAGTACAGGTACGAAATTTATTTTTAAAAATAGAAATATCATTAGAAATATTACTTATTATAAAAAAATGAAACAAACAAAAAATTTGACTTCTTATTAGATATACAAAAAAAGAAAACAAAAAAGTATGTATGTTCCCGCAACTGTTACAATTTATATCAAGAAAACCCATATTCATAATTTAAGCAGGAAACTAAGTCGACATCGACTTCGAGTATACATGTTAGAAAACTTTGTCAATTACATATATTATGCCTAACTTTGTTCCTATTTATAAATTCATCAGTTATTGAAGTAAAATACAAAGCACGCTTTCTGTATTTAGGACAGTTGATAGTATAAAGTGTTTGTAACTTTATGCATGACAAGTATATTTTATTGTCTTAAATTTGAAAAACTTTCAGATGCGATGCAAGTAATTGAATTTGAAATGATATATACGACTTTTAAAAAAAATTAAAACTAGCGATAACTACCATTTTAGGTTATTGACATGTCTTTTTTATTCAACTTCAAAAATTTTATTTGTAAAGTATTTTATTTCTATTTACATTGACACTTTATTATACAACTGTTTTTAACTTTATTTTGCATGAGTACTACCTTTTATATGTCGCTTCCCCTGGACATATTAGGAGGCCATTATTATGTATATTTTTATATATTAAGCTTAAAAATAATTCATACATACTTGTATAATAAAATATAGTTTTTATAGGCGTTAATATATTACTAATGATAAATCAATAAATAAATTTAATTGGAATTCAATAAGCGTATTTTCTAAAAAAAATCAGTGTCAGAGTATAACAAATGTAGTCAGTACGGTGGTGTGGATAGCGATACGGAATTCGAATCCGGAGATCCCGAGTTCGAATCGCACTAAAAGCTAAAAATTATATAAAAAACTATTACACTGCGGCTCGGTGAGTGCGGACCCTGTACTGTAATTGGGATTAAATTCCTGTTGTACAGCGTAATATAAATAAATAAATAAATATATATATACAGGGTGAGTCTGGGAAGACGCCCCCCCCCTTTAACTTTTTTATTATGAGTAATAGAAAAAAATGGTTCATTTGAAAGTTTTATTATTTTAAATATACTATTTGATGGCAGATGTAGATATTTTTTATAAAGTCAGGTTTACAAGATACGACTATCAACTTTTATTTTTTAAATAGCAACCTATAATTATTTTACTAAAATAAAAACCGCCATTTTTTTCTCTTTTCAACGGTGTATTAGTTTTTATTAATGTATCTGAAAAAATTCGAGAAAAATAAGAAAATTGAGAAATACTAGAAATAATTTTTATACAAATATTGTAGGTGGCTATGTGAAAATAAACAAAATGTGTGGCATAATAGGAGATTTTGTTGTTGGTCCACATTTTTTTTGAAGGTCCATTGAATGGAGACGGTTATTTAAATTTTTTAATAATGATCCTCCCGGAATTATTGGAAGATATTCCATTAAATGTCCGCCAAAATTTGATATTCCAACATGACGGAGCGCCACCACATTATGCCGGTAATGTTCGGAATTATTTAAATAATCACTGGAGGGGACAATGGATAGGACGAGGTGGACATATTCCACCCTGTATATATATATATATATATATATATATATATATATATATATATATATATATATATATATATATTTACTAACTATCAATTTGTAAAATTTTTTTATTCGCCATTTCCCTTTAAAAAATCTCTGGATCAGTCCATGCTGAAGCATTTTATTAGCCTAGCGGCCGTTGACTGTAAACCATAATATTTATATTAACAAATGATATATGACTAAATCTGATCTAATTTTAATTAAATTATCAATGTGAGAAATAAAAGTAGATACATGTTCATTTAAGGTTGCAAGCAACACCTTGATATATGGCTTCACGCAGCAACCGAAGAAAATCTCTGATTTAAAATAAATTGTTCGATTACAAGGTATACTTATATTACCTACCAACGTATGACTTATTTTATAGGCATATAATAAGTTACATACGTGAAGACAATAATCACTATAGGTCACACCGTGATAAATATTATTTTTTTCAATGATGTTTAATTAAATTTCGGATTTTATAGCTTTGACAAAGAACATTGGCAGGGTTTGTTCGGACATTTTGAAATTATTAGATTTTATAAAAAATATTAAATAAACACTTGGCAAAGTCTCACAAAATTCAGCCTCCAAGTCACCTTATGAGGGCATCGTCAGATGCTGGCCAGCACAGTTTTTTTTTGTGAGACTTTGCCAAGTGTTTATTTAATATTTTTTATTAAACCTAGTTTCACCAAGTGTATGGATGACAATTAATTTTGTTTTTGTTGTTATTATTAGATTTTGTTTAATAATTTACCGGTAAATTCATGTAACAGATTAAATCGTTATAATATAATTTCTCATAGTTGTATATGAAAGTTTTCTATGAATGTATTAGTTCACTCAAGTATTTATTTTCTTGAATTTGGCCTCCTATCATCTCAGTTCCCTGGACACGGCAATTTCAAATTTAATAACAATCTATGTTTTTATAAATAACTCTAATATCAATCATTTTAATCCAAAATAACATATAATAACATTTATTTATTCATGTTGTTCTATACAACAGTCTCAATTACAGTACAGGGTCCGGACTCAAAATCTTCGGAATCGAATGCTGCTACTAAATCACTATAATTCATGCTAATTAACTCCAAATGTAATCCTCTCGATGAATCTACTTCGGTATATTTTCGCTCAAAATTTTGAAAATGTTATTTACGTATTTGATCCATGATTTATTGATTCGATTGTAACCGAACTATTTAGGATACAAATATATGAATTTGACACATTCTGCAGTAAGTGAAATTGATTTAAAAGACTCATAATAATAAACCATATTAGATTATTAAAATTATGAAAAACAAATGGATAAAATTATACGTGTTGCTCTTCATACTGTTTGTGATTTAAAATGTTTGTGCAATATTGTGTCGAAATTTCATTAAATATCTCATCACAGATATTGCAAAACTTAATAAGTATGCCATCCTTGTATTGCCTGTACTTTAATATGCATAAAGTATAAAGATATGTTATTAATGAACAAAGTAAACAATATTTGGTGGGCGTCTTGTAATTTGTAATTTCCTCTTTGGCGCTTCCCATAATTCCAGTAAAATTTCACAAATCCCTAATGCATTTTAAATTACTAGTGATGTAAACAAAGTAACATTTTTGGATGATAACCGACTTGTTAAAAATTTATGATTCTAATGACACTGGACAATTTTCGTAATTAAATTCCTTTGTCTCTTGTCTAAGTAATTAATTTTCTGCTAAGAGAAAATAAAATTACGGGGTTAAGTGGATTCAGGTCATATTTGATATAGGAAACCATTTCATCATTTGTCAACTTAAGAGCTTGGGTGTAAATTAGTTTTATTGATGAAAGTGACACCATTTTGTCAAGGTTACATTTTTCAATATTCAATATTTTATAAATGACAAAGAAAATAGTTATTTAGGTTATAGTTAATGACATAACATGAAACAATTATTGTAGCAATAACAAAAACAGTATTACAAGTATTTGAATATAATTTATAGTTTTAATTTTACATTACAATATCTTTTGTACAAGTTTGAGCAGTATATTAACTTATATTTAAAGATACAATTACGTCAGATACAATTATAAGCTGTAGGTTCCCTTTACCGTAGTTCTGATTAATATCCTGTTAGTCAGGATAATAAATAAACTAAAATAATGCGTCATTTCAAAATGTCAGGTCTCAAATAGAATATTTAAAATACTTTACAACCATGGTTACTAAATTTATAAACATAAATGAGTATTTGTTACATAAAATGTAAATGATATCCTCTTCATTATTTATTCATAAATAAATCTGTCCAAAAAATTCCCCAAAATCTAACGTCTGATTTACCAATGACATACGCAATATAATATTCATAACCTAACACTCTCATATTTCCCATTCGTTTAATATTCATAAACAATAATTTAGAAACACGCAATCTCAAATTCCCCTAAGTTAGTTCACACACTGACTTTGCTCATCTAGCGTAATTAATAATCTAGGTGCTGTAGGTGGTCTATGGACGACAGAAACTGCCCGCGTGCTATAGCTATATCTCGGTATTGTACCTTCAAAGATATTTGGTTTAGACAATAAATTTAATAATACTTTCTTAATTCCTCTTTTTTTACCGTTGACGATGACAAATTCTCTATTCCTTTTACTAGTTTAAATAATATATTAGTATACGAGTACAGACACTTCTAATGTAACTTTTTTCAAACTTTTTTGTACGAGGATCCCTTACCATATTTATTAGACATTAAAACTTAGTAATTTCTTTATTCACTTATGTAATAAACATGCTGACATAAATAATACTTGTCTTATAAAAAGATAATGTTTTTCAAATCAAAGTTAGTGGAAAAACTAATATTATTCAAAATTGATTGTTGGTTCCTAAATGACCTTTTTTGTATTGTGGTAAGGGGCCATTTAAACTTTAAATTTTTGTTTAAATGAACGAGTCTTTTAAACATGTTAAACGGAAAAAGTTTAATTTTTTACATTATATGCGATGAGGGACTGAAGGCCTTGATAAAATTAACAACAAATTTAAATAATATAAGTTATACAGATTTCAAAGCTACCTTTCGACAATAGATTGCTTCGGCTAAATAGAAAATTATATTGTAGTAATGAATAAAAATTGGTAAACATAAAAATTTATTTTATTTAATTAAAGTTTGTGTGACAGTTCTTTAAATATTAAATGTTTATTTATTACTGAAACCAATCAGACCTCCTGTACAGCAAATGAAAATTTATTTCGGGTTGTACACTTATAGCGTGACAAAAAAAAATGAAATCCAGTGTTTGATTCCAACAATCTCAATAAAACTGATTATCAAAAATGGTTCGTCAATAGTTCTAGTGAACTCTTATAATGTTTTTGTCAGATTTGGTAAAAGAAGAATACAGGAAAGGTTAGGTGTCATCGAACAATGCTGACTTGTTTTCAAAACTTGTTGAAAATATGGTTTATCATCATTATGTCCTCTCCAAACCTTGTTTAATCATTTCAAGGAAAACTGGTGCAGTAATGTTTCGTTGATTGAAAATTGACGATTTTTTATTATGCCTTTTAAATGTAATTCATTACGCATTTACTATATAAACAAGTCTTCATAAAAAATAAATGTGTGCAACAATAGACGTAAATTTTAGCAGGATCCTTCTAAAATATAACATACACCAATTCCTGGAGACGCAAGATTTTAAGTCGAAATGTCCGTCAGCAATAGGTTGGATTGTCCAGCATTTGAATGACTTATCCAGCATTAATAAATAAGTGTTCGTAATTTTGTCCAGCAATAATTTATTTTTCCAGTTATTAAAGGAGCAACATAATATTTTAGTTAATTAGTTGCCATTACTGTCGAGTTTTTAGTTTCAGTTAGTTTCGAGGTTGTTAGTAATATTTGAGAGTTGGAATCATTAGTTATAGTTGTCAAAGTGAATCGTTATCAACACCATTGTTACGATCTCAGATCGTACTCAGTTGCTAGCAATAGTTTTAAATCGAAATATCTAATTTTTCTCTAGCGAACAAAAGTGATTATAAATTATAAGAGTGATTATAAAAAATAGCTGTGATGATTATAACCGTTTAAAAGCAAATTATATCATTTTAAACTTTTATGTGATATATGTTTTTTTTAATCGGGTGTCCAGCATCAACGGCTATTCGCTCACTTTACATTTAACAAAAATAACTAAATATTAAGACGGTTGAACAACTAATCGTCCAAATACCGAAAAGTTTTCCTATTAAAATTACCTTCAAACTCACGATTTTCGAAGCAATAAAAATATTGTTCAATAGTTTAAGCTTGTCTACAACGTTTTCTAATGATAGTTTTAAAATTTTGTACATATTTTTTATTTTCTTCGTTTAAAGTTTATCTAAATAACTCAAATATAACAAAAAATATATATTAAAAACCGGCATTAGACAAACAAAAATAGTGATTAATTTTCTTCCAGAAAATTATAAACTGTTAACAATTATCATAATATTTTTTGCAAAGAAAGCTCATGTTTTGAAATAGTGCAAGCCACGCGACTCAGTTGCAATGGGTTCCGCCCCAATCAGCTGCAGAAGTAAGGAGCAACATAGTTCGTATTTATGTAATGTAATACTGGCAATACGAGATTTTAAGGTTTAATGTATTTCAAGGAATGGGGGTGCAATTTTGGTCCATCCTTCTCTCTACCTAGTCCTTTACCCTTGCAAAACCTTAGATGGTTTGAGTTGAGTATACAATCGTCTTAAATCATGCAAATTTGATGGCTGAATGATGACTGAAAGTTACAAAAAGTAAACGCATTTTTGTTATAAAATGGCAGTTTGTCCGAATTTTAATCATGAAGAAAATCTACCTGAGACAGTTTATCATAACTTGTAAAATGTACAAGCTTCATGTTCATTCTGTGTTAAGTCAATGTATTTTCATTCTTCGATGTCAAAACTATGTATCTTCGTGTAGAGTCCGCACTCCAAGCAACTAAACACATCCCGGTAACAAATTGATTGAGAGTATAGTGACTTATCGTCTGCTTACGGCGGCTGAGGCATGACGGCGCGACCTTTGACCCGCGACGGCTGACCACACTACACACTGACACACTACACCGGCTACATCACCGTTCTTCACCGGCTCGGGAATCTCTTTCATCCGCGTTCGCGTACGTACAAAGTTTTATTGATTTTATAGGACGTACAACAAATCTCTCCCTTGTCCTGGATTACAAGCCTATTGAATTCCAAACTAGCGGCTTGGATGTGGACGATGAGACTGGAGAGGTAGATGAAACTAATGGAATTTCATTTTCTTTGGAGGAAAGGTTGCTGTAATCATTTTGTTTAAAGCCTACTAGATTTTTATTGTTTCCAGAAATCTCGTTTGATTTTTGCAATGTAAATTGTACTTACATTAATAATTCATCAACGATACGAGTTTCTTTTTACTTCCCTTGCAACTAGATAATTACTCCTAATTAGAGTACAGCAACTTAAAACGATATTCGGCAAAGATCGTCGTCTTAGATGGAAGCATTAGACTAAATATGTAGAATTCGGAAAAAATATGAAGTCTTTTAAAAATTTTGCTAATACAAGAACGCATTTTCACATATTTGTTAGCTTGTTAGTTGTCATACGTATATATCATACACAAATTAACCCACAATAATTGAAAAGTATAAACATGGATTTCTCAAATATTTTAGCAGTTATTTCTTAATTTTGAAATTACCTAATTTTGAAAAAATGCCTTGATTGTGTAGCACCAGACTTGCTGCCAGCATCTCACATTGAATAAAAATGTGAAGCTCGATCCTCAAAAAAGTTTAACTAATCCTGAGTTTTGTGGTAGTAAAATTAAACTAATTTTCATATTGTTTAGATTTTTATATCGACTAGCATAAGAATTGTTCATCAATAATAACCTTAACTTTTTGCGGATCAGGCTGGTGATAAATTATAAATTAAAGTCAAATTTTGAAATAATAAAACTTTAAATGCTTAAGTAAATTAAGAAATTTGGAATTTTGATGAAATTATTGGGATAATGTTCTCGGCTATCGAAGCATATCATAAGATTGAAGGTTCGAAGTCTAAAGTGAAGGGTGTTCTACAGGTGAAAATGACTGTGCAAATATTGTAGAAAATTTATAAACCAGCCTCAAAATTCGAAGCAGCTTTATGCGGTCTTACCTTCAACGATTTTGCATTACCTTTTACGACGTTATAAAGAGGAGCGCTATAAAAAAGTCAAATGTTGAAGCTTCCGTGTCTACATTGCTCTATAAATATGTTCCATCAAAAATTGGCTTTTTAACCTTCATTCATATTCTCGTTTTTAATATTTTACTTAGGGTGAACAACCCAACGTTTACACACATAAAATACTCCACGTCATATTTTATAACCTGAAATGCAAAATGTTATCTACATAATTGAGATTCTTAAAGAAGAAATAGTGATTAAATTCTTGTCGAAATTTCTATCTTTTATTAATAATCATCTTTAAATTACTTTAAAGTTTTTGTTTGTCAGTTAGTTTAAAATTCAGTTGATGAAAAATAAGATGGGGTTGAAACAATTGCTGATTAAAATTGAACAAAATCTCCGATAATTCGTTAGTCGGGCGCAAAATCTAAGATGTAAAACAACCACCTCAAGAAAATTTCATTGTCCTTAATGATAAATTGATAATGAAATCAAACTTAATGAAGCCAAACGTGTTCCATAATCCTTGAAAGATGCAGTTATTAAAATCAGTCGACGTGATATCAAGCTGAAAATTTTACGAAGTATAAAACTTTAATGGCATCGTTTGTCGGGTCAGCAAGCTTTAAGATACATCTATGACAGGTTAATAATTAATAGTCCGTGTTTGAAGTGCCTTTGGGAGCGGGCCA
Source organism: Pterostichus niger (assembly GCA_947425015.1). NCBI lineage: Eukaryota > Metazoa > Arthropoda > Insecta > Coleoptera > Carabidae > Pterostichus > Pterostichus niger. The sequence goes on along the minus strand of OX380344.1, from coordinate 27,966,485 downwards.
AGAGACTCCACCAGCGACGCTACTGCCCTCTGCTTCCATTTGGGCTAAGGTTCACTGCTCTGTTTGTGTCCAAGCCCTTTTTTATAAACAAAAGAAAGGGATGGCCCTACTCAAACAGAATACCTTCGTCATTTATGTGATGGACACTGACTTTTTATTACATCTGCAAATTTCTGTTTCTTCAAATCATTTGGCTTTCTAACTTATTATCTGACAATTATTTTTTAAGACGCGTACACACAATACACGACCAAAACTAGAATTTATACGCATATATATAATTCGTTTACATTTGCTTTTATTGTTTTTATTCACATGCGTTCACATAGAAGTTGACTGAAATATCACAATCGTATGAACGCGCAATGTGTGATTTGTCGTAAAATATAAAAATACAGCTACATGTATTTATTACACTCGGGCGCTATAAGCTAGTCACTTATACGCCTTAAATAATGTAGCATTTGACTACGAAAACCGGCAGTACGGCAGTGTAAAAACTGCGGCTCGGTGTGTCCGGTAGGCCCAGGCCCGATTTGGGCTGTAGCGCCACAGATGATGATGATGATGAACGCGGTTTTATTCAGAATATATGATTTAATAATTTTTCATCTGAGTTTAAAAGCATAGTTTTCTGCAATTTATAGAAAATCGTACGACATTAATTATCAGTCAATAGAAACATTGTGTTAAGCATAGTTACCATAGTAATTTAATTATTTTTTTTGGAAATTAAATGACATAATGAAACAAAATTAATGAGTGGAATTTTTTTCATGCTCAAAATGTCAGTTTGACATTTAAACATTGTTTTTTATTGTCAATTTTATTTATTTGATACAAGATACTATGGGTATACTATTTTATCATAACTTGATTATTTTAAGCAAAATATGAAACCTAAATTATTTTTACTTTTTGTGTTGGATTGTGTACGATTTTCTTATTGAATCTACCCTCGATCATTAATTCATATCTGGAAAATATTTTATCGTGCATTTCAACAACGTAATCTCTAATCTAATACGTTGTTGGAATGCACTCAAAATAAAAATTCCGGAAAGGATCAATGCATCAGGAAGATTATAAGTGATAATTTTTAAATTAAATTCAAAATAAAAACTTTTAATATCACTTATTTTTGTTAAAGTAATTTGCGTAGAAATAGCAACTTAGCCGTATAGATATGACCAACTATTCGGCTGACATTCTACGCTCGAAGTATTTCTATAATTTAAGATTTATAGACCTTTCAAATATCGAACAAATATTAATATCGAAATAAAATAATATTTGCAATAAATTATATTGGCATAATAGCAAATGAAGTGGTCTTGCAGTACAGATAATAAAACTAATTTAAAAATAATATTACATCATTATAGAGTCACCTGTTGTTCGGTCAATAAAAAAATGAAGAGTGAACCTCTCAGACAAACAAACAAACAGCATGAACATAACCTAACTTAACCCATATGCTAATTTATACCAAACGATGAGCAGTCCGCATTTTATTTCACCATTAATCACTTTTTTCAATTATGTTCGGTTTGAAAAATGCATGTTCATACGCGAAGTCGAAACGAACGGCGTACGTAAGTAATTTATGATGGCCGATCCGCGAATATGCGATTCGCGGTTTAGTTTAAACCGATACCGCCTGCAAATTGAACTTGGTAAACAATGAATATTTTATTTTGTTTTACCACGCTGGATATTTCGCCGCCGCCTTGATCTGTTGACCTGTTTGCACTGAGTATAATTTATTTACTTTCTGTTATTGGACTGTATATACTGTGTTTTATTACTAACTTAATTGAGGCCAGCTCATCATAAATAAATAATACACATATTACTTTTTATTGATACAGATGCATTTGCAATTTAAATTGCTAATGCTAATACCAAACTTGTTTACATTTTCTATATCTCTTGAATATGTCAAAAATCTACACATAATATTACACTAGATCTCATTAGATGTGGTAGATCGAACTCTTGAACCATTCAATCAACATTTATCTATTAGATATTAGAGTAATGGATTTGAGAACCCGGGTTTGATTCCCATAGCCGACAAACAATTTTCACCACATTAAAACTACCCATGTGGCTCCCTCTTCACTAACATCATTGGTGACCGTAATTTGACAGCTAGCAACCGTACTTCACGCGTTAAAATATATCACTTACCGGGATCTGTTCCGACAGAGTGCCACACCCAGTAATGAGTAAAAGGCATGATGATATGTTTATTTATTTTTATCTGTATACCCATCTATAATTCCTTTTATTGAAACTTGTCTCATCTTTCGTTCACGCAATAAACCTTCAATCATATTCATTCATTTGTTCTTGGTTTATTTACGCAAATCCTCATTTTCAATTTGACTGACATATACCTGTTTCATCCCTCTTACATTAACAATTCGTTCTATTTTTCTAACAACATTTTTCTCAATTTCCAACACATCTTACACCATTGTACTTCGTGCACAATTCTAGTTTTTATACATACACATGCACAGACACGCCCCGCAAATATATTGGAAATATGATACCTAATATACATTTTGTTATAAATATATCAACAGACCTTTTCCCACTTATGGTATAACTTTGATATTGATATATTTATACACTTGAAATGTTACACATATGGTTACCACTCATCCGGAGAGATTTTTTGCTTTCATGCGCATGTTACTAGAAGAAACCTTTCCAAAAGGAACATTTACAGTTCTGTAATTAAAAAGTAATACCCAAAATATGTTCAGTGTTGTGGGAACATTGATTATTATCTATAGTGTAATTTTATAAGATGCGTCAATGATTCTTTTGGAAAGAAAAAAGAGTGAATTCCTGGTACAACAGGCCTGTATAATTTTTGTTTTTCGCCAATGGGACCCAGAGAACTCTTGTAAGGAGTCAATTGTTATTGAATGTTGCGCACGGCAGCAACAGTATAAGTATCCGTACAATATGTTCGATAAAAGTAGCATATTAAATATGACTCCGGGGCAGAGCATATGTTCAAACTCTACATCCGATAAGAAACAAGGGATTTTACTAACCATATTCTGAAGGTGACATCGCTGCAATTACATATCGCATCTCATTATTTATTGTATTATACAATTTTTTTGCTAGTATCCACAGATTTGTTTTGGGCTAATTTTCAATAACAGAATAAACTTGACATTTAAATCACCACAGTAACTAATAATTTTTTATTTCATATTTTTATTACTTCATATTATTTTAGATAAAACTAAATTAAATAATTTGGTTGTAAATTTAGATCCCTGTGTCTTGTATTTAACATGTTTTTCTAGAAACTAATGCCGGACCGATGAAAATTAAACAATAATTTTAATTAACAGATAATTAGTGTGAATCCTGCGTCAAACTAAATCTTAGATTGGCACCTGAAACAAGATATTACTAACATTATAAATTAACTTTATTAAGAATTGTACTTATTATTCGAGTTTGTAAGCAACTTATAAATTTGATAACGTAATTTAAGTCCAAATAATACTGGTAGTTACAAAAACGATTAGAAGATAGATAATAAAGAATTCAGAATATAGTAATTTTTTGCATCATTTAAACTAGACAATTTTCAGAAAAATAAATATATATAAAAACACAGCAAGCAAAAACGACATTTATTTCTTGTTAAATTATCAAATTCTAATCAAATAAAAATTTACTAAGGTACAGATTGCTACATTTATAAATATATAGTTTTTGAAAAATTAAATTAACATTTTTGAATCAACGCCTACAAAGTCTCCAATTGTGGTTTTAGAATTATTGAATAATTCTACTCCGCAGTACATGTTAAATTCTTGCATCCTGCTGTCACACCATCCAACCACAAAGTGCAAGTCGCAAGTCCGGTCCACACGCGCTCTCCTCTTCGTCCGAGTCCTTGCAAAATCAGTATTGCAGCCGGTGCCGATGCTGGGACATATGGCGAGGCGTATTTACACCGTTCGAAATTTATGATACCATTGTCATCAGTATGATTGTATGCTTGATTTATGCGATAACCGCCCGAATAAAAATCTTTAACAAATTGTTTTATGATTTAAACAATGCGAAAGGGATGTTCGCGCATGTTGCAGTGTTGTTGTCAATGTTGATGCGCGCCTCACGTGGATCGAAAGTTGTATGTTGTTATTATACAAGTTGTTGGTGCTGAGATCATTATTATGGAGGATTGTACACGATGTTCATCAAGAAAAGACTTCGATTTTAATCATACATTATTAGTTACCTTTTTTTTAATTAACGCAGTTTTAAGAGTTTGTTGCGGCGATTCATTTACTACTAATATATAGTTGCACCAAAACACATAAATTTCAAGATTTATATAGTAATAATGATTTATTATTTAACAGAAACTTGTCCTAATTAAAGAATAATAATACTTACTTAAATTATAATATATTAATCGTTGTAAATGAAACTAAATTAATAATTCTGTTGTGAAAAACTAAAGAGATAAATTTTGTCGTATCGTTATTTAATCATTTTGTATCTTAGTACCTAAGTACTTTCAATTGTACAAAGCGTTATTATTTCTATAGTATAATATTTAATTTTTTTTTGTATTTTATATGATTTTCAAATCGAATGTTCCATCTGAACTTTGCATCATTCCAACTTTCGGATAGATCGGATATTTTATCATAATTTTGGATCAAATGTTTTATCGGAGTTTCGGATTGGATATTTTATACGAATTTTGCATCGAATCCGATCTGATCCGAAATCCGACTTCAAATCGGATCGGATAGGATCAATTCGGATTCGTATATCGAATATTTTTGCCGACGTCTATTATAATTTATATTTATTTCTTAAAAGTAAAATAACATTTCTGTCAATATTTAAACTATAGTTAACAATAAATGCTCGTTTAAAAGTTTGATAATACCGGTCATAAGAATATATTTACAAGCATGATTTAAACCAGCACTGTAAAATGACGCATTAATACTTAAATTTTAAACTTAGTTTAAATATTATATTGGTACAATTCGTCAAAAGTTGCTCTTCATCGAAGAATTGAGAAAATGTAAGCTCCGCTAACAATTTTACAACAAATAACAAATACATTATTTGATTTACAATTTATATTGTTATATTTTATCACAGGGCATTAAATTATATATTCACAAATGTAATTAATTAATTTTTATTTTGCAGGACGGACATCATTTGGACATCAGTGTTATCAAAGTTTTAGCAGCACCCTACTCAGACTATCTTTTGGTGATGTCCATAAATTTGGTAAGTCTAACTATATGCTTCTAATATTACATGTCACCTAAAATCATCTTTAAATTGTATTGATATATGAATGATTTATTAATATTAAGAAATATGGGTGCTGCGCAATAGTAATGGGAATTAAATTTGTTACATTTCCAATAATACAATGACTTCTTCTTCTGATGGCGCTACAGCCAAAATCGGGCTTGGGCCTACCGGGCACACCGAGCCGCAGTTTTTACACTGCCGTACTGCCGGTTTTCGTAGTCGAATGCTACATTATTTAAGGCGTATAAGTGACTAGTTTATTGCGCCCGAGTGTGAGAAATACATGTAACTATATTTTATATTTTACGACAAATCACACATTGTCGACAGGCGGATTCTAACTGACGAACTTTGGTTCGGGTGACGTCACAGTATGTTAAGAGATGTGCCTTAACACGTTCGGCCACCGCGCCTGTATTACAATTACTAACCCTTTCGATTAAATAAAGACATGCATAAATGGATGCTAAAATGCATTTAACATTAGTTAAGATCGAATCCAACCCACATACCTATGTACATATATAAAGTTAAGCTACCACTTTATCTTTATTTTCTTTTATGAAATTAAAATATAGAAATACTCAAAACTGCTGTCTTCATTTCTTTAAATATGCACTGAACATTAAACTTATTTCTCGTAATAAATAACTGAAAAAGGATTAAAATCAAAAGAAGAATTTTTTATAACAGTATTATTTCTTGGAAAAATGTGTGTTCAAAACTGAGTCAGTAAATAATTACTTCTGGTTTTCGTATGCATTTTTCATCTTCTCTCAGCAATATCTTTAAAAGTGGGTTAACTAATTTATTTAAACTCTGTTTAAAACTATTCAACTAATCTTGTTTGCGAATGGTAAATCGAGTTAAATATGAAAATAAAATTGTTGAAAAGTAACCTAATTTGCTTATAAGTAAATTATGATTATAACGATTAAAATTAAGCTCACATCCATTTACAAGCCAACCAAATCAAAACAGAACCTACAAGAAAATACGAAAATTAATTACGCATAGCGGAGCCTACAAGAAATCTATAAACATGCATTTAACATTTTTAAAACACTGGACAAATGATAAATGGAATCCATCATCGTCCATCCAATTACCACGGCGGAGTCTGCGGTCTGCAGCAGTGCTGTGCACAGTGGCCTTGTGCACTTCAGTTGGCACTATTTAATTTACAGACAAGCAAACGAGACGCAGCGGGAACCAGAGGCTCGCTCCCCGCATCTGTGGGCGATGAGGATTTAATGGTAATTACGATTTACAAATAATGTCCGGCTCGTCTCACTAAACAACATTGCGAAGTTGGAGATGCTGATGGTCACGTGCTGATTGGAGATGCTCTCTTTCAGGATGATCTGTTTTTGAACGAGACATTGGCGATGTCAAATTTAATCAATTGTTTGTACTACGTACAACGCCATAAACTTAATTAATTTGACATATTACGTAAAATTTAAATTGTCGTATTCGTTGTAAAATAAATAATTTGATATATCTAATTTCTCACATTTTTAAATTCTGGCTGTGGTCTAATCATTTTGTAATAAAAATATAACAAAAAATACATATACTTCTTGATTTTGGTTCTACTTACATTTATTTCATTCGATAGTAAAATATTTTACGCGTGAAGTACAGTTACCAGTCGTCATATCACGCCCACCAAAGTGTGAAAGGAGCCTCAGGGGTAGTTTCTTTGTGAGGAAAATTGTTCTCAAATTCACAATACCACTGAGCCACCTACCCCAAACACGAAAATAATGTTATATTAAATATCTTGAACCGGAGGTACAAATTCGAATGACACGATACGTGGTTTTCATCTGCCATCTTGTTTGTATCTAGTCACATAACCTCATAACTCACGCCAAGCACTCACGTTCATGCGCTAATGCGCGGCACTTTTGCGTAGGTTTAATTGTTTATGGATGTAACTTCTTCTAACATTACGTTTTCTAATCTACAGCAAAAATTATTGCGCTGTTGAAGGCATTGTTGCTCGTTAATTATAATGGATTTGAAATAAATTAGCTGCCTACGGACCTGGAGGACGCGCCATGGGTTTGGTAGCCGGTCTCTAGTGAAATATGTGCGGGATGGTGATTTTATATTTGTAGCATTGTTTGTTTTAGATATGTTTATTATTTTACAAGATGAATACACTGGTTATATTACAACCAGTTTGTTTGATTCATAGCGACTAAGAAATAAAAAATGACTAATGAAATTAGTTTTTAATAGAGTACTCCTTCAAATATACCTATGTTATTAGTTAGTTTAACTAAATGTATAAATATACACCATGTCAAATAACATGGCATTTAAATCAATGAATTTTTATGTTACATAAAACATATGTAACACAGTTTGGCATTATATTTTTATTTTTATTACTTTCTCCAAGAAAACAATAAGTATTTCGTTATCAAAATTGCCATATAAACATTAATATGAAATGAATTTATTTTTTTACGATTTCTATGAAAAGTTAACAATTACAATCTCATTTGACATCGTGAAATCGACGTTTTTTGTGGAACAATCGAAAAATATCTTTGTCGCGCGTCTCCAATGGCAACGCGCAAAAAAAATGTTAAATCCGAACTTATTTCAATAGTTACCAGGGATACAAACAAAACAGAAACTTGTCATATTGACAATTGATAGACCGAATTTATTTTCTGTACGTATACGTTTTATAATAATCTAATCATTGTTGCGCTGCAATTGCCGTGTTCAAGTAAGAAAGAATCACTTTACGCTCTTAATACAAAAATAACTATTTCCTACGACATTTAAACATTTTACACCATAAGAAATTATTTAATCTTCAGATCCATTCCTATTTTCTCAAATAATTTCAAAGGTTGTGCCAAAAGTAAGTACTTTCCGCACTGTCGTAGGAAAAATATCTAGATAATTGTTATTTATATTTTATAATTATCATTTCGATAATAATTATCTATCTAATTATCTATCTAATTATCTATTATATTATCTAGATTAAAAAGAGTAGTTATATTTATCTTTATTTAGATGAAAAATATTTGCTATCTGTTACAACAATGTATACTTATTAGTATTGTACGAAATAATTTAACTTTTGTTCAATTGTTTGTAGTTTAGTTTAATTTGAACTCTAATTTATAAAACTAACTAGTATTATGACAAGAAAGTATTAAATTTAATAATATTTTGTGTTATCATTTTTATTCGTTAATATTTATAATTTCATTCCGGAACAAATATAAAGAAGTCTATTTTTTTTTAATTTGAGAGGGAAAAGATTAATCTATATTTGTTTTTTCGGTAAAAATATAAAATTATTTTAAAATAAAATAAAATGTTTTCTTTGTTCATAAATAATTCGTTGTTACATATTTCATTTCATCTCTTTATTTTTTACTTGCAAAGAATTTCTGTTTTTATAATTTGAATATAAAACTCGTGTAGAAAAACAAATAAATTACATACGAGAGCTGCGAGCATCTCAAAGAAACAAAAATTAAACGTATATAAACAAATTTTTTATTCACCTCATAAACTCAAATAGTTATTTAAATAACCTGTTTGTCATAAAAGTAAATACGTATATTACCATTCCGAGCTTCATAAATACGTTATTAAATTCCTTATGAATATTCAAACGTTATTATTAAATCCCAACAATAGCAAAATATAAGATTCCAGTCACTGCTTCGTAAAATAACCATAACCACTATACTTAGCTCACTTTAGAGAGATATCATTAGTTCTTTAAGGAAATTATAATATGTGGTTAACAGTTTTACGGAATGAATTCTTGTGCGTGACATGCAGTCTTGTGACTTCGTTGGTAACATCTGGTGAGTTTGTGGAGCACCCGGTAGATATGAGATAGAAGATACACTCGGCGTTGCAGACACTTCTCGATGAGATATGGTAGCGCTTAATGAAAGAAGTGGGCACACTTGAAATGCGGAGACAGTTTGGATGTGAGTTATATGGCCGGAAAGTTGACTTGAATATGAGGGGTTGGGTTTGTTTATATTGGTTCCGCGTTCTTAACGTTGGTAAACTGATACTTTATAGATTTTTGGATGTTATATCAAATAGTCTGAAACATTTACGAGTATTATATACCCCATATCAACTATCGCGGCAATTACATTATTTTTAAATCGGGAAGTCACTTCAATAAACAACTATGTTGTTGAATATGCAAATAATAGAAATACATTAATTTTGTCTTGCATTATATTTGTGAAAAAGGACAAAAATTACCAAAATAAAAAATAAATGACATTTTAATCACGGAAGTAGAAAATAGTTATTTGTGTATTAAGAACGTAAAGTGATTCTTTGTTCCTCTTTCACTATTGCAGCGCGAGCCGAAGGCTCGAGTAATAAAGACACTTTACGTTCGTGATACACACATAATTTTTTCTACGATTTCATCTTAAAATTATTCAAAACGTATACGTACTGAAAATAAATTCGTTCTGTCAACTGTCAATATGACAAGTTTCTGTTTGGTTTGTATCTCTGGTAACTATTGTAATAAGCGCTCGTTTAATATCTTTTTCGCGCGTTGCCATTGAAAACGCGCGCATTTAACATCTTTTTCGCGCGTTGGCATCGGAGACGCGCAAAAAAGACATTATTCAATTGTTCCACAGAAAACGTCAACTTTACGATGACAAATAAGAGCGTAATTGTTAACTTTTCATAGCAATCATAGAAAAAATATATTAGACAAACGCTAGCAAACGACTTACAGAATAACTCTTAACTTTTTGTATTAGTTGAGCTAGGCTAGCTTAGCGTAGTGCGGGTCTTTGCACTGAATATTATATTTTTGTGAATATTTTACGATCTTAAAGGATCTTAAATATTGTAATAATAATGCAATATTCTTGTATGGAATATCAAAGAAGCGTTAACATATTAGTGCTGTAGTATAAAATATACGGGTCTTTTAGAATTCCAAGTATGGATAATGTAAGACATAGTTGGTTGTTGTTCTTGTTCAAATTAAGGCAAGAGTATCATTATTTTATTATCTGCAGGTTCATTTCTACTAAACATGTAACCTAATACTAATAAACTTAGTAACTCATTTATTTTATATTTTAAAGGTATTTCAATACTTATTATGTAGATAGATTAAACTGCCATAAAATACTTAAAAAATGTAAATATCCTATTTTATTTTATAACTTTTTTACTTTGTTTTATAAATTATCACAATTTTGGTATTCTGCATTTTTATGTTATTTTCGTACATTTTGATATGAAATATGTCGTTCAAAAATAAGATTTTTATACTGACAGCGTCGTAGAAATAAAAAGAAATTCGAAATAACAGAATCAATAATTTTTTTGTTGATTAAGATTAAGAGTGGGCCTTTGTTGACAACTTTTTGGTTGTAAAAGTATTGCAATAAAGAAGTAACAAATTTGATTAAATTTAATCAATTTAAAACACATGCTACTTCTTTAATCTCAGATGGGAGTTAATATTTCTTCGTTACTGTGCATTAAATACTGTAAATTTAACTTATAGTATACACGTATAGTGCTTGACAATATTCAGAATAAGTAGAATAACATTTATGAAATTATAAACGTCATATTTGATGTTACATGGCAACCGGTGAACAAATTTATAACATAATGACTACGATGATGCCGGTAAGACAAAAAATATTGAAAATAAACAAAGAATTAACATTAAATTTAAACAATCGGCAAAAAAAATTATGTGTTCAGCATGACAAAAAAAAACAGATTTACTGCTTTAGTTAAACTCATAGTCTCGGATGGCCGCGGCAAAAAATCTGTCACTTTTTTGCCTAGTTAACAAATAACTATTGGTCATAGAATTTCAAAATTCTAATTATCTTAAGAGTAACAATGAAAGAAATATTGGTAACTGATAATGATCGAGTTACGAAATAAGAGGGTATATTAATTAATTTATTTAGTCTAGTTTAGACAGCATATTTATTTCTTTGTTTAACCAACTAAAAACAGAACACGGCTGTTAAAATATCAAAATTCTGAAAGTACCTTCCAGTCATTAGAATACTCACTTGCATAATGACATTGAACAATTCATTGTTGCAATTGCACACCCACGCAATAGAGTCTGAGACAAAACCACAACAGCGCACCGCTGCGGCACCTGTCCCAATAAATTGATAGTTCCAACAGTTGCAGTGCTCGGGCAAACGTGTTATTAGCCACGATCGATTTGGTTTTAAAAAGAGCACGGCAGCTACAATTAACCGTCTGCCTCTTCTGTGCCTCTCGCGATCGCATCGAATGCCACAGTTTAAAGTGGCGATGCAGCGCAGATACAGCTTATCACAACGAGACCCGCAATTAAAATTTACCGGTGTGACACCAGCTTGGCCCGCGAGAATGGAACGAGAACGGCGGCGCTATGGCATCGCAAACATGCTTCCATCCATGCCTCTATGCTCGCATTAATATTCCTCAAGCTAGTTATGTAAAATATTAATTCGCCTGTACGCTGTCGTAGTGCAGCACGGTGCTACATGCAGCCAGTGGTGGCGCATGCAATTTTTAAGAAGCATATTTCACACTGAGTAACGTTTTTTCAAGTTGTTTATGTATGAAGCATCTTGTATTCTGAGAGTTACTTTGCTATTTTAGTTCTTCCGCTTAGCTGTAAAGTACGCAGTTCCTTGAATTTCTACTGCTGTTATATTCATTTAAATAAAATATTAATTATTTCAAACGTTTCGGGTGACCTATTTCTAGTTTCATATGTCATAAAATTATTTTTATTTTATGTAGTTAATTATGACGTGAAATAATGAGTTTATATATATATTTTTTATAAAACACATACATCAAAAAGGACAGCTCGCAGATCTCTATGACCTCCGTAAATGAAAAATTAATCAATCCATCCATTATATTCATTTAACGTAATCAACCTGCAAAATGTATTCGATAGAATACATGCCCGCGGCTAATTCGTGCACAATTCGTGATCGTGACCTGAGCACTGTACGAATCTAGATGGCGTCGTAAAAAACACAAGAGAGCGATCTAACCTCATGTTCCATTCTCCAATTTACTGTTCCTTGATCTTAAACAATGCTCCTAAAACCGACGTTTTTCTTACGGCCACGTGAGAATACACACTTGCGAGGTTGCGAGCTCAAAGAAATTTATGGACATTTCGCGTGTTGCATTAATAAAAATAACAAGATTAAACCGATCTTACTCATTTAGAATTAACTGTTATATTAACTATCAAAACATTCTTAGTTCAGCAATTAGACGAACAAGTGCTTGAAAAAATTCCGCATTCAAGTATCTCAATTAGTTACAAAAATTTTAAAAGTTTAAACACTCAACACGAAAAAAATGAAATAAATAATTCCAAACGAAAGAGTCATCATTCGTATTCTCGTCAATTTTTTGCCAAGTGCTCAATGACCATGTTACCTAGACTGACCACATCTAATTACCCAATATAAATAGCAGCTATGGCATTAGTTGACCATCATTTATCTTCATTACGCGCCACTCTTGGATTCACTGAACGTTCAACACTCATTGTGGCAACACTGTTAACGTTGGAACGTTAGCAACAACGCAGAGGAGTTTATTGAATGTATTTAGTTAGTTTTTAACCCGAAGTACAACCACAAGACCTAATTAGTAAGGGGTAAAAATTCAATCATTTTCAGAATTTCAAGAATACTTACACAATTCCTATTTCTTAAATCACTAACTCTCAATGATAAAAAAAATCATTAATATCAATATTAATTAATGGGGCAGATGGCTCACTGGTATCGAGTCGGCCTGTGAATCTTGAGAACCCTGGTTCAATCTCCACAGGCGACAAACAATTTCACCAATTTAAATCCACCCCTGTGGCTCTCCCATCACTAACATCATTGGGGGGACGTGATTTGACGGCTGGTAACCGCACTTCACGCGAAGAAATATATCAGTTACTGAGCTCTGCTGCGGCATAGTGCCACACCCAGTGATGGGTAAAAGGCGTGATGATATATTTATTTATTTATATTAATATCATATTTAAATTCTATACTCCTTCTATAAAGATATAGTTATTTGCTTATTAGGCAAAAACTAGCAGTTTTGCGGAATCGAGACTGCCAAAGCAGCAAATCTGTTGTACTGCCATGTTGAGCACAATTTAAATTTTGTGATTATTTGCAATATTTTAATGTTAGCGGCATCATCGTAGTCATTATATTGTTATGTATTTGTAAAGCGGTGCCTATGTAAAAACAAATTTGACGTTTTTAATGTATTTCTGCTTTTAAGAGAATGTAGTAAATAACTATATATTAATTTACAAATTATAATGAGAAATGGCGAAGGAATGTTAACCTCACCCGAGATTAAAGAAGCCGCATGAGGCTTTAATTATATTTATTAAATTAAATCATTAATGTCAAATTTATTGTGTTTCACAGCCTGTCAATTGTTAACAAAACCCACTTTTAATATTAATTAGAAAAAAACATATTTTTATTTGACCATATGTAACATAGGATTTTACGTATTCAAATAAGTATGAAAAATTAGGCTTTATGACACTTTAATTAATTATGGGTGAGTCGACCTGTGGATCTTGAGAACCCTGGTTCGTTCCCCACAGGTGACAAGCAATTTTCACCAATTTAAATCTACCCCTGTGGCTCCCCCTTCACTAACATCTTGGGGGGGGGGGGGCGTGATTTGACGGCAGGTAACCGCACTTCACGCGAAGAAATATATCACTTACTGTGATGATGATATATTTATTTATTTATTTATAGTTACTTAACACTGGTTTCAATGGTTTCCATAATTTGTTCAATAAATTATAATACTGGGTAATATTTATTTCAATAATATTGATATTTTTTCTGATAATAGTGTACGCAAGATTTGTGTAATGTGTCATACGGAACTTATTTGCAATTAATACTCGCCTACTCATTCCAAAACTTTATTACTAATAAACTAATAAAACTGCACTTTTCAAATTTAAAAATACTCAAACAAATGAGAATTGTATCAAACTGTATTCCTTAATGAGTGTGCCTGCAACGTACAGTTTGGCAACAACGCAGAGTAGAAAATTGAATGTATTCAGTGAGTTTTTTAACCCACACAGCAACAGGGCCGTAACAGGACTTAATCAGTTCCATAATTTGTAAATTAAACTGTTTTGCTCTGGAGTACAATCCCCGCTGTGCAAGAGCGCTGTTCTGGCCAAGCGAGAAGACATGCGAAATTAACGGAAATTAAATAACTTGTTGCTTGATAATAGTCAATTTTCTGCATAATATGCCAGCTTTACGCATTTTTCAATGCAATTCCACTGTTTAAATGTACCTGCATTAACTTTTTAATTAATACATTATATTATTTTGTAACTTCATTATGAAATTGGAACATTTTAATAATTAATTATATTTAAACGGAAGCTTTTTCGATATTTAATTGAAATATTCTAACCGTAAATTCCCTTTTATTTACAAAAAGGTATGCGTAAAATATTTTAATTAACACTTGCATTATTATATACAATAAGTTATATTGGAATATTGGATACTAAAACTTAATTTGTATATTTGTAGTTTAATGAAAGATTTTATGGAAGCAGATTCAAACCAAATCATCTCTTGATTATATTTTGAATATTTATTTGCAGAAAGTTCTTAATTGATCATTATTATAGAAACTATGAACATGTATATTAGGATTGAAATATCTTATAAACGAACACCAATAATACCGCGTTTTTGGTTAATAGATAGATCACAATCAAAATATCATCTTTTTTTCGAAGCTAGCCTGTATTTTCCACTCCTTTTTTTCCCTTTCTAATTAAGGTAAAAAAATTGCAACATACCCGAGGTTTAACCCGTTTAACTTACACCATCAACTAAACACCTAAAAATATTTCTATATGGGATTAAAATAATTGTCGTAAGTTGTGAAACACCCTGTATGGACATAGTATTTATCTTCTACTATCTTAATAGTGTTGTAGTTATTTTTATTTCATGATAGTAATGAAACTAAGTATTTACGTATTGACTGATGCCCCCAAAGATGCTAATGAAGGGAGAGCTACATGAGTAGTTTTAATATGGTTAAAATTGTTTGTCGGCTGTTTGGATCAAACCTGGGTTCTCAAATCCACAGGCTGACTAGATATCTTTGAGTCACCTATGTAAACATAATAATGCGAAGCAATGTATTTTATAAATATATTAGAATACATCTCTCTTCTTTTAAATACTCTGTACCTGTAAACCATAGAAAAATACTCTACTAATAGCAAACTGTTTTGCTGCTCCTATCGTCCTTCACTATGGTTCTGGATGTTTTTCTCAATTAAACTTTTTTTCTTATTTTAAGATGTTTAATTCATGTATTAGATTTGGCGGGTTAAATTTAATATTGTTGGAACAGAAACAAAAACCACCTGTTTTTCAAAGATAGCTGCAAGCTACAAGTAATTAAATACGTATTCAAATAGCACTTCTTTCACTTTAGAATTCGTAAACACTGCTAGTGAATAAGGTTAGGAAACTTGTACTGCATATTAAACAGATAATTCTTTTAGTTTCACGCAAACTTCGTAACGTGTTGTCCACTTAAATGAAGTAAATTTATTAGAATTCAATTTGTATTCGTTTATTAGAGAATTCGTTCAACAGGGAGAGTTTTACTTGATCGATTCTAAATATGGGGTACGTGGTTCAGTGGTATTGAGTCGGTCTGTAGATTTGAGATCCCGGGTTAAATTCTCACAGCCGGCAAACAATTTTCACAACATTAAAACTACTCCTGTTGCTTCCCCACCACTAATTTATTCGGATCATGATTTGACGGTTGGTAACCGAATTTTGCGCGCATAAATATATCACTTACCGAGATCCACTACCGGCAGAACATCACACCCTATACGGTAAAAAGCGTGATGATATATATATTCTAAATGATGATAAGAAAAATATTTGTTCAATTCGCTTAAAAGAGGCGTCCTTGAGGGGTTCTTCAACAGATTACCCCTCAAGTGACTAAAGCTTATCCAAGAAAAATGTTCTTACGCTGTCACTGTCAACGTACAACAATGTTCAAGATTTCAAGTCCGCCTATTGAGACAGAACATAGAGTACAGAGATTCAACGTTGTATTTATTTAATAATATAGGTAGTTGAAAGACGGGGGTGTGGGTCCCATCCCATCCTAGAGGGGTGCGGGACGCGAACCGCACGAAGGAGAGCTACAGGCATCTGACGTGAAGACAAACAAAGCTGCACGGCAATTGTTTTAACATGTTTGCAAACGCGCCCCGTCTTCTAGCGAGACACGCGAGTTACTATCCTCTTCTACCACTATTTCTATCTCGCTTGCACCTCTAATGACGAGCTCACGCTCGTATGCGTATACGACTATGCAGGACCGGGTCTAAGACTAAAGATAAGATACGTAAATCTAAAAATTCTACCCTTCTATAAGTAAATTTCATATTCTTATATCTACTCAAAATAGCTGAATTTTTATTTCATTATACGCTATCGTCCTTTAATTTCATGATTAAGTGGCAAATTCAAATCACAAAGTATTGAAATATTTAAAATGAAACTATTTCTGAAAACTTCATACTTCGAGCGATTTATTGCGGATTCAAGACTGAATAATGATAACAAATTTAATCGAATAGTCGAATAAAAGACTGGTGAACAGGTGTTGTACTCGATATTAACGATATTAAGGGTGTATTAACGATCTAGATTATAAATGAATGGATATGACTGAAAGTTTTTTATGCGAATGAAAGACTCGGTGTAGAGAAATAAACGAACTTTTATGAAAGGAATTATAAATGTGAATAAAGGGTAAGTGATATGACAAGATAAGAATTTTTGACAAGGTTAATTAAAGGATTAATCTAATCAAAGTTTAAAATATACTGAAGCAAACTGAAATAGTGATCCAGTTCGTCCGAATATGGTAAATATTGTTCTAGTTCGAAAAATTGATTAAATTTCATGTTCTTGAAATACCTTAAAAGTCCGATTCCTAAAAAAAGTTATTGCTAATCCTAAATTTGGGATTAGTCAAATTAAACTAAACCATATTCTCAAAAAAGTTTAAATGAACTCTAATACAATTTAGTTATCATTTAATTTTCGGAAGTAATTTATTTTAACCTTTAAAAACAAAATACAGTAAAATTAGCTAAAACTTTTTTGAAAAGATTTGTATTTTTCAGTCCTGAAATCTAATAAATATATGTTTTGTGCACATTTCAAGAGTTCGTACTACCCCGTTTATTAGCTTAGTTAATAAAAGCATTTTATTACAAAAAATTAATCTTATAAAAGCTTTACCTAGGATATGGCTATTAATTGTTTTGAAAACAAAAGTGCTTCACAAATTTAACATTGATATAAAATATAATTACATTTTAATAGTACATACAAATAAAATATTTTATCTTATATTATTATATACAGAATGTTCCTTTTAAGTGGTGCACCATTGCTAACTCGAGAAGCTACGAAGTCGGTTAAATAAGAAAAAAAAAATTGTAAGACTACTAAATTGACTACTTTAATGAGCGAAACAAAAATACTGTATCAAATAAGTAAATAAAAAAAAATTCCCATTTAAAATAAGAAAGTCGAACTCGGACTTTCAGTTTTACAATAGTTATTATAAACAATAATTGTGGATAAAATGCAGTCCGTTGCAAAATTGTGGATGTGTGCTTTATCTCGCACACCCCTAGATTCGGCTCTGCGAGCATGCGTACTTATTTGCCTGTCTTCTCTGTGAAGTCCTTCATTGGTTTATGTGGTTAAATTCTGTGGAGGTAGATCGTACCTACTTACTTTGAAGGATATTATAGTCTAATGAATGATTTGTCTTCAACATAAAAGGGAATACGTTTTGGTTTAGAATTACCAGCATTATTAACATTAAATTTATTTGCTGTCACCCTGCTTCCCTAATAGTTTATTACATAATCTTAGATTTTGGTAACTGATTAAACTTTGTTCCATTAGCTATTGTCTATTTTTTGTGAGTGGCGCTAAGATTCAAAACCAGAATGTTTCTTTGGAATTCTAACAATTTTAAACAATAGTCTTCCAATCGGTCTTCTATTTCTTCCGTGTTTTATCCTAGATCGGATTTCTTTTACAGATTAGTTCAAATATTTCTACAAAATCTTTAAAGGAACTTAAAATCAGATTTTATTTCTTTCATCAAGAAGAGAGATAAGATCTTTCGCGTTCCGTTCAGTCCTTTAATTTTTTCAAATTTTTAGTTGCCTAGTTGTAAATATTTTAGAACACATTTTAATTGTAATTTATGGGTTACTATGATTAAAAATACAATTTTATTCTACCGTTTGAGAACCACTGGGTAGCTATAGGATTTGTTATTATTGATAATTTAGCTCCTTATTCCTGATCACAGTAGGTTGCACAAAAAAGTTATAAAAGTTTTAAAAAAGAAATATCCTTATTGGCTTATTGAATAACAATAGATTATCTTCAATTTAAATAAAATTTCATTAAAGAAAATAGTATAGGACCCAATTCTAACGCTTATTGTTAAATAACTACCCCTAAATCCAGAAAACAATTACAACGCTCTTAATTTTTGACGCCCTTGCATTTAGCACAATCTTAACAATAAATAGAAATGGTCCTGCATTGATGTAAAAATCCGAGTTTTCACACAATTTGCTACAAACCAACCATGTGGTTCTCCAGACAGACAAAAAAACCGAAATTCCTAACATATGACCCTCTCAATTATTGCATCTCCTCCTCACACAAAAACAACGACACACACACACACAGTCCACATGCAGGCATGTCAGACACTCATTACGTTTTACACCAACGCACAACGAACCATTGTATGCATTAATCGACGGTCACTTTGACCGTTCTCAGCTCTCATGACTATTCATGTCTTGTGCATTTCGTATTTTCCGTAATTGATTGTTAAGGGGAGGGCTGCATAGAGGGGAAAAATCAAAACATTGTTGTCTGGATAGTTGGTTTGTTGCTCCTCCCCCACACCACGACCACGGAAAGGGGTAGTCTTGCATTTTGATGAGACTTGAGAGAAATTACAGAATGTTTCTTTAATCTAATCACGCAACAACAGTAATTGTTTCGAATTACCCTATCTGTATGATGTTATTTTTATTATAGGAACGTTTTATGTTAAGGTCTTAGTAATGTTCATTTTCTAAATTAGATTTTCTAAGCTTGTCTACTTTTTATGAATAAATAAGTACTACTGGGGATCTTGCATTTAAAACGGAATTCTAGAAGAATATAGGTACAGTTCACCAAAAACCAAAGGATCGTTTCGTACACGTACAAATAAATCTCAAGGAAAATCAGCTGATTAAATTTGTTTTGGTCCGACATATTTTACCGTTTCTATAATACAAGAATTTGAACAAAAGTGAAACATTTCATCCCGAGGAAAGTAATGTGTACATTATTCCTCTAATTTATATTATTTTGACAGTTTAGCTGACAAATATATGTAAAATACAATAAAGTACAATGAAACAAATAAAAAAATAACAAGAATAAAGAACGTAGACACTTGATGTAGAACGTTGACTGAAGATGGCCTAATAAGCCGAAATCGATCAACTTTGTTAATAAATAATTTTGTGAAACTACATCAAGTGTCTACGTTCTTTATTCTTATTCATAATGTTTCACCAAGTGCCAACGGCTCATACTTTTGATATTATTAAAAAAATAACAGCTGCAGACCTACATCAACAATTTCTTGGAATTCTTCCGATTGATCTTCGTTTTATTTTTGGTTTTCCAATTTAGAAATATAATATAATTTGACATAAACAAACAAATATTAGTTGTTGTCAATAAATTTTATTTTTATGTCAAATACTATTAATAATTATAAAATGAATAAAAATCATGCAAAAACACTTTTTGTAAACAATATTTTTTATACGATTATTTCAAAAACCTAGAAACAAAATCATTTTTAAACAAGCGGAAATTTATTGCTTTTAGGGGTAAGCGAGAATATTATTTTCTCACTTATTACTATTGGAGACAATCGAGAAGGTAAATTAAACGCTTGTTGCTCGGGAAACAACTTACCGTTTTCAATGACTGTTGAAATAGCGTATTTTCTGCCTGGGTCATATTAAAAATACTTTGCAAATCATTTGTATCATAATTCTCCTAGACACAGGAAGCCCGCGTATAATATTACTTAAATTTTGTTGTCCGTGACAATTAAAAGTTAAAAACCGCTAGTTTAAAGACAATTTTAATCGTTAAATCGCATTTCGAGATTTGGTGAACTGTACTATACTATGCATATACAATTAGAAACTGTTCCATTTGTAATCATGGTAATATATACTGAAAAATCCCTGCAGATTATAAAAAAATAATAATCACAGACATAAATTAGAAGCATAACTACTAAAATATTATAGGATTAACAAAGACGATAAAACTCTAGGAGAAATAAAACGATTTCAAAATGAAGACAATAAATAAACCATAGTCATTTATCTCTCTCGGCACAAGTTAGCAATCACGAACATTCGATATAATCAAATATCTCAATCCTAATTCCATTACATATCATAAATGAAAAGTATGGTTCAGTATCACCATCATCAGCACATAAATATCAAACAGACCGCCGTCTAGCCAAGTACACTCCACAAAACACACGCATTCACGTACGTTCTCAACATATTCACTCTACCTGGGCTGTTTATAAATATTTTCAAAAGGCTTCATCTGAAATGCATGAGCGGATGGCACTCGGAATCACTCGACTCCAGTCGGTTGTCTTCGCCAAGACTTCAAACCACCCGCGGTGTCAGTAAATAATCATTTTCTTCTTGTATTAATGTTTGTTTGAATAGCCAAGCTGCCCCGACGGTAATCAGACAATTTCGATTCAAATGGCCCAGAACGCTGCTTAGACTGTGATGACTTCCACTTGGCCCAGCTTAAATATTCATTAATAAATTAGATGTCAAGTCGGAGGGGAGATTTCTTGCGCTAAATATGTTGTTATTAATGTTAATCCCAACCCTTTTTTTCTTTGTTTTATTTACAATGTTTTCAATCCCATGAATTTAACTTTTTGTTTTATAAATACCCTACAATCTTAAAGATTCAAACAATATGTTAAAACTCATTTTATATTAATAGAATAATTATTTAGTTACAGACGATCGTAGCCCACTGGTAAAACCAAGATAAAACTTACAATTATTAACGCAATTAACAGGTAGTAATCGCATGCAACTTCCGTAACTCCGGGTGGGGTTCACTTATCTTCGTCAGTTTCCATTATATATTGTAAATTTAAATAATATATAGTGATTGGCAATATTCACAAGAAGCAAACTGACATTTTTAAAATTATAAACGTTAAATTTGTTTTTACATTATCACCAAATAAATGATGACTACGATAATGTCGATAGCTTTAAAACTATTTAATATAATCATAAAATGAATATATGGGGTAGGTGGCTCAGTGGTATCGAGTCGGCCTGTAGATCTTGAGAACTCTGGTTCGATCCCCACAGCCGACAAACAATTTTCACCAATTTAAATTTACCCCTGTGGCTCCTCCTCCACTAATATCTTTGGGGGCCGTGATTTCACGGCTGGTAATCGCACTTCACGCGAAAAAATATATCACTTACCGAGATCTGCTTAAGCAGAGTAAAAGGCGTGATGATATATTTATTTTATTTTTTTTATAAAATGAATATTTTCAACAATCGTCAAAGATCGATGTGTTCAACATGGTTTATTGCGTTGGCTATTCATCTATTGTTTTTTTTTGCCTAGTAAACAAATAACTATTTTTATTACTAACTTGATGAAGGCAACATAAGACTATCAAAATATTTTATAAATAAACACAGCATTAAATCTTAATATTAGATTAAATATTAATTGCAATAATCTTGCAATTTTTCTGGGTGCTGCGTGCTGTAATTCATCTTAGTAAGAAACATCTCGTTGATGTGTATGACGAGAGGAAGTCGATGATTTGTAAACTAAACGCAGTGTCTGATGTTCGTAAGTCCTTCCTAATGATGATGTCGCCGTTTGTAGGTGATTTAGGAAGCGCTTATCTTAGATTTTGATAAAAATAATTAGAGGTTTTTATTGTTTAATGGATGACGGGTTTTATGTGATGCGTCAGATAAAGGGTTCATTATGTGTGGGGAAACGGATGGAGGAATTTTACGAAACTCTAATAATAAATTGTGATGTTCTGTTACTACTTCCTGTCAAATTTTATACATGCAGCACTTGTTTCTCCGGCATAACAATAATTATAAGTAAATAAGAGCAGAGAAATTTTAAAGAAAGTATAAAAAAATGTTCATATATTTTGAGCTTTCAAACGTTTATTAATTAATTTAGCGAAAAATGTAAAAAATGTAAGAGGTGGGGACATTAATTATTTGATTAGGTTATAGACTGACTGCTTGTTGAAAGTAAAATTGAGACTATAATGGAAGAAAACAGTGAAGTAATCTGTTTATCCAATAAGATAGTGATGGCAGTCGGTCACGAAACCGCGTGTGATGTGCGGAAAAGGAACCAAGTTTGGTAAATGCACATGTCACGTTCCAGTTTCCTTCATCACGGCGTCACGCGTACGATATGTGTTCGCCGGCGTGCGAGTGCGTGCTCGTCAGACAGACACAGACACAGGACAAAAAGATTGAACGTTTTCCAGAGGCCAAAAAAGGTCAGCGCAGCAGGAAACGGCCCAAGCGGCGACGGGGATGCGACCCTGAGAGGTCAGCCGCAGCACAGCCGCCTGGATTCTATTTATAATTTCCTCCACACACTCAGACAGCTCTGAAGAAACACACGCGGTCACTTCTTGTTTCCTACAAATGTGTTGATTTCTTATTTCCCGTTTGGGCGTTTGACTTTGCACAGGGAATACAACAGATGTTTGAGAAGTGGTGTTAGGATGTTTCTAGGTTTTATATGATGCCCTCAATATCTTCATCCTGGTTCTTAGGAAGTGTTAAAGGTTAACAGGAAATTTGTTGCAAATGTTTTTGTTTTTTTGTAACTTGAGAACTTTTATAACAAGCAGAACTTCATTAGTTTTCTTAGTAAACTTAAAAAGTACAAACATAAAAGTCATATTTTTGTTGTTTTAAACGATGCCAAACAATGGTTTTTAAAGATTCAATAGCAATTATACCTAATAAAAATTCAGTAAATTTGAATTTAAAAATAATCAAATACCTTTTCTTCCTTATTGTTTCTGTAATAAATGAATTAATTATATTTATTGACCTAAGCAAAGAAAAATCTAATTCCTAGACTTAACCTTAAATTATTCATATTTATTATGAATGTTAATTAAATCATGCAATAAAATTTAAATCAATAATTTTCAACTACAATAAAAAGTCATATCTATCTTGAAATGGGCGATTAAATAATTTAGTATTTACAAACATACATAAATACATATTACCACGCTATATCCCAATAAATGAAACGAATTCTTGAAATATTCATCAGATTCATCAAATAATCAAACTTTGTCAAACATTCTTAACATACAATTCTCACTACAACCACACCTACAAGCTCATTTATTCCTCACACTTGGAATCTTTCATCAAGCAACAAATCTACAGTCGTATCCATCCATTCATTTCTAAACACCTATTTAATTTCTCATTCAACAAATGTTCCACATGCTCAAATTATCTCAATTTACTCTCGTCCATTCCTTTAATAGCAAATCTAAAAAGACAAGACAGAAATGGAGTTTCGGCTCGCGTATGATTTTGGAAATTAATTCTATATAATTGCAGTTAAACATTCTAATGTTAGAATTGAAAATGAATCAAACGATAAGAAAAGAAGGCAATGTCGTCCACAGAATTGCAGTTAGACACTATCATATTTTGTAAGAATCAAAAATATAAGAAAGGAAAGAACCGCTTTCTGTGTTGGTTTTTGGAAGTGAATTTCTTATAATTGCAGTTATACACTCTATTATAAGAATTGAATACTAATCAAAAATATAAGTATTTAGTACTTACAATATTTATTTAAAACTTTTATATCTGTTTGCCACAATTTAAGAAATAATATTATTTTAAAAGAAATTGCGGTTTTCACATTTTTGTTAAGTATCAGATATTTTTGTGACTAAACAATGATGTTTTTACAATGGTTTTGAGATCCAAATTGTGGCCATCCTGTATGAAACATTCGGTATATACTTAAATACCTACTCAAGTTGAAGAACAGAATCAAAGAAGCGAAATTAATTTGACAATATTATTATTATTATTAACAATTTTTTTAAATTTTATTTACTACGCTACACAGCCTGTAAATTTATTACATTAAAGAGGACGTGTTTAATCTTTCATTCAACGTACGTTCAATTTGTGAAATCCGAATCACTCGAATGCAGTTGTATTTTGAAGTTCGAATCCTTGAACAATATCTTATAATTCGTGCACGTACTGCTATTACAACTAAATGATTGTAGATTGTAGAAATAAAAGCAGGTTATGTATAACTATCTGATTGCAACAGTAGAAAGCAGAGAAATAACTTGTATAAATATGAAATTTGTGACAGTAAGCAATAATAATTATTTTCCTGGAAACTGCATCTTGATAAAAATGTGGGTTTTTATGTCAGAGATATGAACAACTGTTCTTACTCGTGTGTCCATCTAATACGAGTAAATATATTGTGTATTCTTGCACATAAAACAATGTAACGGTATAGTATGAGTATAGTTTTTGTTCTATTTAACTAAGAAGATTTTGTCATGAAACCGGATCTGAAACTTTGAATGCTTACATAGCTTGCCACGACAAAAAACAAACGACGATAATGAAATCTTCTTAGCGCGCTGGGTGGGTGTTATGCAGGTATTTAACGATCAAGAACGTGAGGTTCTCGGCTCTCAGATAGTGGGTGCGAAACAAAGTCCAAAGAGGGCGGTGTAATTCGTCAGCGCCCGCAGAACTGCTGCGTAAGACTCTAAATACTTTGAGAACTATTTTAACCTATTTAATGGCAACCGAGAGAAGTTCGGAGTTATGCAAGGGAGGCTTACGCCCCAACGCCTAACACCGTTGGCTCTCTCAGACCCAACGCGGCCCAATTAAAGTCATCAACCCGAAAGTTGATTATAATTTATGTGTGTAATCATTAACGCACTCTACCTGTGCTAACAGAATCCCAAGCAACGGGGTTTCAAACGTACAGCATAAATTGTAATATAATTAGCTTTTAAAGACTCTTACTTTTAAAAAGGTCTGAGCCAATTTATTTTTTATGCTAATATAGTGAAATGAAATAAGAATCTATTTTTAAAGGTGCAATTTTATTGGGTCGGGACTTTTTATAGAGCTGTCTGCGATAGTTCTCAAATTGTTCCACTTCTCTTAATAGGGTGTATCTCCTATTGTTTATGGTTATACTCTGTCGTTTTTAGCCGTCTTGTTATCGGCTGCGTTATGGGCCGACGCGAAATATGGGGCACTATACAACGTTTGTATTATTTATCCCACTAGCTGAATCAACGAACGACATTGGTAAAAGATGTCTCGGCATAGTTTTGTAATTTATGCAGTCGACTTTTCTACCTGCCACAATTTTTAATGAGGGTCGCAGTGCCTAATTTAAATTTTATTATGCTTGATTACAAGTAATTAAAACAAATTAAACCATATAATTTTCCGTCTGACATTAAATATAGAGACTTGTATCAACTTTAAAATATTAAATTATTAAATGAGATATATAAAATAATTTAAATGCATAAACAAATAATAACGAGGAGAAAGATTTTTATCTTAACATTTTTATAAATATTATTTACGATGGGTTTTGTATCTTTTAAAAATAATTAAATTTTTAATTAATATCATATTTGCGAACAGCTGCATACGTCATTTTCTACAGAAAAGTCTTATTAAAGTAAAATTTGAATATTGTGAAAACGTCAAAAGAAAATGCTCGCTATTCAGTACGAAATAAAAAATGTTACAGAGACATTTTTTCCGTCGGTTCCGTCAATGCGCTCATTTTCAAATCGTAACCGACTTAAACCAAAATCTCTTAATCCGTCATGAATATGATAACATCCAGCATCCGATCGGTCTAGTTTTTTTAGGCCGCTCTCCATTCCAAAGTAATCCGCCACATTTGTATTCCACACTCATAAACTATGCCGGCCGTCTATTTATATCAGAACCAATAAAAGAACTCGCATTCATCTAAACACACACGAAATTGAACAGCAAGGGCAGTAGAGAGAGACGAAACTAAAAAACGCAGCCATCGATTCTGACTTAGTGGCGATCGGAACCAGTTTGAGTTCATATTTCGAATACGGAATACGAATACGGCAACAGGGTGTTTTGTTTTGGTGTGTTGGCACCGCAAGTGGACGCGAACCTTCACGACTGGTTTCGAACCCTCCCGACCTGTAATGAGTGACCAAATGTTGTAGGGAGATACATCATTGTCACGATGGTGGCCTCGACTGGGCGGGCGAGGGTGGTCTAGGGTGGTTCGACTAAGTTCAGTGGGAGGGTGACCACTCTACGGAAGCTATGATGCGTAAAACGCACGTGCGTGTCTGATGAGGGAAATGTTATTCAGTTATTGGGTTTGATTCGAACGCATCATCGTTCGGAAATTAAATATTCGTTACTTGACTTTTTGTGCTCACTTTTTAAAGTTAAGGGTTTGAACCCTTTCAAAACTCCAGATGTTACAAATTTATATTTATTATTTACACTTATAAAGTTACATTTCAATTGATTTTAAATTGCTATAAGAGCATAATTGAATCATTCATACAGAAGCAAATGTGAATTGAAATTTTAAAATAAGAATGCGCTCATAGTGACGCAAATTGTAACTATGATAAAGGTACAGTTTAGTACGTAATATCTTAACTTAAATACTCTAAATACTTAAAAAATTAATGATAAATAAATAAATATATCATCATGCTTTTATCCTTTACTAGGTGTGGCACTCTATCGTTGCAGTTATCGGTAAGCGATGGACGTGAAATGCAATTAGCAGCCGTCAATTTACAGCCCCCAAGGATGTAACTGAAGGCGGAGCCACAAGGGTAGTAGTAAAATTATTTATCGGCTTTGGGAATCGAATCCGAGTTCTCAAATCCATAGTCTGATACGATACCACTACGCCACCTATCCCATATTAATTATAATAGGACCAATGTTTACAATTAAGAAGATAATAAAACTATATTTAACTAACATTATACTAAACGTACTAATTTGTACTAAATCTATCCCTGTGGTTTCCTTCTTACTAACATCTTTGGGAGCCGTGATTTTACGGGTAGTGCTCACAATTTACACTCACAAATATATCATTTACTGAGATCTGCTATGGAAGAATGCTACACCCTGATGATATATTTATTTATTTTATTGAATAGGTTTAAAAGTAAATACTATAATAATTGTAATTTTGATTTGTATCTTATCTCACGTAAGATTGCAATAATTTTATATGTTAGCTATAGAATGTATGCGCGTAGGTTGGCAATTTTAATTAACTCCCAGAACATTAAAATGAAGAAAAGTATCTGACATCATCATAACTTTCTATCTACTGAATTCTACATTCATCCATAGGACATAACGTAGCTAGTTTATAATCATTGCGATTTCTCTTTTCAGCAGTTTCTTCATTGGCCACTTCTTTGATCTTCTTTCTCATCTAGCTTTTATCAGTTTCGCATCTTCTCTTTGCACCTCTCTAAAAATTTCTTTGAGACTAAAAGAATTCTCTTCTTTCTTTACACATAATCTGCAGCTTCTTAAGGGTTTTGTTGCTGTTAGTCAATATATGTATCTTATTTCTTCTTTGCCATCTATAACTCACTATCATGTGTATCCTTTTTTAATTTATAGAAGATACTGCGGTATTATGCAAATCTGTAATATTTACATTCAAGAACAAATGTGTCGAGAAAAATAAATATAATATTTAGTTAGTTTGAGTAAAAATATGTGCAAAACAGTCAGTAAACATTAGAGTAAATGAAATGTGTTAATCGGATTCCCAACTGGTGCAATCCACAGTCAGACTCCAGCTCCAAACTCGAAATAACAAAACAGAACTGAAATTCAACGGACGTGAACTCTCTCCGACAGCGTCAAGCGGTTCCCGAGTCGTTAAAATATTAATTACTTTTCTATTTGCATTCCCTGCGCTAAAGATGAAATTACTTATTTACTTAAATTTAAATAAACACGGCGAAATTATTCCGACAACTTCTTTCACGTTCTTCGTCTCGGTTAATCGATTCTTGAAGCGCGAGCTCAGTTTGGCGACCGCCGAAAATCGAAATAAAAAACGATGGTTTCTTGTCATGTACCGCGACGTATAAGCAAACACTTGGAAATGAATATTCTACAGTCGGTTTAAAATGTTTGCTTTTGGTAAACGGACAGATAGCGTCGAACGATGCATTGCTCAGAAATATTGCATCGCCGTATTTGTCTCGAGCTATGGATATTTTCTGCCATCGTGTTTGCACACTTTTGCTACATTATTTTTCTTCTTCATTTACACAACCGGACGCAAAATTTATATTATAGATACTTTTAGACCATGTCAAAACGGAAAGCAATTATTTAAACTCTGACAACGCAATCACAAATGATCTTGTGAAAGAATCAAAATGTTTACTGGATAAATATAATGACACAATTGTCTTCCCTTCATGTCCTTTATTTTTACAAGCACTTCAAGTTTGTTCACTTCATTTGATACAGTTTAAAAAATCTCGAAATCACGAGTTGAAACAACAATATTTTTCATCTCGAACCACCGAGATGCGATGAGAATTCGATGTCGTAATACAAGAAATTCATTTTTAATAATTTGTTGTTATTCTCTATATGTGCAAAACTATTTTGAATCAAATTCGGCATGACACTGTAAGTAATTTTACATTTTGACTGACCTACATACAATTTAACTATACTGAATTTATTAATGGACAAGTTTGAGAACGGAACTGTACAATTTGTTATGGATTGCTCCAATGTCTTCCACATTCATCCTATGTGTCTATGGCTCAAGCTTCAAATCGTGCATCTCTCTGCCGCTCTATGCATTTATGAGTGCTGATTCGGCCAAAGATCCCTTTATGGTTTCCTGTTAACAGGGTCTAAACTTAGTAGGTTACCCACGACCGGAAATGAACTGTTTCGATTTTAAAATAATTATAGATTCTTGTCTAGTATTCCGAGGAATGTTATTTATTTGTTTAATCAGGTTTTCCCAGTAGCTATCAGAATTTATTGTGACTATAATAAATTAGGATTTATGCTGGCTTTATATAGTACATTTTGTTTTAATAACATACTGTTAGCTAAACGTCTCTAAGGAAAATTATTTTTCAATCGAATGAGAGCATTTCGAACATTTAATGTAATTTTAATGGTAATATTATATACAAACATTACTAAATATAAAATTAAAAATAAAAACAAAAGATTGTTTAAATTCAAAACGGTGCACATCCAGATATGAGCATATTAGGATTTTTTTATCTTGACTGTTACATTACCCAAATATTGTCCTTTATTTTTTGAAGACATGTATAGAGAAATGTAGACAACACATTACCTAAGTTGTTGGTATACGAGAAATAAATTGTCAAGAAATATCCAAAATGAGACGAATTGGTAATTTCTCGTCTAATATCAGTAATATTAATTAAAAAATAATAATTGTCTGGTAGAAAGACTAAAATTTAATTTAATTTCCATCTAAATGATTAAATGAAAAGACCACTTGTTGGTTAATAATAAAAAGTAAAAGAAAGGTTTGTTATGATAGCATACCGATAGATATTTCGGCTTTGGGCAGGTTGAACAACTTAACCGATGTGTGCACAACGTCATAAATGCAAACACATTGAAATGAATACGCCAGGCGGTTTAACTGTTTACCTTGAAGAGAACTCAGCTCGGAGGAACAGAAAACAGAATGAAAAATCCACATCGGATAGTGTTTATCTATTTGCCATGCCTGAGGGTAATTAAGCAGCACTCGAACTATTACAGATATCAAACAGACTTGGAATCGCATCGCATCGCAAACCACCACTACCTTATCGGCAACTCGAGCGGTTCAATATTTACCGTTTAATTAATAATATGATAGAATCTCGGTCAGCCATCAACGCTGCTTGAATCAAACAGTGTCTTTTGGGACACAGTGTTGGCTACTCTGCTATTACACCCTCTGGTGCTCGGGGACCTCAAGGTCGAATCATGGAGACACTTGGAAAATTAATTGTTGGAGTTTGTAGTTATAATGACGTGGAAACTGGACCACGGGCAAGCGATAAATGTGGAAAGTTCAGACTCTCATGTTCGAATTTATATTGTTTGAAGGAGAGTTGTAGGGAGAAAATTTAAGGGTTCATATGAAAATTGATTGAGCGCGGTCACTAATTTGTTTTATAAATCTGTCAATACATTTTACTTAGTTTTGAGTAAATTGAAGACAATATTTGCGGTGCAAAATTGCTGCTCGTATTTTCAAATTTACTTATAAAATAATCAAAAATAAGTAGGGCAGAAGAAAACTCTTTATAGTTTTTTTTAATTTTGGCTCAGTATTATCAAGTCGGATTTTTGATTTGAGAACACAAATTCGATTGCCAAATCCGACAAACAATTTTCACCAAATTAAAATTATTCCTATGTTTCACACCCTCTACTAACATCTTTGACGGCCGTGACTTGACGGCTGGTTACCGCAATTCACGCGTATAAATATATCACTTACCGAGATTTGCTATAGACGAGTGCCTCACTCAGTAATGAGTACAAGGCGTGATGATATATTTATTTATTTTTATACTTCAGTTATTAAGAAATCAAGCTAATTTAATTTGTAGTGTTTTAAATTAATTTATCAGTAGATGTCACTTTTGTCGTTCGTAATCCGCTTTAACATAAAGGTTTATTAAACTATTTCTACAAAAAAAAAATAACTAGATACTTTACCTATACTATGCAGAATACAGTGTCACATGTCAGATAACAGAAAGCAACATTTTAATTTGTGTCTTAAAAAAATATTTCTGTTCAAATATGTAATCTGTAAAAATAAATACTGTAATCCTATCTTCATTTTGACATTTTGTCAAACCAATGAGAAATATAGGATAGTAGGTACCTTACATTGATTTCTAACTAAAATGTCGATAACTTATTAGATAGCAATTTCAGTTAATATTGGAAAAAAGCTATTTGATTTTCATGTTAACGGAGTTTTCTTTTTGTTCTCTTTCTCAAGAAAATAAGCACTTCATTTAAAAAGTAAATTATTGATGTATTTATAACTTCAATGAAACTATATTCCTTGAAAAAAAAGAAGAACAGAAACTAAATTAAAAGTTAAACTGAATTCAATTTAAACTTTAGTACTCCTTTGAAATCAAAAATGAATAGTTTTCCGTTAATTTCAGTTCAATAAATTGATTGAATTTTTTGCTTGACTGCAGAGTTGCAAACAAAAATTTGCAAGTTCCGCGGTTTAATATTTTTCTAGTTAAATAGTATAAACTTTTATGATAACTAAATTAAATTATTGAATTGCAGTTGACAATTTTAAAATGTCATAAACATATCTAAAATAACATATGACCTAATTTTAAAATACATATTGTCAAAACAATTCCGATATATAATTTAAATATTTCCAGTTCATGAAATAAAAATAATAAACAATTTCAGGATACACCGATACAAACAAATAATGCACATTCGTCATGCCTCTAAAAATAATTTTAATATCTCTCTGCATTTGTACTGCAGCAAATATTTCAATGCATCATTGAGATTCTTTACGACGATTTAAGTTTAACATAAGTATGTCTTTGTATGCAAATGACACCACGTATTCGCACATTAAGCATCCAAAAGCGTTCAAGATTAAAGAGCTGTATCCTGGGAAATAAATAATAAATCATTTCTATTACTATCTTAAATTATTATCTCAAAGTATAATCGTTTTACTCTAAATGTGCATGCTAACCAAAAATATGTAAAACAGTTCAAATAAGACTGTAGGAAAGACATTAAATACGGAAAGTTTTAGTTCTGTCATGTTGGCAATTCTAATAAATTTTCACTTCTTACATTCTTTTAATATCTACCACGAATTTAGGTTTCAAACATATTATTATTGGGAAACGATCTTATATACTTTCATGTAATTTTTATATTACCATGGTAACCATACTTAATACAATGTTTGTACTGGTTGTTAATTAGTATCGTACGATTTTCAGTAAAACATATCTAATATGGATTCAAAATATTATATAACTGTTTAAGCAGTACAATTAAATAGTCACATATTTATTGTAAAAATTATAATTCGAAGCAAGTAAAAAGTACATAAAACTAATTTCAAATTGTTTATTCGAACAAAGCTAATAAATGAAAAACATTATCATTGAACAACTTTTAGTATTTGAAATTAATTTGTCATATCCAAATATAAATACCTATTGTACTATTTAAATCCAAATGGTTTGACCGACCAGGCTTCTTTGAACTGAGTTTGAAATAGCAACAAAAACAGATCACGAGACGATTTTACGCCGTCTAATAGCTTTCTATGTGCAACTAGTCTAACCTTTCCAATTTATCTGAAAAAAAAACTATTTTGTATTCGTAACCTTCAAAATGACACTTCCCGCACGCAATACTCAATCTGGAACAAGTGCTTCCCGATCGACTCGACTGAAAAAATTGCAAAAAACACTGGTTCTTTGGAACATTCTAAAATAAATCTGTTTTGATAATAATAAAATCTAATTTATAAAATACAACTTCCCTGAATTTTCTTTTATTCAAAGTTTGGGAAATAAATGTAATTTGCTAAAAACTCGCAAAATATTGTCGAATGAAGCAATTGTTTTTAGTAAAACAAATGGTTATGGCCTATTTAATTTTATGTACGCGCTTAGATAAATATTTGAAATTAAAGATGTATTTTTTTAAATACCAGTACTCGAACAAAAAATATTATACAAACTACGTGCGTAAAGACGTCTTCCGCTCATTCGCGCTATTAAAGACACTCGCTCCTTGCAGTCGCTCGTGCTTCAAAAATGCGCTCATGCGGGAACATCGTATTCCCGCACTTACTTCATAAATAACTATTTTATATGTCCTAGTAGAAAAACACAATTGTCTCATATGAAGTAATCCTACCAAATAAAAATTCTTGCGAATAATTTGCAAATATGTATAGAATTTAAGTTGAACGTATTCCCAACGAAGGGTTGTATCTAAATGTGTTGATACAAGAAGCAGCACAATGTTATCTGCATGAAGCGTGTAATCCGACTTAAGGCTGTAAAATCTAGTAGTTTAAAACAATTCCATTTGATGAGTGTCGTGCCTGCGACAATGCTTCGCTGCAAGTGTGTGTGTGAGTGTGTGTGGTTGGTGTCGTCCTCGTAAATAGATATCAGATGAAGGCATTAAGTTTCAACTGAATTGTTTCTCTGTGTATAGAAACAGACCGAGATGGATGTCGCAGAAGATAGTTGGAGCCAGGCCCGCATCAGCGAATTTCACCCAAGTGGACATCTACACTTTTAGGTAATCATTATTTACGTTATAAGGACGGTATATTTTTATAAAATTGTTGAAATAGTATGAGAGGAAAGCGTGTGTGTGTAAGATGAAACACAAACGCAAAGTGAGTGTTCAATTCATACAAGTTTTCCAATGGCCTTTCAACACGTGTATTACATATTAATTTTCTTACGGCAATTTAATTATTTTACCCTTTATTATGTTCTCAAATAATATTAAAGGTTTTTGCAGATTCTTTTGTCTCATTGTAATTTTGTGTATTTATCACAACCGAAAACAATAATGTCATTTTGTTAACATATGAGTGCAAAAAATAATCAAACAGGTAAATGAGTGTAGAAATTGAGTACTTTACGTACTGTTGTCCAAAAAATAAGTTTTTCCGGTATGAGTCAAATGTTTCTGAAATTTCGAAATAAGCACCGTAAAAAATTATTAACGGACACAATGTTTTATTTCATACTACGACGCATTTAATTAGAACAATTATAATCAAATATCGAAAAGTGATTTTTTCTTCATGATAACGACACCGTAATATTTATTACAGTGCTAGAACTGTACAAGTACAATATACAATGAAATAAAACTCTATGAGTATTGAATACAAATATGCTAGTGAAAATAATTGATTTTAGAAAGAAAATGTGGAAACAAATTACAAAAATCTTGCTAAAGCTGCGTCCATACCAGGCAATCGAACACAATTCTACACAAAAATGCAAACTAACAACTAAGATCGAACGTGAACGACACGATCGACCATATACGTTTCCCCAACGGTCAGTATATCAAAGCAAGTTGTTCGTTCGTGTTTGTCCGGTGTGGATGGTATTCATGAAATTGGTGGAAACGACAATTAAAATGGAGTGTGCCTTTCACGTAAATAGTTGGATTACTGAAAAACCGTTTCGAACACTATAAAAATTATTGTACATGTTCGTATTTATTTACACCTCTGTTTATACTTAGTGCCTTTGGTGTGGACATCACTTAATACACCTTCTAAGTGTGTCATTATATTATATGGTATTACTTAGATGTAACAAATTCATATTTTTATAACATAAAATTAATGCTTATTAGGTAGGTGACTCTGTTATCACGATTATCACAACCCACAGATAATTTTTACCACATTACAATTACCCCCATTACAAACATCTTTGGGTGCCGTCATTTGATGGCTGGTAATCGCACTTTACGCGTAGAGTTCCATACCTATGAATAAACATTATTTAACATAGATAGAACTTTTATACAATTTCAATTAAATTAAATAAATTTCAATATTTACTAATTTTTGTTCATTACTGTAAATTATCAGCCCAGTGGCAAGAAAGTTTTTTGCTACAAGTAATGTAATTATTTCGCGTTGTAATATCAGTACATCAAATAATATATAGTCTTAATTTTGTTTACAATAATTTTGAAACATCCTGCATTTATTTTATTTATTTTTAAAATGTTTACTTATTCGTACCTTTGCCGGTTCGATGGAACCTATGTAATATTGTTTAAATAAACAATTTGAAAATAGAGGGAATAAAACCTTTTTTTTAAATATTCTTTCCAATTTTCTTTCAAATCATTATCAAATTTGGATAAATTTGAATATTGAGTTTTCAGTTGTATTTCATTCTTGTGTAGTTATAGAACTTGTCAAATAGGAAGACAGTAATGCAATTTAGATTGTGGTAGTTTCTCTCATTTGCATTTTAAACATGCCATACCTACTTATTTCAAGTAAACAATGTATTTCGTTTGTTGTTGTAATGTCAAGGTTTAAATTATTTAACATGACCTATATCTAATGACATTAACCATGAAAGGAAATTAACATTTTATTTTTATTCATTCATATTTTTTATTACCCTTTTATTGTGATTTCTAACCATTAAGAAATGATGCTTATCACATCAAAATAAAACTTGAACAAAGTTATACTTTAGATTTCATGAATAACACGGTATGGTTGACATTCTTATATTTCTAGATTTTCGCATAATCCTCTGAATTTATTTCTTATTTTATTGTTTTCATCTAATTTAAGAGGAATAAATAAACATTATTCTTTAGTTCTTCGTATTTTGTTATTAGTTGATATAATAACTTTTATTTCATCCAATTATTTTGTTATTTTTATTATTGTGTATATCATCTTTTCTTGTATAACGAAACTAAGTATGTACGTAATGATTAATAATTCGAAATTCTTATTTTAGTTTTTGTGCATCGTTTGATGAGTTAAGAAGTTGTTTAATAATTTCTAAGATAGTTTTAGAAGTGACTCCTTGCATGCATGAGATCGAATTTTTATTATATTTTCTTATTTTGCACAATCGGAACATATCACAAAATTAAAATTAACCATAATTTGCTTCTAAATAATCTTTACTTCAAGCATTTTTCTAAATTATTATAAATTCAATTGTTATATTTATTATTGTTTTCGTATATTTAATGGGGTAGGTGGGTCAGTGGATCTTGAGAACAAATAATTTTCACCAAATTAAATCTATCCCTGTGGTTCCCCCTCAACTAACATCTTTAGGGACCGTGATTTGACGGCATTTCACGCGAAGAAATATATTACTTACCGAAATCTGCTTCGGCAGAATACCACACACCCAGTTATGGGTAAAAGGTGTAATGATATATTTATTTATTTTTATATATTTAGAAAACGGAACATTATAAATTATTATTAGTGAATACGTAATTTTTACTATGATTTCGAAGCGATATTTTTTTGTTAGAAGATTGAAATACTGTCACTAAAAGTGTGTGACAACGACCCCGAAATGACTTAAAACCTACTAAACTTCCTCGACGACATAGACATAAAAAACGAAATATAATATAATATGGCGTAATATAACTTAATATGATATAATACAATATAGCATAATATGGTGTAATGTAACACAATATAATTTAACGTAAACATTATGTATATAACTGTACCGGAGCACTAGTGGCCATAGCAGCCGAAGTGCTCCTAAAATATAGATTAATAAAAAAATAAAAAAAAAGTGTGTTATTAAATTAAATCTCTCATGCTACTGTTAATACAATTCTAAAGTTTCTTTTTCATATAAACATTGTTATAATAGACGAATGTAATATATCTGGAAGTAAACGTATAAGGAAGCGATAAATCGGTGGTGAATGCGGCCCTGGTGCTTGGCCGGTGTCGTATCGCAGCGATGTGACCGCTTTTCGACGTTTTCCGCCGCTAGATTTACAGTGTGTACAGCACGGGCAGTATCATTACAACACCCACGCCGGCCTCGCTTCGGCTGAGTTACAACCCCGGAGCCCGGATTACGGCGACTTAGTGCGACGTCTTAAAAAATCGGTCCGATTCTCAAAGGTCCTAAATCGAATCCGGGATTAGACCGGCAGCCGGTATCGCGTTTAAATTGCATCGGTTTCACGTTCCTACATGCAAAAAGGGCTGTAAATTGTGTCCACTTCGCATTCTTTAAACAAAGCCACGCTCACGTCTCTTCTAGCTGCTTCAAAACCCTTAACTTTACATAGAATTAATGCGATGATTTGTACACGTAAAGTTATTTAATTGAATGTTATTACTGTTACTTTATCTCCTATTTACAAGTTTTATCTATTTTAGGAATAGATATAATAAACATTTTCCTTTTTGTCAACCTTTCTATTCCTATCAAAGTTTAAATAGTTTAAAAGTTTAATTAAATATAAAAAATATTAAATAAAAAGTTTTATGTTTATTCAAGTTTAATCCTTTTAGTTTAGTCACTTGGTAAACTCAGATATTAATTAATTAATTAATAGTATATTTATCATTTTATTATTGCAAAATGTTGGAAAAAGAAAACAAAATATTTTTGTTGATTGGATACGGCTTGAGTTATGTTTATTAAAAATTATCAGAGGACATTTCGGGTCTTTGATTGGATCCATCTTCAAGTTGAATAAAGTACAAAAATTTAATATAGATCAGCATCAAACAAAATTGCAAATCAATTGTTTTATTACTAACAAAATTACATAATGGTAGTGATAATTACCAGATTCGAACAGCGACTAATAAATATATTTAAAGCTGTATCCAATCAATAAGAATATTATGTAAATAATTTCAATTCAATTTATATTAAAGCAAAATGATATTAGTATTTCCAACACGTTGAAGTCAAGCAAGAAGCAAGGTAAATTCAAAAATGGCTTCGGCAAAACGAAACTGTTATTTTAACGAACACTTTAAGATATTCAATCGCAAACAGAGCGAACCCTACACTTCCAGCTTTTTTATTTCCTTCCTCAAACCAAATACGAACGAAAAAAATCCCAAACAGTGCACACAAGTCTTCGTTCGACTCTAACACAAACAAAAACCTCTTAAGACCCAGTTAAAAAAACGCAGGACAAGTTTTATTACAAAACACACACAAAAGCAAACACATGAGACTATACAGTCAGTAATGAGCATAAGTTTTTGTGTAAGTACAGTTACAGTAAATCCTCTTCACGATAAAATCGAAGCCACTCGTTCAAAGGCGTAAAGTCAGGATTTTTTATCTGAATACGGGAAGAGAATAAATACATACCGCTCCGAAGATCTGACTCCGAAGTGATATGGTTCAAACTGCTCAAATACACTCTGCAAACATATGTAAATGTATCGCAGTCGGTCCTTTTCAGAGGCGTCCGTGAAAAGGGATCCATGGTGCTTCCCCTCTTGAGTGCGTAATGTTATTTTAATTACTTCTCGTAAATTATATTTAAGAGGAGAGTTACTGCAGTTAGTTTAACGTATTTTAAAATTTATGTATAGGCTTAAAACACTACCCTGGACTATTAAAAGCTTTTAATACTTGTATTCAGAGTTGAATAATTTTCTATAAAGTTTCGCAAAATAACTACTTAGAACCCTGATTTTATGGCTTATTAGGAATTCTGAATTTACTATGTAAAGTATTTTTCGGGACTCGCTTTTAGCAGTTTTCTCGCGGAAAGACCTCAACAGAGGCGTTACTAGTCCTTTTCAGTTTCAGGGAGGGATCGCGCCCCTTCTATTCAGTTTTATGCTCTCTAACACACCTCTTTAATTTGATAATTACATCTAATATCAATTAAAGAATCAGAGTGTTCCTAACACTGAATTTTGTCATATATCATTTTGAATTATTTAAATTGCTGTAAGATACTTCAAATTTAACAACTGACTGCAAAACATAATAAAATTAAAATTACTTTTTATTTTTTTAAATATAATTTAATTTCATATTTTTATCACTTTTACAATTGATACAATAATGTCATAAACATTTTTGTGAATTAAAATTGAATTTACAAAATTATATTTTTAAATCATATTTATAGATATCTATTACGCTTACTATAAACGAGATTTTAAAATTCCTTATATTATGTAAGATGATTTTTCAAAGTTCTGTATTCAGATTGTGACTTCGCAAATACTTTCAGTGACTTTCAAATAAGTTTTCAATGAAAACATAAAACATACTAATTTTTATTAATTTAAGAATATTTATTGATAGTGATATTTGAGGGTTAGATGTTTAAGTGGTATTGAATAGGGAATGCAATGCCGGTCAAAAATTTCAATACCGG
Source organism: Pterostichus niger (assembly GCA_947425015.1). Classification (NCBI taxonomy): domain Eukaryota; kingdom Metazoa; phylum Arthropoda; class Insecta; order Coleoptera; family Carabidae; genus Pterostichus; species Pterostichus niger. The sequence goes on along the minus strand of OX380344.1, from coordinate 27,926,767 downwards.
TATCTCGGTATTTTCGTTTTGAGAATCGGGATAAAAAATTGAACCAATTTAACATTTATTTACAGTAAGGTGTGGTGTGTGCGTGTGGTATATACCGGGTGTCTACTTTTTTTTCCGAACAGGAAATTCAATGTTAAAATTTTGATTTAGCGATATCTCTTTACATATTAATTTTAGAACAAAATTGTACTGAAGAAAAATGTTCAAAATGAAAAACTGCATTTATAGAGTACAAGTTTGTTGTTTAATTATTTTTTATGTCCGAGTTAGAAGCAAAAAAAATACATGCTTTAAAGCAATTATCACAGTGCCATGAGAAATAAAACAATAATTTGTTTGTTGTGTCTGACATTATTTGACATATTGGACAGGAATTGTTAGCTTACTCTAATTTATTTATTTATTTATTCGAGCATTTAATTTAATAATAAAATTAATTATAGCAACTATTATTTTCTTTTTTCTACATAATCTAGACAAATAAATACCTATTATTAAGTTATCTAATTTGTTTTATTTCTCATGGCACTCTGATAATTGCATTAAAGCGTGTATAAAATAAGATGGCCCCCAGTGACTATTATCTGTTTGTAAATTTGAAAAAGAACCTTCGAGGGCGCATTTCTATGACGACGATAAGGTGAAGACTGCAATTTGGCCACATTTTAAAAACAAACCAAAGGAACATTTTTTAGAAGTATTGAATTGATGCTGAAACGTTGTAATAAGTGCATTGATGTCAGGGGGAATTATATTGAAAAATAAAATTAACTTGTGAGTCGACGCCATTTCTTTCATAGTCAGGCCGAACATTTTTGGAACTGCCCTCGTATATCTCAAAACCCTTTAGGAAATAATTAAAAAAGATAAAATTGCATGAACATTTACTTATAAGTCAATTCGGACACGGAGAATTTAATGCCGTTGATCGCATTTTCATATCTTGAGATATTGCCTTTTTCATTAAAAAAAAATTAAATACCGAAGTGTTTCTCAAAATATATACTGAAAAAAAATATGGAAATCTGAAAAGATGCAATCCTGAAATATTTTGCGCTCGAACCAAAGAATGTGAAAAACTCACAGAATGCCATGAAAAATTATTAAATCTTCCTGCCTATACTTTGTCTAACTTATACCGCGATTTATTATTGTAAAATGTACCTGAAAATTCTTTTAGGAAAAAGATTAGTGTATACAGTGGGAGCTCCGCCTACTAGGACGGGTTACACCCGAAACATACATAAATAATACAAATATACAAAAATATGTTGTAATAGGCCGCACGTTAGGCGGCCCCCCCAACGACGAAGAAACGCGGCGACGAGCGAACAAAAGCTAAAACGTTACGCAAAATATGTGTATTGTGTGTTGTTCACCTGAAAAAGTATTTATGTTGTGTATCAAAGTCAAAATTCTAGTCTGATTTAACATGGTGAAAATCGAATGCATCTTCCGGGGTATCTTTTGAGTAGGTTGCAAAAGATGAGAAAGTTAAAGGCCAAAGAGGGCTTGACAAAGGTTACTCAACGTGTAAACCACGCCAGAGGCCAAAGCCATCCTCAGAGGCAGAAGGGTTCAGATAAGAATTTGGGTGACACTTGTCAATAAACTACGTTAATATTATAAATAAATCAATAAAAAATAAAGGGTTCAATTACTATTGCGTTTATATTTAATTACTTTTAGAAAACAATAAAAATTGGCTGACAACTGGTCAGAAAACTACGTTAATTTCCAAATAAATTAATAAATCAAATACCCCTCGCAATCTACCCCAGCAAGTGCCACAATATCTAAATGTAATGTAGGCGTAATTATAGAATTAAATTATTATTGCAGATCTTTCATTATAAAAATCTTTAAACAACATAAAAACTATGAGGATACCAGGATTTGAACCTAAAGCCTCAATTTATAAGTGTTAACTAATTTAATTCTTACAATAAAATTTTAAAAGTACTTTAAAATTTAATTAAAGCCTTTATGATTTTTTTTAATAACCACAATCTTACAGATTAAAAAATATTCAAAAACTGTATGAATTATTTAAAAGGCATTACCAATTTTTCTAGAAAATATAGAATCTTACAAGTATTTTAATGATTAATCAAGGCCTTTATGTATTATTTAAAAGACCTTACTTTTTTTTAGCAAAACTAAATCTAAAATGTACTTTAAAAAGTATTCAAACACTGTATGAATTATTTTTAAAAACATTACCAATTTATCTGGAATATATGCAATCTTACTTTATAAATAATTCATTCTTATATGTATTTTAAAAAAATTTCAGGGACTGTATATATAATTTACTCGCCTAAGAATTCAAAACACTCCATGTGAAAACCAGACTAGCCTAAATTTATTTAAAATCACGCAAACCGACCCGAATTCGAACACAATTCGCGAAGTTTACTTCATTCATCAATAAAATAAAAGTGTGTGTTTTAAAATTAAATATTGAAGTGTTTCTTAAACTATACTATAAAAAATATTCAATAATTTGCAAGTATACTGTATTAAAAAAATCTGTCTTTTTTCTTCACTGATACAGGCTCTTGATAATAGTTTGAAGTTCTTTAGGAGACCCCATAAGCCTGCAGAAGGTGCTAGCGAACCACAGAAACACCACAGGCATTCTGTATCCATACAAGCGTGCTCTTAAGTCTCTTGTTTTGTTATTGAAAGTAACTGAGACTGATTTTACTCGTTTAAAAATTCTTTAACCAAATATAATCTTAAAGCAATTGATCTGTCGCAAACTTTAAACGTTTTCAATTTATTTAATTTCATAATTATAAACGATCGAAGGTTTATTAAAACTTTACTATAAATAAATTATTAATGTATATAACAAAGTTACGAGTACGGCCGGTATTATGTAATACTTCGGTTTTAATTGCGGACATTCGATGCTCGACGCACGGCCCAACTAAACTACATGTGGATGCGACATGTGCTTTGGAAATAAAGAAAATATATGTATAAATGTGATTTTATCCTGTATTTATTTATTTAAAAGTCCAAAAAAAAAATTATTGAATAGCTGATAAATGTTTTCAGGTACGAGTTAATTAGGGTCAATCTAAACATTTATTTAAATTAGTCATTTGTATAAATATTTTTGAATGAATAGCAAATATTGACTCAGGTTAATAATCACATTTAAGAAGTATGAAATATATAATAATGAGTAAATAGAATTACTCCTACAGTACTACTGCAAAAGAGATAGACAAGAAAGCACATGTATGTTGTTACTCACCTTGCCTCCCGTAAGTTCTCCGGAACCTGCAACAATTGAAAAAATATATTAGTACACATGAAAATAAACGAGAATAATGATAATAGAGAAAACAATCAACAGAATAGTTTTAAAATGCTTTAAAAAATGAACCTACCATTTAGAAGGCTTTAGCATGGTATCAACAAATGCCAACTGCAATCCGGAAGCTTCTCTGGGCACAACACTACACACGAAAACTTTTTCACTCGAGATTTAAACCACGCACGACTTTTCACTTGAATTTTAACTTGGTCACTGACTACAAAATGACTGAATTACGAGTACAAATGATTAAGACTGTATTGGTAAACGCTGACAACTCGAATAAATGGCTTTGCTTGTTGAGAGTATGTGGACTTGCATGCACAGACTTGTTTAATTAACATCGGAGCTCACAACAAAATGAATACTTGTACCAATTTAAATGCATAGAAAACGAAATTTATATATGTAAATGATAAAAAGTGATTTAAACAATAATTGAATTAAATTTTTAATTGTTGAAATTAAAAAATTGAGATAAATACTCGAAATGAATAGAATATTGTTTAGAATAATAATGAACAATTAGTAAAACCAACTAATAAAATGCATTATTATGGTATATTACAAAGTAATTTTTACACTACATTTAAAATCAAATATCAAATGTTAGAATATTAATCAAATGAATTTTTTACCCATTATTTTGTTATAAAGTACAAATATTTTATTCAGCTACATTCAACGATACCCAGCGTCATACTGACTACACTTATGTAACGAACACGTTCACTTCGGCAAATTTATCGTTTGAACAAACTAAATTCTTTTAAAAATCGATACAAAATGCACAAAATACATTAAAAAATAATACTTTTACATATTTTCATGTATAAAAAATATTATTTATGTACGTAAATAATAATATATATCACGTTTTTCGAAATAGAAATACTATTTATAACTGTTAAAATCTAAAGATATGCAAAAATATTATAGTGATTTGAAAGAATATTATTTTTAAAACGTTCAAATATGATGCTAAAGCCGTTTATCTCAAATTTAATTGTTAAAATGTAATATTTCTTTGTGTTCGGTAACAAGCCATTCATGTAACATATTATTCATACATTTTTAAGTATCAAAAACTATATGTCCACGTGAAATTTTTATCAAAATCGCCCGATTAAAGTTTATACTTACGGAAGACACTAGGTTTTATTTATATTTATTGATATTTTCAATCAAAAACACTGATTATCTACCAGCAAGTCTAGCTGCCACTGCCTATACATTTAAACTAGGGGCAGGTAGTGCATGCACACCACGTAATTACAAAGAGCAAACCAGTGCACTTCAAAATGTTTTCGAGTGTATTTTATGCACAAAATTTATTATTTATTGAATATGTCATATATTTAATTATATTAATTTAAAAATAGTTTTTTTATTTAAATGTATATGAATTTTATCAATATTTAAGATATTTAAACTCAAAAATAGGTATGTAAACATTAAATTTATTTGAAAACTTTTGATATTTATTAAAATTACAAAATGATAATAGGGAAACAGACTCCACAACGAATAGAAAATTATACATGCCCGCAATGAAATTCAAACAGCTGGGCAAGAACTACGATGTCGAGTGACGTCACGGCGCCGTTTGAGCTTGTTATTTAGAACGCCGCGTTTCGCGATTCTACATACTATCTATTTCAATTATATAGTTTTCATACTGTGACTAGAATTGATATAATATTATTTTAACAATCCAAAATATTACTAGTTGTCTTTTGATTTGACTTGACTTAATAATGCTATTTGCTAACGAACGATTACGAGACTACTACGAATTAGCGATCGGCCAGCTAATACTTGACAAATACACAAGCTTGCCAACTCTTCAATAACATAATTTTAAAAAGGAGTTAAACGTTAAAGTAATAAATAATAATAACATTCCGCTAAATTGTATCTTATACTTCAATTGAAAAAATATCGAAAAACCGGTATTTTTATGCTAAATACCGGTTTGAATACCGGACAAATTATGTCCGGGATTCCGGTATTCGGGATCACGGTATTGCATTCCCTAGTATTGAATCAGCCTATGAATTTAAGAACTCGAGTTTCCGCAGTCGACAAATAATTTTCAATACATTAAAATTACCCCGATAGCTTTCCCTCCACCAAAATATTTGAAGGCAGTTGTTTGCCGGCTGGAAATTGTATTTTACACGTATAAATATATCATTTACCGAGATCTGCTACGGCAGAATGCCACATCCAATAATATTGATTGAATTTAATTATTTATTTTAGGGCCAAGTTTTTCATTACCGGATAAAATTTGCAATAACTATCATCGGGATAAATAAAAAAATGCAGTCCTTATTTATTTATCGAATTATAAATAATTTGGTCGAAAGATGAGAACTGTTGTATTCTCTCCTGTTTAAATAACATGGCAACGCCCCTGGAAAAACTAAAGATGCGATTAATAATATTTAAGGCTATGGAAGAAATATCTTAGTGGAATAAACTGGTAAAATAGGAGAAAATATGTGAGAACAGAAGTAAATGGGGCATGATGATTCATATGTGAATGGCTGTATATAAGGGTTTCTTTCCAATCCAGGGTGAGAAAATATGTTCCACTCACAATTTGTCTCATCCATTTTCCTTTTTTCTTACAGGAACCGCAAAAACTCACACATTTTTTTCTTTCAGCAGATCCAGGTCCTTTTTACCAGAAAACAAACAGAGGGACTACGAGAGCTGTTTACGAAGCTCTGGATGTGTCGGTTTCAAACGCTGCCCAAAGCTGACAACACTAACTATTGAATTCATTCAGCCGGATTATTCCTTTCATGTGAGTTAAATATCATTTTTTATGAATCATAATAATTTTCTATGGAATTAAATTTTCGTTGAATTAGATAAGCTAGCTATATAATTATTTTTGTTTCAATAGAATGACCTACACTTTTACTTCTTTCAATCTGCTTATACAGATTTTAAGTACTCGTACATGATTATAGAAATGTATATAAATATGATGAATTTAATAATTTACTAACAGCTTTAATTCTCAATTTTCTTATCTCAAAGTAAATTAAAATCTTATTTTCGTACTCATTTCTGCTGAAAAACTTAATAGGATTTTTATGGGACATTTTTAGTGACCTCATTATAAAGAGATAAAATACATAGATTAGATATCTACTAAGTTATCAAATTAAAGCAATCTGAAATGAAAGTTGAGCAAATAATGACTTTTGAACAATTATTTATTTATGTTACGCTATACAACAGAAACTTAACCTCAATTACAGTACAGGGTTCGTACTCATCCCACTCGAACTCATGGTCTTCGAATTTGATCTCGGTAAGTGATATATTTCTTGGCATGAAGATGATAGTGGTGGGGGAACTACAGAAGTTGTTTTAACGTTGTGAAAACTGTTTCTCGGCTGTGGGAATCGAACCTGGGTTTTCATCTACTCTATAAATTAATTGTTTTTATAAATATTGTTTAAATCTTCCTGCATTAAGACATTATCTGTGGCAGCGCTTCCCAAATTGCAAACCTCGACCCCCTTGAGAGCCGTTAATTTTGTTAAGGAAGCTGCAAAATAATTAATACAAACGTAAAATGTTTTAAAAGTAATTGATGGAGTTCTGTGATAAATCTATTCGTATATAAATTCGTTTATCTGTAAATAATGAATAAAATTGCATTAATATTTTTTGATAAGTCTAATAAAACTAATAAAAAATAATAAAGAAAAGAAGGTAGAAATAAAACTTTGTACGCGGCACGCTTGCAATTAATCTTTACTGGGGTCACTGGATTATGAAAACTCGCTCGTTCATCGCTCGCCCGACAAACTTTCCTACTCGTCTGTAAAAATTAATTTACTATGCTGGCCACGTAAATAACTATTATGCGCAGTGTCATTGGAAACGCGCGCATTTAATATCTTTATAAGTTATAATTTACTTGATCGACGGAAAACGTCAACTTTATGATGACAAATGAAAATGTAATTGCCAACTTTTCGTAGCAATCGTTGTTATAATATATTTATATTCTACTGTACCATAACTACTTGAAGGCACTTTATTAGACTAATATGATAAAATAAGATAATTTGATTTTTGTTAATATCAACATATTTTTTTTGCATTTAATGTAATTTCTTTCACTTCTTTTGAGATTTGGAGATATTATCATCAATTTTTTCACCTTTTTTGATATATTCAACAGTATAATAATTTAAAATTACATTGTTAAACAAAACCAACAATTCACCCCTTGAGATACAATAAAGCATTTCATACATACATACATACATAACATCACGCTATATCCCATTAAATGGGGTAGCACGAACCCGTCAACATTCTCATCCTGACACACGATACTCGATTCGACCACATTAACACTTCCTCCATACAAACTCTTTCACAACCAAAATCCATCAACACACAACAAACATTCATCCATTCACTAGTGTACACTGCGCTTGTTTCTGAAGATGGTCTCCACACAATTGCAGGTAAACACTCGAAACATCTAACCAATTAATAAAGCATTTCATAGTAATTTATTTTAAGAAAATAAATTGTCTTTAAGGCAGTCGAATATAAAGCTTCATATACAAGTCGTACATTATCTGACTTTATATGACTTGCCATATTTATCAGCCTCGATCGCTGCGTCTCTTGACCATGAACTACAGCTCATATAATAAAGCCCTACATTATATACTTGTTACATAAATATCTATTATGTTTTTAATGGGGACCGTGAACTATTTAAATTTTTGTAAAGGGCTTTTTATCTACGGAGTCCACAGATCAGTTGCAATACGACGGACTGTGGAGTTAAGCCCCCGATTTCGATTCTTACAACCGAAAAACTTATTAAAAAATTTGCGTAATTTAAAGACTGATAATAGCACTACACTCTCAAAAATATATCTCTTACGGAGATCTGCTGCCTCGTAAAACCACACATATTTAAATATTTATTTCTGTACATAAATAACTGCACTGAAGATTGTGTATGTTAAAGAATACTTGTCGAAATGTGAGTAAAACATACAGAAATGCATAAATTCGTAGAAACTTTGGCACATTTTTGTTTACAGTAAAGCTAGTTTGTAAGTCGTCTCGAGTACATTATTCATTGTTCTTAGCTAGTATTCAGGCGCCATTGTGGTGTTATATTTCTACTCTGAACAGCACAGGGCACGACGCATACACTACACATTCACACAGACGTTAGCTGGTTCAGCGTTAGCTCTAACACAAAGATATGCCAGTTCTAGTTACGAGATGCATATTCGCCCTTTCTGTTAAGCCGTACGCATTACTTCAGATCTACTGAGGAGCACAACGCTTTTAGCTCGGCTTCTAATGTAATATACATTGTGCATTGTTATAATTGCTAGTAACACTGAACTACCTACGTAAGATGCGAATTTAACGGCGAATATCGCACTAAGATACATGTTTTTGGCTTCACTTTACAGCTTTTACATAAATTTACTTATTATTCTGTCGCTACTAGTGTCTTCCATCACCATTACTTTCAATTATGATAGTAAAGTCTATTACTATCCCGGAGCAGATGATGGAAATTTGAAATGCGAGAGAAAGTTAGATACTGAAGAGTTTGTTTACATTTCATACAACAAAAACTTGACTTTAAAAAGCTGTTATGACGACAAAATGATAAAAAGTTACTTGTTGCTTTTCTTCATTTAAATGACAACGTTATTAATGATGTACTTTTATTTCAAGTCTATTAATTATGGATACAAATAACAATACATTTTTTTAATATCACATTCATTTTTCAAAACTATGTCAAAACATTATTTTTATTGTTTCAAACTTAGAAGTCAACCTGATGAGCTTTTAAGTATCATTTATAAATTGTGCTGGATGGTAAATGCTCTCGCTACAAAAGCGAGAGTTCGTGAGTTCATAAGATCGTTGACATATAATTAAAAATTATACTTAGTCTATAATACACAGTGTTATTTAGATTAATTACATAAAATATTAATATATGAAAAAAATTATTCAAAATCCTATTTTTATGTAAACAAAAATGTGATTCAATGATTAATGCCTAAGCAGGACAGGCCAAAGATTGGATGCAATGTATCCGGGCCATGGAATATTTGGGGCTTGCACAAACACCACACATTTTAAAATATCAAATTGATATAATAATTTTTCACAACCTGTTACAAAAGTATTTTATATTTCTGATAAAGTAATACTAAAATTATTGAGTCCAAATTAACCAAAGTTATATTTGTTTGTTGGTTTCAATATTATTATTACTTTCTAAGATTTCTGCTTAGATTTATTTGTATAAATATATTCGTAGCAAATAATTCATTGATTTATAATAGTTTTAAACATTTTATTTATTCATATTGAAAGTAGTTGATTTCAATAATTTTTCGGATCTGGGTCCCCAGATATACTTCCTCGGCCCTAAACTCATGCTTCACAATTTAAATAACTAGTAATCCATCTCACCTGTTCTGTCATCAAGATTAATTTATTCTTGCGCAGCAAAATAAACCGATAAATAATTTAAATCTGCGGATATAGATGATAATTACTTTTTAAAATCTACTTTACTTTCCCAACCATAAGTCACTTTTACTAGAATTCTTTACCCGATATGCTTTAATTTGATTCCAAATTCGGTCTAATTTAATATATTAACAAACAAAAAATTGATAATCGCCTAATAATATTTTTTACAAAATTAAAAATAACATTTTTACAAAAGTCAAAGAGGCTATGGAATTATGAAAACAATTATTATTATTTTGCTGTTTTATTTATTTTAAAAGTAATAAAAAAAAGGATTTTATTTACTTTACCATAAAAACATAAAATTATAACAAAAAATGTCATAAACTTCCCATTTGATATTTTCTAATTGTTATTCTCATTTTGTATCACAAATGATATTGTGTTTACTTTAATAATTTCATGGCCTCTCTGATTTTTGTTTAGTTTAATTTTTTATTTTGTCGATTATTTTGATTCTGAATATAGCCAAACTTTAAACAATACGTTACAGATACAGTCTTTTTTTTACAATTATAACTTTAAAATAGTTACACATTAATAATTTACCATTGGAATCCCTATGTTGCGTCGCCAAGTCACCACCTTGTATAAGCTGTGAAAGTAAACACGCAATCTGATATCAAAATCTACAGTTGCAGAGCTGTCATATCCAGAATTGAGTAAATAGATTATTACTTTTAATAGAGCATTACTTGTGTTGTATTCAAGCATATAGTAAAACAGAATAGTTATTCTAGTCTAATCCAGCTCTTAATTTATCTCCACTACACTCAGACAAATAAACATCAGAGAAACATCGAAACCCTTATTAAATCATGTATAAACAATGAACAATCTCCCGCGTACTGAAACATAACCTTCATAAACCATATAATCCCAGCGCTCGTAACCTAAACCTGCCACATTGATCTCTCTACATATCATATACTTTATTAATAACCCTTAATTTGATGGAAGCGAAAGCCCTCGAGGTTGTAACCCGCCCCAGCGCGCGACCCTGACCTTCAAGGTTCCACGACGTTTGCATAAGAATGACGAAATCTCTACGTTCCAGAGATTTTGTCCCTGACGGATTATCAATGCTTGGTGTAAGATAGAATTCTGTAAGAGAAGAATGTTTGGGTTGGTAATACTAATATGAAGTGATTTTATTTTTAAGGAAACTATATTCAATTTTTTATTAGTAGGATATGCTTAGTTTTATGGATGGTAGATATTTAAATGTTAGTAAAAATGGTGATTTAAAAAATTAATTAAAAAAAATACAAAAGAAATAAGACTTATGTTCAAATAACATTTTTACTCAAAATGATTTTAGAACTAAGCTAGTAATAGAATATTATACACCGAGGGAAAAACTGCATTCTCTCCTGAGGTGTATATACAATTTTTTCTCGATCTAAATAAGAAAAATGAAATTTTAAAATACAATTCATTTATTTTTCTGACATTAAAATGATAATGTAAATGATGAAAAAATCTCGTTCATCGCGTATTGATATTACTGAATATAAGTGAGTGAACATTTTTTGACAGTTGTAGAAAAATTTGATTTTATTCCAGTTGTTTTCTCTATTAAAAATATAATCAGATTTGAATCACAGGTGATCGTGGCTTAGCTAAAGCATAAGGCCTAGGGGCCTGCACCACTTGGGGGCCCTCACCAAACATCAAGTAAAAAAGCAAAAAAAAGCAAAATTATACCGGAAATTATGTGACAATTTGTTAATATAGTTATCAATACTATTAACATGCCAGATTTTTATTACAAGGAGATTTTAAAAATGCATTAAAATTGCATTCAGTATATAATTAAAATGTGAATCTCTTCCATATAGGGGCCCCCACCAAACTTGGGCCCAGGGACCTCCACCACCTTAAATCCGGCCCTGTAGAAATTTCCTACCTCTGAAGTGAAACATTATGTTTCTCTCCCTAGGGGAAAAAAGCAGTGCTTCTCTCTCCAAAATTAGGAAATAAAAATGTGTTTCTTGTGCACGTGTTACGAAAAAATATAAACTTATTAACAGCAAATATATATTAAACAGATAATTTATTTGATGATGGTGTCACCAACACAATACGACTAAGTGTATTTTTACAATTTAATAAAACTATAATTTTTAATGTATAAATTAATTGAAACACGATTATTTAATACCTTTAAGTCATGTTATAATTAAAATTATTTGAAATATTTCCAATAGAGGTTTATTTATTATGCACAGTGCATGAAATAAATATAATCTCACAGCTAAGTAGATTACAATAATGAAAAATAAAAATGAAAACAGAAAATTTCACGGCAGTAAATAATGTTTATGTTTTAACAATAAAATCCTAGTTACACGCTTCATACAACAATTAAAATTCAGTTCTCGGCTATTGCGTGTATAGAAATATACTGTTCCTCTGTCGTAGCTCATTGTGACTTGTACTCGGAACACGTTAACGTTAGATTATAAATACTTATTCAGATGTATATACTCGCTATATTAATGTGAGCTCCGGTTTTATTTGTGCACTAACGTATGAAATTTCATTCTACGTATTGTAATACTGTTTACTATTGTTTTACGTGCCTTGAACCCTATTTGCACCCAGACTAAACATTACAGAATTTAAATCAGATTTAGAGCTTTTGAAATATTAACTTTTAAACTGGCAGTACGGTGGTGTGGTTAGCGTTACGGCATTCGAATCCGGAGATCACAAATGCGAATCTCACTCAAACTAAAAATATTATGTACTACCATACTACAGCTCGGTAAGTCCGGAACCTGTACTGGAATTGAGATGAAGTAAATAAATTATGTAAGTAGCAACGCGTTCAAAACCATAGTTTGATTTGCACAATCCATAATAGTATATTACATAACGAGAATTGTAACAAGCACATTACGTGCGAGTGAAAAAGTTCCGCACGAGCCTTGGCGAGTGCAGTAATTTCACGAACAATGTAATTGCGTTACAATTCTAGTTGTATATTATACTTTATCTACGACCATAAATAATAATAAGAACAATTACAAAATATTATTGTTAAGTTACATCGGTAACATCAACTGTCAAACAGCAGTGTTACCGCCTAACAAATGAAAAATTTCTTCAGAACAGTTACGTAATATATATATATATATATATCATAAATATAAAAAATCATAAAATTTTCCTTATTTCACGTATCAATTGGATGTGGTAAATAAACATAAGAATTTGACAGGAATGTATCCGAGCGAATATTTTAAAATGAATCATAGATTATCAAGTTAACATTTGTAATTAATAATATCACATTGTTGTTAAGGATTTGTGAAGAAACTCTTCAAATTTTTAATTTTTTCAAATCGAACGATGGAGAAAAAGAATGGCCTGCGATGTCTTTTTCTACTGGGTATTTTTAATTATGTATACACTGGTGACATTCTAAATTTAGACGAATTAATAATTCAGATTCAAAACGACTAGCGCATTGTTTGACAGTAAAGGGATTTTTGAAAATTAAAATAAAATAAAGAAATATATCATCACGCCTTTTACCCATTACTGAGCGTGGCACTCTGCCGTAATAGATCTCAGTAAGTGGTATATTTCTTCGCGTGATGTACGGTTACCAGCCGTCAAATTACAGCCTTCAAAGATGTTAGTGGAGGGGGAGCCACAGGAGTAGTTTTAACGTGATGAAAATTGCTTGTCGCCTGTGGGAATCCATACCACTAAGTCACCTACCCCATTGATTATAATAATTATATATTTTTATAATCGTTTAATACAATAAATTAATCAACCCAATTTACTTTCTGTTTGATTAATAAACCGCTCTGGAACATTGCTGTCAAATTCGTAACCATGGATATGATAAATCCCATGGTCACGATCAAAATTTTAAAAATCGTCATTCGGGTTCATATGTTTATTATCGAAAAAATCCGAGAGCTGTGGGATGTGTAAATTATGAGTATATTTAGTACGTATAATTATTGGTTTTAATGATACATGAAAATAACTTAACGATATGAAACATTTTAAAGCATATTTATTTATTTATGTTACGCAGTACAACAGGAACTTAATCCCAATTACAGTACAGGGTCCGCATTCACCGAGCCGCAGTGTGGTAGTTTTTATATAATTGTTAGCTTGAGTGAGATTCGAACTCGGGATCTCCGGATTCGAATTCCGTATCGCTATCCACACCACCGTACTGACCAATTATTTCACAACATTGTCCCGTATTTGTTCGAGTTGAGGTAGTAGAGTACGGGCTCATATAGCGATCGAAATGTTTCCGTTTTTTTGTAAGTGTATTACTGAAAATTTAGTGTTATTTTAATGCGTAAATTGGCTTAAATTGTATTTTATTGCACGTATTATTGTGTAATGTATGAAAGAAACGTTTATATATGAGTAGAATGCTGTGGAAATATACTCGATGAACCTCATAGGATTTCAGGTTGTGCTGACTTGATAGTGGACAACGTGGAACGTGGCCGTTATTTAATTCCTGCTCAAATTATACAACAATTTTATTCTTAACATTGTAAAAAAGTGACAGAAGTTAAATGATTAACCTTTCTATGCCTTACATCGGAACGTAATTAGCTATTCATTTGATATAAATTTAATTTACATTTTAAAAATTAACGCCATCATGGCCGATATTTATTTTTAAATGTAAGGAATCACAATGATATCAAATATTATATTGTTCGATCCCCACAGCCGACAAACAATTTTCACCAATTTAAATCTACCCCTGTGGCTCCTCCTCCACTAATATCTTTGGGGGCCGTAATTTTCCGGCTGGTAACCGCACTTCGCACAAAAAATATATCACTTACCGAGATCTGCTTAAGCAGAGTGCCACACCCAGTAATGAGTAAAAGGCGTGATGATATATTTATTTATGAATATTCAACACGTGTTCAACTGAATAATTTTTTTCGATTGTAGTAAATCTCATTTATATTGTAGAAAATTAATTAACAATTAAAACGAAAAGAAGAGGACATAAATCTAGATGAATGAATTGAAGTACTAAGTGTTTTATTACAATTAGCACGTTTTTCTCCTCCTTAGCAAGTGTCAGAGCATTATAACAGCAAGCATTCAGCCTTCAGCTACCGTTCAGTGTTGAGAAGGACATTGATGTAGTCTATAAAGTGCATCGTAAATCTTGTCAGGAGAACTAGCTATGAAAATACGCGTTTAGCACGTTTTGTTACTTGCGCAGAAAGGTGTTTCGGAAGCAGTCGACTGACACCTGCATGGATAAATGAGCTTCTAACTTTTATTTACAGGAAATTTTATACACTTGACTTCTTTTTCTTTATGAAGTTTCTTGGAGCATCATTTAACGGATGAGAGATATTTCTAATGATGCAAAACTCAGAAAAAAAATATCTGGTTACAGATACTGAATTTCTTTTTAAACTCTGCAACGAAGTTCACATTAAAGTACAGAACAGGTTAAAATGTGATGCAGCTCAGATATGTATTTTCAATTTTTCATTTTTTATTATTCAATTTTATATTTGATTTTATTTAGTTGCATTAAATGTAAATTAGTTGTATATATTTTGCCATTTGACTCACATATGAGGGATTCAAAGCTGAAGTAGACTAAGTCCATGCATATTAAATTTGAGATAAAACAATTAGAAGTTATTTATGGACATTAATTCATAATTGATTTTGTCTGATTTTTCTATGTTACAAACTTTTAATTTGATCATAACTTAAAGGTTAGAGCCCTACATAAAAATGTGTAAGCTTAATTATTTTATTACATTTCAAACGTCAAAAATATTTATTTTGTAGGTTACGGATATTACAAAATTATTTATCACCACACTTGTTAAAAGTTCAGAATTAAAAGGTATCACCTTTGAAATGAAAGAAACGCAATTTAAACCATCTCAGCATCTGTTGCGAGGCATACGAACTGAATGCTTTGAACACGTAAACGCAGGACAGAGAAAATGTGTACTTGAGAAGTAAGTAGTGGTTTTCTGATCGATGAGGACTCGATAGAAGATTTATATTTAGATAGAAACTTGACCACATTGTGAATACAATGTATTCATTTATAGCAAGTCAATTTTAAAAATACATTGCATAAATGACTCAAATATGTTTAATATTATTTGCGGCGTAGACTTTTTTTTATAATAGATTGTACAATAAAATGAAGTCCATAATTAACATATTTATTGAAACACCTTGCGGCACACCTGTGAACGTCTCACGCCACTCCGGTTGAAAAACTATCCTAAGGAGATAAAATAATTCAAACTGCGTATGAATCGTTAAATACAACAAGTAATCTGTTTCCGTAAGTGTAAGTTAGATCAAATACAAATTATTTCAGGCGGCCGACTTGTTTTCATATTTTTATCACCATTCAAAGTTAGATAAGTTAGATTGAGTATTATTCTTATTATGTTTTTGTATATTTAATATTTTCATTTTGAAATTCCTGGAGTTCATTTTTAAATTAACTTCCTTTCATACTATATTAGCACATTAGAACAAAGCTTGGGAGATATATATTATTAATTTACCTTATGTATTATTCCCGTATAACAACAGGTTTAATACACCATTGTTTCTCTTGATTGCATACTACTAATTTTAGCTCTATGTACTTTGGCATCAGTACACCTAATTTTGATTTAGATTATAAAGATTAAATACTTTAGCTATTAGTCAAATTTGTAACGAATTTTCAGACTATCTTGCAAAAAATTATATGGAATAGAGTTTATTCAATGAGGCTAATTCTATCACACAAATTGCTAAGTTCAACAATGGCTCCTAGGAAGGTTACTACCAAAAGATCATGTTAGCGATTACTATACTTAGCAGTTTTTGTTACAGATTAGATATGTATATCTTTTATTTTAAAAATAACTACATTGGCTTTAACTGGCCATTACCTACGTAAGATTTTTTATTTTATTAACTAAAATTTGCTGGTAACCGTTGAAAATTTTAAGCGGGGTGGGGTGGGGGGCTCAATTTTATTATTTATTTTTATGTTAAAATTCTGAGATTCTTAGTACATACTTATCCATCTGAATCTTATTTATGTAAAAATACAATATAAATTATAATTTTTCAGTGATGCAGTCTATTAGCCGTTGTGATTTAAACTGGTGATGAATTCTAATACTATTCGATCAATCGTAGAAGAACGCGCACAAAATGTTTTCTTGATTTTCAAATATGAAAACTTCATAATTCACAGGTTTAATATAAGTCGCGAAAACTCAAAATAATAACACAAATATTTTTTTAAACATTATGATTAACGTATTTAATTGCACATAATTAAAGGATTTAAATGAAAAGAGCCCTATTTTTTTTAAATAGTGTGATGCTGAATAATATACTATAATAATATTTTTACCTTTTTGAAATGTGGTATTCCAAACGCAGACATCTTCGATGTACGGATTGCTCCATACCCTACCAACAATGATTAGCGGCACTACAAAACTTATGGGTTTACACAGAATTCCATCATAAATAACAATTACAGTACAGGAAATAATATCTTTGTAAGATTTCAATGAAAATTTTATCTCGATTTTATTCACTGTCTGTAAATAAGGATAAAATAATAAATATTTCATTTATCAGATAAATAGAAAATATCACCTCAAATCATTGAATATACAATACCAACTCAAATTGTATTCATGCAACTTGCATCAATAAATAAATATAAATTCTCTAATAAACATTTATTAATGATACATCGGCATAACTTTTTCTACTACCACTAAAATATCTTATTATTGTATAGTTGTCGTTGCTACGGAAATATAGTACACTGTACACACATCTTATATCTCTTGGAAACTATAAGCAAGGTAAAACATGAATGTCATATTTCACGGGTTATTACTTTGCTAGGATACTAATTTAGAATTGTCATATTAGACAAGTGAAACCGGACAAACTTATTATTAAATATAATTTGGACAATAATATCGTAGTCGTAGAAAAAGCATAGTATACAACTTGCATGAAATTTCTATATAATATTGATGTGTATTACACATAAATTTGTTATTTCTATTTCAATTATTTCATTTAATGTCTATTATCTAGCACTAAATATTTCGGTACAGATGTCTGTGATTGTTCAGCAATACGGTGAGTTAGCATTACGATATTTGAATTCAAAGATCCCGAGTTCGAATCAAACTTAAACTAAAATTATATGAATTACTTGTACTACACTGCTGCTTGGTGAGTCTAGACTTTATACTAAAACTGGGATTAAGTTCCTGTTGCGCAGAGTAGCATAAATAAATAAATAAATGACCTCCTAAAGACCCATAACAATTCCCATCTCATCGAACTCGTAACTGTTATTTATTTAATATACAGGATGTTTCACAACTTAGAGCAAAAAATTAAAGGGTATATTCTGTACGACGTGCTGATCATGAAACAAAAAGATTATTTTTTTAAATCGCAAAACTTTTTCCATGTTTCCCAGTCCAAAATTTTTCGTTGCCACTGCCACTGGGTGGATGATTATGTTAAAGTTATTAATTAAATAAAATTCTATTATAAATAACTGCTAATAATTGAATTGTGTAATTATTCTTTCGTAGTTGATACCTACTTCATTGTTTGTGTTTAATAGGAAAGCGAATCCAGTGCAGTACTACAAAAATGTTTTAGGTTAACAACCCTTAATTTTACGAATTTTAAAAAAATATTTTTGTTTCATGATCAGCACGTCGTACAGAATTTACCCTTTAATTTTTTGCTCTAAGTTGTGAAACACCCTGTATACAAATCAATCAATATAACTGTTCATTCAGACAACTATAGTTTGTATGATTTCAATAGTGGCAAGCAAAAATGAGTAGTTGAATTCAATTCAGTCGAAGACAATTCTTTTATTGTTTCATTTACAGAGGTTGCGAATGAAGAGCACTAACTATCTAACGACAACTATTCTATATTCATTTCATAAAGCATTATTTGTTATTTCCTAATTTAATTTAGCTAACAACTACAAAACCGTATATTTTTGGTTCATAGCTCAAGCTCATCGTACTCCATGTCACCCAAACCACCCGTTCCTTGTACTCGCGCTCCAGATCTGCAGAATCTACGGCAGTGCATCTTTATTCACTACAAACTCCATTTGTTTACCCAAGAACCTTGAGCACAATGTCACGATCGCTGGCACCGGTGTATCTCCGTCGTACGACCGCGAGCCGTGCTATGCTTGCTGCGCTTGCTCTTGTTCCGTGTTTACTGCAGTCGCTCGCGTCGTGGTTCGCGGCACTCGCCATGAAACAAATACAAGACGTGCGATGCAATGCAGCTTGCAAATATAAAGAGGAATATTTACTTGGAAAGTACATCGAATAGCCTAATATTGATCAAAAGCGTTTGTAGGTCTACTGATAATTTCATTGCGAAAATAACTAAATTTTTACACTATAATCCTGACTCCAGAGATTTACGTTTTAAAATCTGGGATAAGAATAATGTATATTAAAAACTTCAAAATTTATTACAAATTTAATTTCGAAATGATGATTATTGTAAATATGAATGTGTAACTAAGAAGTCGTTTTTAGAAATAATTTGTTTATCGGCGGCATTTTATATTCGTATTTTTGATTGGTTTAGAACAAACCAACAAAGTAGCTGACAGTTTAGTAATGAATTTTTGTTGAGCTGTTTACAAAAAAAGTTGAATTTGCGAGCTAAATGTCAATTTTGTTTTGACATCTAGTTTCACTTCTAATCGATTAAATTAATGTTACAAATGATTTAACGTCGTTTCGTTTTTAACTTTAAAATATTTTTTTCATCTTGACACATGTGTATTAATAATGTATTGTTATAAATTTAATTTTAAACATATTTTTTGATAACTCCCTATCACAATTGTTTTTCAAAAATAAGATAAAATTTTGGTTGCACATTGCGAAATTTAAACCTGGGCACTCATTTTCATAGTCCGATACGATTTACTAGTCTTTATTTTCAAATGATTCCGCGAAACGTCAATTTGCAAAATAACTTATTTTATAATTGCCTATATAGCAAATCTTTCCATGTTATCCAGTTTTCTAAGAAGCAAGGAAGAACCAAATTAAATATACTTCCGCAACAATAATTTAATTGCCTTAGTCAGCACAACAAATAACGCTCCCTATTACGATTCTGGTCCATCTGTCCTTCCTCTTCCAAGTGGATGATCATGCTCACGCTCGTTCACCCCTTCCACGCGGCGAGGGGTGAGCAGGGAATTACCAACTCGAATGGTAGCTAGAGATAACCAAAGTCGGGTTTCGCGTTTGAATAAGGACCCTTTGTGAGATCCAGAACATCTTTTGATCCGAACTGATGTATTTGCTCATCGTGTCTGTCTGGAGCTCCGAGGTAAGTAAGACGTTCAGGGGTAAAGAGGGCTGTGGTTAGGTTTTATAATTGTCAGGAACATGAAAGTGAGAACTAACCTATTGTATGAAAAGCTTTCCTTATAATGTTGACGTTGTTTCCGCTGAATTGGAACTTTTATTTTGAAATGTGACACGTGTCTAAATTTCCACGTAGGCACGTCGACTTCAGTTCATTTCACATATTATGTTCATATTTTAAGGGGTAGGTGCCTCAGTGGTATCTTGAGAACCCTGGTTCGATCCTCACAGCCATCAAACAATTTTCACCAAATTAAATCTACCCCTGTGGCTCGTCCTCCACTAATATCTTTGAGGGCCGTGATTTGGCGGCTGGTAACCGCACTTCACGCGAAGAAGTATATCACTTACCGAGATCTGTTTTGTCAGAGTGCCACACTCAGTAATGGGTAAAAGGCGTGATGATATATTTATTGCATGCAATTCATATTCTGCCAATGGTGCCGAATGCGTCGTACAGAAAGAGGCAATCTTGTCACTGTTCACTATTGTTGGATTAAAGCACCTGCTCTTTGTGAGCTGTCTTGCAGAGCAAGCTGACGAAGATGGCAGTCCTCCCTGCCTGATGTCCTTCGACGAGCGTTAGATCCTGGCTACCAGCTTTCTGAGCCTGACTGTAGCCACTGTGTCCATGTACGTGAAATCGTGCTAATATTGCGGCCTGAACGAGTCCCGAAATCAATGTGTATAGTATGTTCAAAGATATTCCGTTATGGCTTTAACTTACTAAGCCTGTGTTGAACCGCACACAGTAAGAGATTCTACCTGTTGGCGCTCAGGGTAGGATTGCAAAATATTTAAATTCGGAAATCTCTAATCTCTGTGCGGATTACGTATTTCAGATTTACTTGAAATAATATACAATGATACTTTCATGTAACATTTTTTTTTTGCTTCATTATCAATAATAATATTTGTACAAAATTCTCTGTTTCATTATTACAATATATATAAAAATAAAATTAAATTGGGAAATACTGAATACATACCTGTCCTTGCACCCCTATAAATCAAGCTTAAATCCCTAACAATAGACCCGCTGAGAGGGCCATAACGGAGTATCTTTGAACAAAGTATACCGCTCTAACGCATATCCACAATACGGCATCTTTTAAAATTAACTAATTCATATTGACGTCGTATTCATCGAAGCATATTGACTTGATTAAAATCAAATTATTTTGCAGAAACAATTAATAGATAAGTTTGCGCATTATTTTTAAACATGTATACTAAATGGCTGCACTCGACTTTTCCAAATTTTAATCATTTACACTACTTTGTGTCTACTTTAACCTATGTATTTCTTCTTGCGTTACACTTTCAGAGACCGCGAGAGTAATTGTAAACATTACAAATAGTTAGATGTCTATTGTTATATAGTGAATAACCTATTTTTAATTTAATTACTAATATTATTCGATTCCCACAGCCGACAAACAATTTTCACCACATTAAAACTACCCCTGTTGCTCTCCTTCTACTAATATCTTTGGGGGCCATGATTTGAAGGCTGGTGACTACATTTCACACGATAAAATTTATCATTTACCGAGATGTGCTACGGTAGAGTGCCACACCCAGTAATGAGTAAAAGGCGTGATGATTTATTTATATAGTTATATTAGATATATCGAAGATATCAGTGGTATAATAGTATATTATTCAATGAGTAAGTAATAGCTATTACTTGCGAATAGAATACTATACTTTATCTACGACTATATGTTATTATGTAATAAGATTTTACAATTATTTACATTATAAATAAGTCAGATTGCTTAAATTTTTTGTTTCTATTTTTATTTAATAAATATTAACACTACTTAACATGGAATAAGTAGCCCATAATGACGATGATTTATATTTATCAGAAAGTTCGCCAAAATATACTATAAGAATATTTTCCGAAATGGTATTTACATTTTTGCGTATTCGCCAATCCACAAAAGCTTTAAGCAGTAAATTTAAGAAATGTACGTGTGCGGCTTCTACAATATCTGGTGGAGTACAAATTTCACTTTGTTCGCTTTCAGAATCCATAATCACACAAATTACAGTATTATTGTAAACAAAAACGTTTTAAACTAATTTTGACAGATAATTAACAAAAAAGCGCGCTTCACTGTTTCATAGCATACTTAACGCGCGACAATTATTGGTATTTTTTTATTGGCTATTAAAGTGTTAAGTAATGAAAATTCAGACGTGTGATTGGTCGTGAAGTGTTGAGTAATGAATTATTACTTAACACTGTCAATAATGAATAGTATTACTTATCATAAATTTAATAAGTAATGAATACATTATTTAATAAGAGTAAATAAAAAAATTTATTTCGTTTAAATTGCACTTCATTTTCCAAATTTCAAACATATTGTTTCATAATTAGTTTAAGTTTTAAGCATAAATTTAGAAACAACCTGTATATTTCACTTTATTTGGAACATACAGCACGAACAAACTAAATTATAGGTATAAACTTTTTATTTATTATCACGTATGCGGGAAATACTTGACATTATTACATTTTTTCATTACCTAAATTGTCGAAACATTCTTGGAAGTAATCAAATGAAATAACACCCTAAGTATTAAAGTATTTTTACTACTTTTCTTTTAAAAACATAATGTGATAGTAAGTATACAAATATAAGTTTTATGAATATTTCTGCGAAAACAGTCAAGAATATTACCTTCATAAAATGGAGGCAATATAAGGTCAAGGTTTCTAATAAAAAAATATGTTTTTTATATCTTATATATTTACCTACAAATCAAAAATAGCGAATGTGTAACAGAACAGCAATGCGAATGGCGGAATTCACAATAAAAAGTATTAATTAACATCAATTTACCGATAATACAAACATATAAATACAGTAAAACAACACCATAACCCAGATTCACCGATCCACAAACATTTCAAAATATCATCACATTTACCGACGCATGTATGTACATAAACAGCGAACCGCGCACACGAAGGGGACTAATATTTATAAAGCCTTGTTTACACATCGCTGATCAGCCCAGCGGCCCAGAATGGACTCGTCCGGCGCGAGGGAGGGAGTGTGGTTTATAATTACTGGTCACCCCATCTACTTTGTATTGGAGCCGTTCGCGTCCATCATTACCGCTGGACTAATACTCGACATATGTTACGATGGACGTAGTGATCACGTTGCTCATTTTGGGATACATTGTGAATTTGTGAGTGCGGTGCTCTGTTCATCAGTTCATGTTTGTATGGCCTTTTACCGGTCCATTTTCAAAGTAATAGAACATGACTGACGATTTTTTTTTATTTATCGGTTGTGGTTCAAAATTTTATTTGACATTTTATATTGCTTTTTTTTAGTTCATTAAACCAGGTTTAGAGTACATTTACATTTCAAATATTTCTTGTTTATTTTCAAAACTTACAATAATATATTTATATCATTTAAGCAAATTATTTTCAATTGTTCGGTATACGCTGCTGTATGATTGGTATGAGACTGAAATGAATGTTGAATGTCGTTAAAGACATGGGAAATAAATTGATGAAGAGTGTTTGAAACGAATTTTCAATGAGGATGAAGTGAAAGTGGTGTGATAGAGGATAGGAATATTAATCTGAGATAATCTGAATGAATCTAATGAATAAATATGTAAAGATTTATGCTATTCAATGGCGTCGTACTAACCACAGAATTGAACATTTTTTATTGTGATATCGGCACTTGGAATAGGGAGGCAAATAAGGTGGTCCACACTTGAATTTCTGGTTAAAAACAATTTGCTTTGCAATGACGTTTCTTCAAATGGTCGATAGAAGTCAATTGTAATAAAATTTAAATATTGCGATTAAATAAATATTATAACTTTTCTCTGTGAACAATACAATACGATTTTAAGCTAAGCAATGGGTTACCTCTCTGTCCTCCCTACAAATCCTCATTTATCCTTCTTACTGTAAGTGCAATAACCAAAACAATCTGTCGGCTACTATATAACATGGTATGTCTAGTAGTAAGAAGTCATTGATACTATCTTATTTGATGGGATGTAGGGTGATTTTCAAATTCGTTCTGTTGTATGTTTTGTAAATATTAGGATGTCTAAAGTGAATAAAAATTGACAGCTGACGTGTGAGCATGACATATCGACTTTTGGGGTTAAAAACGGGGTGAATTATTTAGATTTCCGTACGAATATACGTGTGTAAATAAAAAAGAATCTGTTGTGAACTTTTAGCCAAAGTATTTAAAATAAATTGAAATGAACATGAAGAATGTAAGCAAACGTAATGTTGTAGTAACACATTCGCCCACTTCAGTGACAGTCCAAGGTTAGACTAGTACAAGCAGACAGATGGACAGTGACAGCGGCAGTGAAAGGGTGGTGTTAGACGAGGCAAGGGTGAGAGACGAGGGAATATTCTGTTGGCCGCTCGCCGAATTGAACGGGCCATCACGTAAAATAAACAAAACGTGTGAAATCATAACCGAGCTGACATCTGTAGCGCGCGACTGCGGGCAGCGAGGTGAAGGCGGCAGCGGCGGCGGCAGACGATTCCGGGCTACAATAATAAGCCCCGGAGTAACGGCGAAACTTCCCGGAGTATTTTTAAAACAAATTACATTTTTCCGCGCTTGCATTGCCGTATCCATTTCAATATTTGCTCTGTGAAAACTTTGTGGATTTTTTCGTTTCCTTTTTCGTTTCGTTTCTCCTGCCGAGACTGTAGGATTTGCTGCACATCCGAACTTACATTTCAGCAAAAATTTCATGATAGCACTGTACGGGGTCGGATATATCCTGTGAATTTTTCATATCTTTCGCGAATGCTTTACAGTATTTTCATATTTTGGACCACAGAAAAAGTTGTTTTGCTTTTATACACGCGAGGCGGATGAAAGTTCTTTCACAACTAGCGTATATTTCACCGGCTGGAATTCGGGCGAAATTGCGTCGTCGTCGCTGGACTGCAAAGGTCAGGGTGACTGCGGAAGGACGAAGAAGCCGCCACTTTTCCGCTTTTAATAAACACGAACGCGAGACGCGAGACGCCGACGCTGTCGGGAAGTCGGGATCTCGGCATCCAGGCCGGGCGAACTGCCAAACAGCTACAATGCACCCGACACATCATTTACATTTCTTTTCTTTAAAACGACTACGCAACATAACCATAATTGGTTATTTCCTTCCCTAGCCGGCTTCATAACAACTTCTCCCATCAACATAATTTTATTACGAGCAAATACTTCGCCAAATTTCACCGCTCTTCTTTTTTCCTCAATACATTTCACTTTTTACATCAATCGGTTTTCTCCACAATTACACCAACAGCCCAAAACATTCAAAGATTAGCATGCTTATTAAATTTATGGACTTGGACAATTAGAAGATATTCTTTTTATAGTGAAAAATGTGCTACATTAAAATAGCAGTTGACTAACTTTATTTTTCACTGTCAAATATTGCTACATTTTAGAATTAAATATTCTGCTAGATACATTTACTTTTATTCGAAGCATTTTTCTGAAAATGATAGCTGAAACTGAAACTGAAAACTCAAGTTAAACAACTATTAGTTAGTCGACCATAAACTGCATTCATATAAATGGTTATTAGGTTTATATTTATTACAAAATTATTTCTCATCACACATTTTTAAAATTTAACACCGTTAAAATGAAAGAAACATTTAAACTGCCTCAGCATCCGTTAGCTTCTAATAAGGCATACGAATTGAATGCTTTGATTATTTAAACGCATTAAACTGAAAGCGTATTAAGCAGTAAATAATGAGGATTCGATCGAAGATTTATCAATACAATGTATATATTTGTTGCAAGTCAATTAAGAAAAATACTTGCACCTGATGATATAAATAAATAAATAAAATATAAAATATATCATCACGCTTTTTATCTATTACTTGGTGTGGCACTCTGTCAAAGCAGATTTTGGTAAGTGATATATTCTTTTGCGTGAAGTGCGGTTAGGAGACGTCAAATCACGGCCCCCAAAGATGTTAGTGATGTTAGATTTAATTTGGTGAAAATTGTTTGTCGGTTGTGGGGATCGAACCAGAGTTCCCAAGATCCACTGAGCCACCTACCCCATAATGTAAATATATTTAAATAACAACAAAGACAAAATTAATTGTCATGCATACACTTGGTGAAACCTAGGTTTAATAAAAAATATTAAATAAACACTTGGAGGCTGAATTTTGTGAAACATAGCCAAAAGTGCAAATATATTTAATATTATTTGCGGCGTAGACTTCTTGACTTCTTTTTATTATAGACTCCAGGACAAAATAAAGTCCTTAATTATTGTATGTATTAAGAAATCTTGCTAATGTAAAATAATTGAAATAAAAAATTTTGTTAAATGATACGTTTCATCTTATGTATAACCCTCTCACTTTCTTAGCATCACATTTGGAATGTCTCGGTTGGGGACAGAGAAGTGAGATGGTATTCAACAAAGTTGAATCAATTGTCACAACGTGGCTGTAGCCGGGACCGAGGTCTGCTTGTGCTTGACCAGCGTACAGGAACTTGGTGCACAGATGTGACCGGAATGTGTTGCGGCAGGCCATTTGCCCACGTCGGTCTCGGTTCTTGTTTTGACCGCTGGGGAGCAAGGTTACCGGGTTACACTGGGTAATTCATCCCGGTAATGAACCGCAGTTTGCATGCCCTTTTGTTGCCAGATTATTCTAGATTGAAATTAGAATTAGAATTTAGAAGATAGTTCAAAGGAAACTTATTTATTTGTTATGTAGCAATTAATTACAATTTCAATACAAAGTTTATAGTAAAATTCGAATGTTTAAAAATTCAATTTTCTTTTAAGTTACAATTAGTGTGGTTTGAAAGTTTAAACCCATGAAGTTTCGCTGGTGAAGTGAATTAATATGCTGGAAATAAGTGAAAAATAATCATCATTTTATTCGTCGCTAAGTGAGATCTAAGAGTGTAGCTTTTCTTTTTTTGTTTTTCTCCAAGACCGGAAAATTACAAATTACATTTAGTTACAGGTATTATATAAATGAAGATTTATTTTATATTAATGTGAATTAAAGGCGGAACTTACAGGAAAATAAAGTTATAAAAACAAATTACTCGCTTTTTAACGTGCAAAGCTGTTAGTTTAGTTTGGAGTAAAAAGTATATTTTATAAAGGTATAATTACCAGATGTAATTAAAAGGATATTATAACGTTTAATCAAAGAGAAAATAAAATGGCGTGCAAGTACAGCCAGGCATCAAATTTCTTGTACAAAATAAAAGTTGATAAAAAGCGAAAAGCGTCCACAATGTGTGCAGTATAACAAAAGAGGATTTTAACTTGCCATGCACACTAAATAAAGCAGGATAAATATCCGTACTCAAAAACCGGAAACAAAGTGTGGTTAGGTATGTTAGGTCAACTACATCCGTCGGAATAAAGAGCAAACACAGCAAAAGGATTTCGCGGTGTACTGATATATTCAGGAAAAGTTTATTTTACAAAAGCACAGCACTGTGGACTGTTTTTATAGCGTCGCGGTCTTGTTTGCAGCTCAAAAATATTTCACGGGAACTTTAGGTGTCTCGCCGTTTGTCTGCTTTACAGTCGGCTTTAAAGTTTTCAACTATCCAACAGTTACACTGGAATTCGCAGATTTATGATGAATATTTTGTAAATGTTTCCACCTCAATTCGTAATTCGCAAATAGTTTGCTAAAGAATGGCGAGTTATGACTGCAAAAACAACCGTAACTTAAATGCGGAAGGTAACATTTCTAAAGTTTTATTGGATTTCATGCAATATGACAATTACGAATTAAAACGCGCTAGGCTACTATTTATTCAATAAAAGCACAAGTTGGTTTCATTACGAATGTCTACTCTAATCGTGATAACAGTTATATACATGAGTAAAAATGTTTCCAAATGTATTACAGTTGCAAAGGAGTTAAACATCTACAATCCGATTTTTGAAAAAGTTTTAACTAATCCTAAATATTAGATTAACTAACCTAATTCTAACCCAATATTAGTAAAATTAATCGAAATTTTATAATAGTATTATGATTATATCAACGTTTTTAAGAATTTAATTTAATTTGACTAGACTAATTCAGGATTAGTCAAAACCTTTTAAAAAATAAGACTGCTAACAAGTATAATTATATTATATTAATTGAAACAATGTTTAGTTTTAATTAATAGTCGGCCTTTCGATAGACGCATTCATATATTTCTCGCTGTTAAATATTCCTAAATTAGTTTAATGTAAATTGCATCAAATAAAACATAAGAGTTCGAATTTATCTATCACTTTTATTCGAAACATTATAATAGTTATTTATATACTAAGCCTCATAAAATGATGAAGAATAAACTTGTCTGACGATATAAACGAGGCAGACGGCATTCTGAACGCCGAACATATTTCACGACCAAGATATACATGAAAAATGGCATATTTTTTACAAATTTTAATTGAAAAATTGTTTAATAACTCCAAAAATGATTCCGAAATCCAGGAAACGGTACTCTTGTTTTATGCCCAACAAATATTTAGCATTTTAGCAGTTTTAGTAAACGTTGCCACTAGCAACTACTGATAAAAAAATAAAACCGTTTTAAAGGCCGGCTAATAGCACCGTACAATAGTCTTTTCTACAAAAAATATAAACTTTGTGGAGAGAACCTCATAAGTAACTGTTAACTTTTTTTTGACATTAGCATGAAAATAATTTAAGGTTTGAACAATTTTTATACTGATATCAAGATCTTTTGAAAATAAATATATCATCATGCCTTTTACCCATTACTGAATGTGTCATTCTGCCGTAGCAGATTTCGGTAAGTGATATATGCGTGAAGTGCGATTGCCAACCGTTAAATCACGGCCCCAAATACGTTAGTGGAGGGGAAGCCACAGGGGTAGATTTAAATTGATGAAAATTGTTTGTCGACTGTAGGAATACAATCCAATCTACCCTTACCCCATCTTTTAAAAATACTTTTCAATAAAAGAAAATGGTACTTAAAATGGATTATATTTTTAAATAGAATATATAGGTATAATATTGCAAAATTATTATTTTAAATAGCAAATGTTTATCTATGTACCTATGTTTATTTTAGTCCTGGTTTTAAAAAGAATTAGAAGTAACCTCCATTTTCCCACATATTTCATCACACATTTTACTAATTCCCCTTTGTAAACTCCTCCCTAATCCCACCCTGAATTCATAAAACTGTAGGGAAGGAAGCACTAATGAGCTGAAAACAAGGTGCACGCATCCCATGATCAGAACAAAGACAGCTGCGCCATTAACTTTGCAGTTGAACAAAGACAGATAGCTGGGGTCTTGGTCCAACATGTGACAGCGTGTCCAGCGAGTGCGAGTGCGCAATGCACACACGGATGTCACTATTCGGACATTATCTGTGTGTGACCATCGCCGACGCAGTTCAGCCATTCAAATTGTGAGCCCCGAAACTGAAGATGCAAGATCGGGAAGAAATAAACCATGGTTAAAGCACTTTTAATTAATGTCATCACGCCATTTCACACAGTTGAACGGCCAAGATGACTTTTGATAATATAGCAACATCACTTTTGTCATTTTTCATCGAATAAACAGGGAATATAAGATATTAGAATCTCCATTTAAGTAAATTATGTGAATACATACCACTTCACTTCACTTCACGCGAAAAAATATATCACTTACCGAGATCTGCTTGGGCATAGTGCCACACCCAGTGATGGGTAAAAGGCGTGATGATATATTTATTTTATTTACATACCACTCTAAGTTTAATTTAGTTTTTTCTAGGCCAAATTTTATTTTCCTTTATTCGAACTTTGTTGTTTCGATGTAAAACAACATTAAACTAGAGATGGCCGAATATCATCCGCGAATAGTCGAATGCTGTGAATATTGACATTATTCGATATTCAAGATTATCGAATATTAACGTCAGTATAGCGAACATTCGAATACGTCGAATATCGCACCATATGTTGACCACAATTTTTGACTATGTTTTCCTTTATCATTTGTACATAAACTTAAAGCTATTACAATACTTTGAAGTTATTAATAACAAAGATATTTTGTTTCAAAACCATGAAGACGTACCATATTTCAAATTTGTTTTTCGCCAACATCAGCCCGTACGTTTCACCTTAAATTTGAAGTTTTCGTCTTTTTCTTTTCTGTTTGTACTTTTTGTTTTAATTTTATTTTATCTTAACAATTTCATTCAAATAATGAAAAGGACATAATTAAATAATTATTAATAATAAATAAATAAACTTTTAGGAGTATTCGAATATTCGAGTACCTCGAATATTCGAGATCTGATTAATATTCGTATTCGATATTCGAATTCGAGAAATTTGATATTCGCCCATCTCTAATATTTTGTTTTCGTCTGTTGCGTAATTTTTTCACTTTCCATTCGGCATTCCAATATTATTTATCAACATATGTTTGTATTTAAATAAGTTTAGAGCAAAATACTTTAAATAAAATTGGTAGAATATTTAATTGTCCGTATCTTTTATTTGAAGCATTATTCTCTAAAATTGTTTAGTAACGTTTGATTGCAGGAAATATAAATCATAATAATGATGCCAATTGTCATAAATAATTTCTAACTTAACGATTATAAACTGAAGAAAACTATACAAACAGCAGTTTAAAATTTTATTTATTAATAAAATGTCACGAAGCACGACGACCACCAAACTTGCGACGAAATATTTGTCAGAAATTTTTAAATAGTTTCGTGTACAGTGTTGACAAGTTGATTTTTCGTTTTATTTTTATACTGGTGTCCCCGTGTATATAATGAAAGAGATTTACTAGTCCATATAACAGCAAGATTGTTCCAACTTAATTTTCATAGATAATTTATTGTCATGTTTTGAAACACGATGTTTACCTTACACGCATTCCTGAAACCGAGCCAAATTATAAATTTAATTATTTTTTGCATCAATTATATATATCTTTAGATACTTGGCACCGGCGCCTATTATATTCTTTGACACGTTCATTTAATTTAGAAATAAGGTGACAAACTCTATAGTGTGATGTCTACTAATAGATATTCAGAAATAATTTCGCCAAATAACAGAATCTTTCAATATATAATATCTCAGTTCTACATTCAGTTCAATGTGTGTTTTTGATCTATAAAATTCTAATTTCAGTACATTGTAATCGTTGCTATAACAATAAATACAATTTTGGATTAGACAAATTGGCTAAATTATATTCTCAAAATTAAGGATTAGCTAAAACTTTTTAAAGAATTGGGATGTAATAGTTATTTACGGAGCTAGCGCAGTTACCTTCACAGCGTTTTTTTATTAGTTTTATCCGGGTTTGATTCCCACAGCCAACAAATAATTTACCCTTGTGATTTCCCCTCCATTAACAACTTTGGGGTCCGTGATTTGACGATTGGTAACCACACTTCACGCGAAGAAATATATCACTTACCGCAGATACTTTTGTTTTTTTATTGTAAAATTTTACAGATTTCTTCTATGTGCCTGTAAAATTTTACAAGTCTACGCGCTGATGTAATTACTCATTTACTTAGTTACCATAAGTACGAGTAACATATCACCCATGTAACACTATAATTTTTTCCTTTCAAGAGAAGATAATAGCTATTAACATACCTAGGAATGTTGTGAGTATCATTACGGCCGCAGATGTCAGTTTGAAATCCGAGGTCGTAGAGCGAGGATTTGAAGATATCTAAGGCCTGTTATGAGTCATAACATCCGTGGGTTGTTCAATAGTTTACCGGTTTCAGGATATAAACACGATAACGTCGTTAATAAATATTATTTTTTAAATTTCTTTTATTGTCACCATTTTAGAAGGTGATCAAGTTAGTCTATAGTCTGTAGGTTTTTATTTAACGCCACGGGTACAATTATTTTTTATCATATTTATAAATATTTTTTTTATTTAAACGTCATAACGTGGTCATCTCTAATTTGAAAGACTGTACAATTAATATATATTATGATAAGCAGGAGAAGTAATCTTTGTATTATTGTTGTTTTGAGTTCCGTTTGTATTAATAGTGTTATATTATCAATGTGCTATGTTTTCATTTCCTTGACTGTTTTGACCAAGTCAGTATGGTAATATTACCGTACAGAATATAGTTATTACTTACTTACCACCCTACTTTTGTGCATGTAAATATAGGTTTAATATCCTGAAACTGGTAACCAAATTTTCCTCACTATTTCGCAAGAAGAAATATGACTTTTCTGCGCATGTCATAAAAACAAAATTTTGTTCAGATCTGCTCGTATTGCATATGTTTATTTATTCGTCATAATGTCTTAATTATTGTTTTTATGTCTTAATTGAAAAGTGAGCCATTTTAACTCGCTTACGGCGATAATTTAGGTAGTATATCAGATTATTTCTTAATGTTTAGAACACTGTTTGTAGGTAAAATATTATCGGTGGAAATATAGGTATATTACGCATAAATATTTAATATTGAATAGATGTATTGATGTTCAGTACGCCCATGAATGAATAATAGAGCCTATTTTTAAATTTCATTTGTTGAATACAATGTAGGTAGGTACCTATCTATCTGTCTAACATCTTATAAAATATTCATTTAAAACTGTCAAACATGTATAGAAGTTTTTCACACTGCTTATTTTATTTGTAAATGTTGAATAGTAATCATTAATAATTTACATTACTAATGGTATTAATACAATAATTACAAAATATACGAGTATTCTCAGTTTCTGTTTTATTACAGATTTTAATACCTACCAGAAGTTCAAATTAATTTTGTTATATTTTACGATTTCGTTCACATAATGGATGTTTATGTAGTTGCTATGGTTACTTATTTATTTATTTAAATTTTACTCCAACGCAATCAGTTTATATGGACTTGATTCCCCAGGTAATAAATATTAGTTTCAAGAAGTAAAATAAAATAAATATATTAGTATCCATAGAAACTATTATCTGCATATACAGTTGATGTAAGAGAACTATAAAAAACAAAACAAAGTCGTCGCATTAGTTTGCATATTTTAATGTTGTATTTGTTTTTCAAATAAAAAAATCATAGGCACTACATATGATCAAAAATGAGAAAACAGCGAATTTCATCAGATATTTTTATTTTTAAATAATAGCAAATAGAAAGAAAAGTTTCAAATAAAAATTATGTATATATATATATATACTAAAGTCTACTTTACACTAGAGAATTAATATATATTTCCAGTCGCCCGTTCTGGAAGTTAAATTTATTTAAATGGAATGAATAATTAAAAACTACATATTTATGTAGTTTTATTTTTTCAAATGAATATGAAAATTTATTTAACAATTTAATCTATGACATATTATGATTTGTTCATTTGTTTCTTTCATAGTACGTTGATCCCTATGTGGTTTGAATTAAATTAATGTCAATTTAAAATGCATTTTTGTTATTCATAAATTTTGTTATGCGAGGATACTGAACTTTGTTTTTAATAAATTCAGAATATAATTGCCTTCCGCACAAAAAAATAAAAATATATATGTACACATTTTAAATATTTGGAGTTCCACTGGCTGAAACAAATTTTAGTGATTTTTTAAAAAGACTTGCAAAATGGTTCTTATAGTTCTCGCGATAGCAATGGTGGCACACTCAAATTAAACAACGTGTATACTATTTATTGAATAACAATGTAAAGTAGGTTAATTAATACTAATTGGAAATCTTGCGAAGAGTTCTCATATAAATTTACAAGAAAAGGTATAAAAAGTTATTAGAAATCTTCTTTACGTCTTCGTTATTGTAAAATACAAGTACCTACTTTTAAAAGTCGTAATTAGATGTTACTTAAAACTTTTAAATTGTTTTTAAACATAATATATTATCTCTGAGTTTATTCAAGTTATTATTTAAATTTATATTAAAACAATTAGAGTCATTTTAAGTTGTATATAGTTTATTCCAGAATGCAGTTGTTATTTTTGCATTTTATTACAATAAATTATTCATTTTATTTTAACTGCAACGAATAAAAGTTAATTTATAATGCTAATAAGTTACAATTAGTCATCAGTGCACTTATAAATATTCATAATTCAAAATAAAATACAAAAATTAAAATTAAATATAATTTTACTCTACAAATAAATTAATTACAATTTGTAATTATGTTATAATCTAGTAACATTGATTTGATACAAAATTGGCGCATATAACTTATATTTTGCAACAGGAAATTAATGCCATTTACAAGTACAGCTTATATAATGTAATCCAAACTACTTGAGCAAAATTGTATTTTAAGTTATAAACGAGAGCGCAACCGTAGTAGTAAAACTATTAAATTAATTTATAATAAAGTTTGAAGCTTATGAAACATATTACAATATCGCAATTAGTATGCTATGTAAGTTGTTTAAAAAATACCAAATAAAGATCAGAACGGTTCTTTGAAACAATGATTAAACAAAGTAATCTTATAAATATTAAAAACATGAAAGACATAAAGGAAATAGTAGCATCTTTGTTGTTTAGATACAGCTGCGATAAAACACGTATTTTATGTTTACATTTGGATAGGAGCGCCAGACTGGCTTACAACGTAAAGTTGCATACGTGAGCGCCTGGTCGCGACTTGGAAAAAACTGCCGCATACATTTAAACTTAACTACTTCTAGAAAACAGGAAGAAAACTGACGGCATTTAATTTCAAATTTACAGATGACAAAGAGCCGTATTAAAAAGCAATTATGCTAGAATTTTAAACGAGTTCAACATTCTTTCGCGGTGCAAAACTACAAAAAGATGGTAAATAGGTTCTTGCTCGCCGTCATTCGATCCGAACTTCTTACAACTTTACTATTTTTTCGTTTTAATTTATGTTACCAGCAAACTTAAATTGCAAGTTAAATTCGTTACAAACTCGAATAACACAAACTAAGTATTTGACAACAGTTTTCAACTCTTCTCGCACTAACTGCCTCTTGAAACACTCATTAAATATTATCAATTACCAGCTCACTTAAGGAAAAACAATAGCTTCTACATGTTTACATGAAAGTTGTTAATCATCATTCTCCTTACATAATTCTGGGTCTAGCAGTTCGACAACTACTGATTACGATAAATGACATATTTTTCATATTTAAAACTATGGTTATCATTCAACAAATACTGACATTTGCAGATAGTATTGTAAAGCAAAAGTTCTGATCCAGAGGTCCATAGGATCCCTACGGGTGCGCGATACTTCTACAGTGTTTTATTCTATTAGTGTTTAAAACTAGTAACTTATATTTCACTTTATTAATTAACAAATTAATTATTTCATTACTATTTTAAGTAAATATTTAACAATTGATGAAATCAAATTTAATTATAAACGATTTGAACCTGCAACAAGTGACTTTTGGTCATCCGCTTTATTTAAGCAAGTAAATTACGGTCATCGTGTAATTGAAATCTAATTTTATTAAATTTTTCTCTATTTTGCTCTTATGTGCCCTTCAGCAGACTCGATCCCATAACACCTCTAAATACTGAAAGACTTAACACGAGAATCGTCTGCAGTGACACTGTTATTTAGGAAAATATTTTCCAATTGAAATTTATCCTGAAATTCTGTTTAATCTATAAATTTTCTAGTTGCGTAAATCTGTGAATGATGAACAAAATCGCAACGAAACCTATGATTTTATAAAATATTATCTACTAATCAGTAAGTATTTATGTAATTTTGTTTATTAGCTACAGATTAATGGATACACTTATACGAGTAGATTTATCATATAATTTCACCATTAATTAGAATTTTAAGTTGATGCAATTAAATTGAAATTTAAAGAAACAATTGAGATATCGCTAGGATTTTTACCTGGGACCTATGAACTCCAGTTATATGCTTTAAACAACTAAACTACTTTGCCATTTAATTCAAATATGATTTTATTCCAGTTTTTTTCTATTTTGTTATGCGTAGCCACGATACCATGACGCTTCTAAATACTGAAAGACTTAACACGAAAGTCATCTTCAGTGACACTGTTATTTAAGAAGGATATTTATCAGGAACCTGGGATCTATGAATGCTGATGATATGATTTAACCAAGTCGTAGCTAAATTATAACTCAAATCATGAAGAATCATTTAAATAAAAACAGAATTGAATTAAATGGCGACCGTAGAGTCAAATTCTAGTAGTATCTCAATATTTTCTTTATATATATTTTAAAAATCATATCACCCATTGACAAG
Organism: Pterostichus niger; assembly: GCA_947425015.1. Classification (NCBI taxonomy): domain Eukaryota; kingdom Metazoa; phylum Arthropoda; class Insecta; order Coleoptera; family Carabidae; genus Pterostichus; species Pterostichus niger. The sequence goes on along the minus strand of OX380344.1, from coordinate 27,890,083 downwards.
AACAAAACAGCATTGAAATAGTTTTGAGTTTGATATAATATATTAAATTACAGTTTAAAATTTGATAGTAATTTTAATTTCCCATAAGTGAGTCTACATTTCTACACTACATTTAAACCAATAATGAAAGTATTCATTTCTTCAACTCATTTAGTACTTAAGTAGTATATAATTGCAGAAATTAAAATAATGATTTTTCTAAAAGACGGCAATATTAAAAGAAAAATTAAATATTAATATTAATTAATAAGTAATTACAAACCGAGTAAACGACATATACTTACATTCATGTATGTACCTAAACCGTCATCTAAGCTTATCTCTTTGAAAATTGACGATCTAAAAATAAATAGTATAAAATAAATAAATAACTATATCATCACGCGTTTACCCATTACTGGGTGCGGCACTCTTCCAAAGCAGATTTCGGTAAGTGATATATTTTTTCGCGTGAAGTGATAAATAGTATGTAGTTGAATAATACCAACTGTCTACGTAGATTTTAGATAACTTAAGACATCTAGGTCCAAATACTAAAATTTTGGGAATATTTTACTCAAAAGTGGTTGACTGTATGTTGTATCAAAAATCGTAATAAAAATAAAATTAATTGTATCTATTACAAGTTCATTAGCAAATCATGCAAGGTAAAAATAAATATACCTATTAAAATTAAAATCATCATCTACATGTATGCACTGAATCATATTCCAAAAGCAGTAACTTATTAGCATACTATTATATGTAATTTTGTTTTTAGAAACTACCCACACTTTAAATAATTTATGAAATTACCTCTCATTTAAGGGAACATGTGTTATTACTCGCATTAATTCACAACGAGTACATAATTATATATTGTGCATATGTTCCTATTCATTTCCATTTGCTTACTGTTGACATGTGGTCTACATTCCACAATATTCATAGTATTAATATACTACCCCTATTATTACTTTAAAATACTTAAAAACCAATTTAGACAATGTGTTAACTATTTAAAAATTAGAATAGTAAGTTTTGAGAACCTCTGGTATATGTTGATACATACATTTGCATATATAACTTTTCAGTACATTATGTGCATTCATCTACATAACTTTAGATGTAATAGTAAAAATTGTAAGGGTAAAGCACAGTTATATTTCACGTTTCGATTTTAGCGTGTGAGTCATCGAATAAAAATGCAGGAACAATTTTTATTAGTTAATCACATTACTTCTATAAAAAGTTTCTTCGTTAATTATAATTAATGATCTCCATATTATAAATACGCCTACATTTCACTTTACCCATTTATAAACAAGAAAACATTAAGAAAATTGACGTATTGTTCGAATTCCAAATATAAAACTAAAATAATACTAATGAGAACGTCATTAAAGTTGAGAGATTGTTCAACTCGATAAAATAAACTCAAATACGTTATTCTGTTATTCACTTCCATATCAGATCGTCAAATATTAGTTAGTATCGAGATAGTCATCGAGAAATTTAAATACGATGAGATCTTATAAATTTAAACTTGATATATGTGGACATGTATGTTTAGATTCATGTCTAGAATTTTTGCATTTTTTTTTTGCTTCTCTCACGATTTAAAGAAGAATTAATTGAAATATATTTCGGATAACAATAATTTTTTATCTTAATTCTATATTTACATTTGCGAGAAAATCTAATTGTACATTCTATTTAATATATTCTACAATTTTGCTAAAATAAAAAAAATTGGAATAAATATGGATTATCACAAATTAAAATATATTTCCTTCACAATGTATCCAGGGATGCTCGATTGAGTGTTTATAATGGTGTGTTAGTGCCTACGTTGATGTATGGTAGTGAATGTTGGGTATGGATGAAGAAACATGAACGACGTATAATTGCTGTGGAAATGAGGTATTTGCGGGGTGAGTGTGGATATACCAGAAGAGATCGTGTCCGGAATACATTGGTGTATGAAGAATGTGAGATTGGGAAGAATTTTGTAAGAAGAGTGGGAATAAGTCAGTTGAGATGGTTTGGTCATGTAGAACGTATGTCGAATGACAGATTGGTGAAACAGGTGTATGTTGGTGAAATTGGGGGTGAAAGTTTGCGTGGACGGCCTAGGAACAAGTGGATAAATATGATTGAAGGGTTGTTGCGTGAGCGAAAGATTCTGAGCGTGAAGAATAAACGAGCTTGTATGAAAAGAATTATGAATGTGGTTGAAGCAAAAGTGGTGTGTCAGGATAGGAATGTTTGGGGAAAATTAATTGCGGGATAAATATGATGAATGAAGACAAGCGTATGATTCTTGATTTTAGATTCATTGGTTAGATGTTTCGAGTGTTTACCTGCAATTGTGTGGAGATCACCTTCAGAAACAAGCGCAGTGTACAGGAGCGAATGGATGAATGTTTTTGACTAAAGTTAATTTATATTATGACAGAAAAATTCTGATGACGCCTGGATTAGAACCAGGGACCTTCCGCATACCGGGCAGAGTTTCTAACCGCTACACCACGTCACCTGTGTTCGAAATATGGCATCAACTGAATTTTTCTGTCACAGTGTCTAACCGTAGGATGAATGTTTGTTGTGTGTTGATGGATTTTGGTTTTGAGAAAAGAAAGAGTTTGTATGGAGGAAGTGTTAATGTGGTCGAATCGAGTATCGTGTGTCAGGATGAGAATGTTGACGGGTTCGTGCTACCCCATTTAATGGGATATACATAGCGTGATGTTATGTATGTATGTATGTATGTTTGGATAAATTTAAATATAAGTTATCTGTAGACCAGCTTTAAATTAACTAATAAACTAACTAATCGATGATAATACTTTATATTTATTCTTCTTTTGTATTTTTTAAAATAAATATTCAAACAAATTCTTCCTCATGCTTAAATTTATTTTAAAAATTATTCAAAGAGAAAAAAACTAAAATCCCAAAATCGATTTGGTTCACAGTGGTCCAATATATCAATACGGTGTAAAGTTTTCGATTTTCGTGTATAAATTAATCACCGTCGATTTACCATAGCGTGAGCCTGGTCGGTAGTGCGTGTGTGTTTTGTTTGGTATCTGTGTCCAGCGCAGTAGGCGGTGGTCGCTTCTTCTTTCCCCGCTCCTGCCTTCATCAACAAGTTGGCCTATAAGATATGATTGCGTTCTGAAAGAATCTCTTAGCACTTGGTATTGTACTCCGACACGATAGTAAGAGCTGGATTTAACATCTAAATGCAGATGTTAGTTGATCGATTTTGAAATTTGTATGGACAGGGCCGTAATTATTTATTATTGGAAATGTGTAGATAAATGCATTAGGATCCTTTTGGTATCTAGGAATGTAATTATGTTTAATTTGTAGATAGTTTAATTATTTTTGTATTACTGCGCTTTTATAACCAGCTTTTAAATTGAATCATCACGCTATTTATCCATTTCAGGATATAACAGCTATTAACTATGGTTAATCTTAGTAAATAATATATGTTTACAAAGTACATTCCCAGCCGCTTCCAAATATTTTTTGTCTATTGAAAATTTCAGTTAAATATGTATGATAATAATATTAAATTAAATTATTACGTAAATCGAAATTAAAGATATAAATAAATAAATATATCATCACGCCTTTTACCCATTACTGGGTGTGGCAATCTGCCTAAGCAGATCTCGGTAAATGATATAGTTTTTCGCGTGAAATGCGGTTACCAGCCGTCATATCACGGCTCCCAAAGATGTTAGTGGAGAGAGAGCCGCAGTAGTAAATTTAATTTGGTGAAAATTGTTTGTCGGCTGTGGGGATCGAACCAGGGTTCTCAAGATCCACAGGCCGACTCGATACCACTGAGCCACCTACCTTTTACCAATTAGAGATGATGTTCAAAATATTAGCTGTTAACCTTCTTTTTGAATTTGTTTATTAAAAACCGTTTAAGGTCTCAACAATACTTTATCAGAATATCATTTATAAGTATGCCCGAAATTCTATTGCTAGAAAATTATAGTGGAATCGAAACATTGTTTTAAAATTATATTTATAAAACACAAGTTTGTTTATTTTCAGTTTAGGGGCCATTCACATAATACGTTACAGAATTTGACCCCTTATGAAAACTAACAGTTAAAGAGACGACGTGAAAAATTCCCAATTCAATGCAATTAATTTATTAAACAATGCAAGAATTACGTTTAAATTAGTTAAATTAATTGGAAACTATGTAAGTTTATACTTCTTAAGATAAAAAATAAACATTTTGACTGTATATAAAACTTGGCGCTTGTGATATGAAAGATGGCAGCACTAGCACTCTCGATAAAGCTTCACTCACTTCCGTTCAGTACCTGGATGCTGGATGTTTATGTTGTTTGAACTTGTCTCAAGCGCTCAAGGTCGTTTGAGTGTACTAATAACTTCCAACGAACACAGTAACCCAATTAAACGTAGCCAACTTTTCAATTAGCAGGATTGAAGTTTTGCGTTGTTTTATTGTTGTTCCGTTTACTTCCAAGTTTGAAATATTCACTAGCGGCAGTGGCGGCGGTATGGCGACCCGTGACATTTCACGGGGCACGCGGCAGTTTAACTGACATTATGCTTGATTAAATATGTAGTGTGTGTGCTGGTGACATATAAAACCACTTATAAATATATGTTGTAAACTAGAACGGCGAAAAATGTATACTCTACAGCTACCAGCTAATCATTTTATTATTATTCGGTATACGGAACTATAATTTATAAGTTATTTATTTATTTATGTTACGCTATACAACAGGAACTTAATCCCAATTACAATAAAGGGTCCGCATTCACAGAGCCGCAGTGTGATAGTTCATATAATTTTTAGCTTAAGAGCAAAAATAAAACTGCTGTCATGTGTTTCGAATTTCTGTACACTCTGTAGGTTCCCTTATAATAGTCAATTAATTAAATAAATACATAGTTATTTTACATGGTTTTATTTGAAGAGTTTACTAATGTGTGAAATTCACTTTATTTAAAAAGCTCTCTTTTCCTTTCTTATCTTTTAATTCATTTACTGTTCTTAAATAGAATGTCTAACTGCAATTGTGTAAAATTCACTTTCAAAAACTAGCACAGAGCGATACTCCCTTCCCTCCTTATATAGTTATAGTTTTGATTCATTTTCATTTTTAACTGCAATTGTGTGAATTTACTTTCAAAACAAGCGAAAGACGACGCATTCTTCCTTTTTTATTTTTTTAGATTCGTTGTTAAAGGGGTGAACTTAAGTGAAAAATTAATAAAACAGATGTATAGGAATGAATGAATAGATGTGATTCAATGTTTGTTGCGTTATTAAAGATTTCACATTCAAATCTGACAGATAACAATTGACAATTTTGTTCGCCAACTATTAAAATATCGAATGACCTTCTCCAAAGTTATGCAAAAATTCTAACTTCTTATTGGCCAGAGGTAGAGTAATTTAGGTTACGCAAAGCAGAATGATAAATATTGTTATCTCTTGTTTTGTACATTTTATCTTACTGCTTACTTTACTTTATTACAAATCATTACTAGCTCTAGCACATGTTCAACTTTTTACGTTACTTATAGCATTCGCGTTACCTCTTACGTTACTTCATTATAAAACCAGCTATAGGTCTATTTCACACCAGCGATATTTTATCAAACGATTTTTTTTTATTGTCAAATATTTTGATTTATTTTTAAACAATTAAAAACTTCCATGTGTCAAAATATTTGACTGAAATAAGTCGCGAATTTCTTTGTTATTTTGTTTAATTTCGCGGCTAACACTATTAATTGTAATTTTGTAAAATAATAAATAAATATATCTTTACGCCTTTTACCCATGACTAGGTGTGGCATTCTCAGTATGTAATATATTAATTCGCGTGAAATGCAGTTATCAGCCGTCAAATAACGGTCCCCAAAGATGTTGGTGAAGAGAAATGCAAGGGAGTAATTTTATTTTGGTGAAAATTGTTTGTCGGCTTAGGGAATCGAACCCAGATTCTCAAATACACAACGGAGCTACCTACCCCATTTTGTAAATTTTCATATTTAATTTCGGCCGTTACACAGTTATTACTTTATTGTTTTTATTTTTTAGAAGTATAGTAGTTTTATGAAATTGGAAGTAAATTTAGGAATCCTGTTTATTTCATAAATAATCACAATCTCAAATACAGGGTGTTTCAGGACTAGTGTAACAAACTTTAACAGCTTATTCCTGAGGTCAATTTGAGCCAAAAATGTCATATGAACATAGGTCCTATTCCTTCTACTTTCCAAAATACAAGAGGTTGAATTTCTATAAATAACACGAAATTTTCAAATTTTTGTAATCAATATACTTTCGGAAAACAAGAGTTTTATTGAAAAGTTATACCTTATTTGTCTTAATTAATTTTATTTATTAATATTAACATGCATACGAGTTCAAGGCACTCATTTTGAACACTTGCTGTAATTTTTTAAAAATTGGTTATCTTATTTCATATTGTGTTAACCTATTTCATATTTGGTTATGTTCTTCTGTGTCTATTTAATTGTGTCATTTTATGTTTTGTTCTCTAAATCGAATTCGTTAATATTAATAAATCAAATTAATTAAGACAAATAAAGTATGACTTTTCAATAAAACTGTTTTCCGAAAGTATATTGATTACAAAAATTTGAAAATTTCGTGTTATTTATAGAACTTCAACCTCTTGTATTTTGGTAACTAGAAGGAATAGGATCTATGTTCATATGACATTTTTGGCTTAAAATGACCTCAGGAATAAGCTGTTAAAGTTTGTTACACTAGTCCTGAAACACTCTGTATGTCGGCTTCCACTAAATCCGCCATTTTAAAAGAAAACATAAGGACTACTATAGAATATTTACATAAGAAATTATGACAAGTATCTGAATGGTTTTATACTATTCGGTTATATTGTAAACTGGATAAACTTCTTTTTATTTTATGTGCACGCTTGATGGCGAAAAATGCAATGAAGGTACTGGTACTTTACCAGGTGTTTGAAAATGTACAAACTTATAAATTTTAAAAGATGGCTCCCCTATTTCCTTCTGGTTTCATTAACTTTGTAGATTTGGCAAGTTTAGGCCTCCATTTATTTCTTCATAGCCAAAATAAAAAACAAAATTCATTTATTTTTGTAACATGAACCCTCCGTATCTCAGTTTCCACACCAAAATATTTTACAATTTGACTGCAAATCCAGCCATACCCAGTCATGTTAGATCCATGGATGCATAAATAAAAATGCTGTATAAATATGTTGGGAGGTAAGTCTGTGATTAGGTGTTAGACGTGAAAAATGTAGCGCGATGTGGGGCCGCGTGAGATATGAGCAGTCTGGTTTATTACCGCGAGTCGCGACCGCCTGTGAGGCGTTACCAGCCGTTACCGCGTTACAGTAGGTTGAAGCTGAGGCTGCCGTCGTTTCCTCTGCCAAAAATACAATCTGACATTGAGGCTTCACAACAAGAATTTCTTTCGTCATACGAGTAAGATACAAATTTATAAAATATTTGTTTTTTTGACATATTAAGTTCCACAGGTTCTCTGAATTTAAAGCAAAAATTATAACATAATAGTTATTTGAGTATTAAGAGCGTAAAGTGATTCTTTGTTACTCGAACACGGTAATTGCAGCGCGAGCCGAAGGCGACAGCTGCAATAGTGTAAGAGGAACAAAGCCACTTTACGCTCGTGATACACACATAATTTTTTCTACGATTTCATCTTAAAAGTATTAAAAAACGTATACGTACTAAAAATAAATTCGTTCTGTCAACTGTCAATATGACAAGTTTCTGTTTTTTGTATCCCTGGTGACTATTGAAATAAGCGCGCATTTAATATCTTTTTCGATTGTTCCACAGAAAACGTCAACTTTACGATGACAAATGAGAGCGTAATTTTCAACTTTTCATAGCAATCGTAGAAAAATATATTATCACGTCTTTTACCCATTACTGTATGTAGAACTCTGCCGTAGCAGTTCTCGGCATGTGATATATGTATACATGTGAAGTGCGGTTACCAGTCGTCAAATCACGACTACTAAACATGTTAATGGAGGAAGAACCACATAGATAATTTTAATATGATGAAAATTATTTGTCGGAGGGTTCTCAAATCCACATTCCGACTCGATACCACTGAGCCACCTACCCCATAAAATAAGTAAATTAAATATTATATTGTCTCATAATAATAATAAAAACTACATATAATCTTATAATTATATTTATTATGAATTTGAAATTCAGTTATACATTTCAAGTGACGTAGAAAAGACTCAGCATTAATTGAGGTAGGTCAAATCATAGTATCAAACTGCTCGCCACAATTTCAATCTATTCTTCTCTCAAGTGCTGAAACTGTTAGCCATTGGTCATGGATTTATAATAATTATTTTCTCATAAACTATTATTAATCGATTTAAAAAAATACTGGTATTTTCACTGTTAGACTATATTGCAGCTTTCTATATTCAGAGATGACATATTTTTAAATTCCCAACCTAAAATAAAAGTATTGTAATTATAATTTACTTAATGAAGCTAAAGTACTGTCTAATTTACGAAGCAAATTTGCAGTTAGCTGTCTCTATTTTTACTTTTAATTATTAAAACTATACTTCATGTCAAGTAGCTTGACAATTATGTCATTTTTAAACTACGAAATTGCAACAATAAACAAATGCGTTATCATTTTCATAATTAATAACAAAAATAAACAACGTATTAACAAATCATTTGTCATAATGTATATATTCATAGAACAAGGTTATACCTAACTGATAATTCAAATGTTTGTGTCATTTAAGATTGAAAATAAAAATTAGCAGTTAATCTGTTCTCAATTTAGAAAAAAAAGTAGATTTCACAGTCTATAGGTCTGTGACAGAAAGATAATTACAACACATGCAAGGTACGAATTTTGGAATAAATTATAATTAATCGATTAAGTGGAGCCCGAAGCCTTTAAAATCACAAATTCCGCAATGCAAATAATAAGAATTCCAGATCTAATTTATGTTTTTATGAAACTTATTTATGAAATTGTTGAAAAAAATTGGAATGTACGTTAATAAAAAAGAAATAAGAAAAACGCCAATAAATTTTAATAATAAAAATGAAATCGTCTGACTTTTATTTCATTTGTCTGTTTCATTCTTTCTCAATTTTCGTCATAAAATTTAAAAAATTCAAATAACGTAACCTAAAAACATCATGGCCACACGCACAAGCGATCATCAACTGTTTACGCAACAACCAATCACAAGCCAAAGAATAGAATCGCATATAAAAATGCATCCAGCATCCAAAATAAACCAGGAATTACAAAATCCCATCCATTAAGATACACATTACCACAATCAGATCAGCTCCAAGGACTGGAAAATTAAGACCTCAGCACAATAAAAAAATGCGATATTTATCGTTGGAACGTCAGTTTCAACGTGACACAATATTTAATCTGTACAAGCGGTCAGCAATAACATAATATAATATTCGAGTTAGGGCAGACAGCGATCCGATAGATAGTGCAAGACAAAAGGCGTTCGGTCAGTGAACAGGGCTTAGCTAGAGTTTAGTAACTCATAACAGAACTATCGACTTATTATTAGAGTGAGAGAGATGTCTGTCTGCACGAGAGAGATAACACTAATACCTGACCTACATCAACACCACCAAGACGATAATAATAATTATAACTGAGCTAAGAAATTTCTCTTTTTAAATATGCATATTTTATGTCGAAATCTTTTGTTGGTAATCAATTTTAGAGTTTTGTTTTTGTTTGCTTTTTGACAGGAGAAATTTTTGGTTGAATTGAATTATGTCTTTATTTCATGTGGCAAGCTTGGACAAATGCTACAAAACAATTTGTTGTGTGAAGGTAGAGGGATCAAGTGTTTGTAACTTCTATAGAATGTCTCCCTCTTGCTAGTGAGGGGAACTTGAGTAGATTCACATTCCGATCCTGATTAATAAATTCCCAAATATTTGCGCAATCATCTTCACCTGTGGCTCACCCCGCTTGCTCTCATTTGTGCTAAATTGTTGGTAGTTTCTTACAAATTGAATTTCTGGCTTTATTACTAAATGGTTTACTAATTAACAGAATTACAGTTATGACAGCTACACAGAATTTTGTCAGTTCAATTTAATATTCATCTCAGGTCTGATTCTGTTATTCTGTGAAATGTTTGATCAAATAAATCCAGCAGTACGAAAATAGTTATTTTTCTACGATTGCAATGAAAAGTTGACAATTATGCTTTCATTTGTCATCGCCAAGTTGACGTTTTCTGTGGAACACTAGAAAAATATATTTTTTCTACGATTGCTATGAAAAGATGACAATTACGCTCTCATTTGTCATCGTAAAGTTGACGTTTTTTGTGGAACAATCGAAAAATATCTTTTTTGCGCGTCTCCAATGGCAACGCGCGAAAAAGACGTTAAATTCGCGCGTTTCCAATGGCAACGCGCGAAAAAGATTATTTCAATAGTTCCCAGGGATACAAACAAAACAGAAACTTGTCATATTGACAGTTAACAAAACGAATTTAGTTTTAGACGTATACCTACGTTTTTTAATAACTTTAAGATGCAATCGTAGAAAAAAATATGTGTATCACGAGCGTAAAGTGTCTTTGTTCCTCTTGCACTATTGCCGTGCTCGAGTAACAAAGAATCAATTTACGCTCTTAATACACAAATAACTATTTTGCGCGTCTCCAATGGCAACGCGTGAAAAAGACGTTAAATGCGCGCGTTTCCAGAGGCAACGCGCGAAAAAGATATTAAATGCGCGCTTATTTCAATAGTTACCAGGGATACAAACAAAACATAAATATGTCATATTGACAGTTGACATAATGAATTTAGTTTCAGTACGTATACGTTTTTAAGATTTTAAGATGCAATCGTAGACAAAAATATGTAATTACGAGCATGAAGTGTTTTTGTTCCTCTTGCACTATTGCAGCTCTCGGCTTCGGCTTGCGCTGCAATTACCTTGCTCGAATAACCAAGAATCACTTGACGCTCTTAATACACAAATAACTATTACGTAAAAAAAGTAATTTATTGCTGCTCGTCCATCGAGATATTAACAAATGTTTTTAGAATATGTTTAAATTTTATGACTTACCAGTATATTATTATTAACACATTTATTTTGTTATGAACCTGCGCTGAAGAAGAATTTGCTAGAAAACTCAAAACGTCCGCAACTTGAAAATACAATTAGACTTGTTTTGGATTCTTGAAGCCTACCAATAAATATAAATACAGATTGATATTATCTCAATGTGGTATCGACTCGGCTTGTGGATCTTGACAACCCTGATTCAATACCCACAGCCGACAAACAATTTTCACCAAATTAAATCTACCCCTGTGACTCCCCCTCCACTAACATCTTTGAGAGCCGTGATTTAACGGCTGGTAACCGCAGTTTACGTGAAGAAATATATCACTTACCTAGATCTGTTAGAGCAGAGTGGCACACCTAGTAATGCGTAAAAAGCGTGATGATATATTTATTTTATTTATTTATATTAATAAAAAAAAATTAATTATGAACACGACTCTCAAACCAATTCCTCTAAAAATCTGTACTGTAGTGAAGTGCAATTAATTTTGCGATTTAAAAAATATTTGTTTTGTAATCAGTACATCATGTAGTATTTGTTATTTAATTTATATTCTGAAGTTGTGAATTCTATACATAAATTTCGCTCTATAAAACTAGAAAATTTTTCTGTATGTATATGCTTAGGATTTCATTATAAGATGTAAGTCCGCTTGTGCTGGTAATTGAGATTAATTTACTGTTTTGTAACGTAGTAAATAAATAATTAATTAATAATTTAAGGCGGGGTTATACTGCTGCTGATCTATCATGATTAGAAAACAAATATATCTATTAGCTAATGTAAATTTTCTGTTAGGTTAAATTCCAAACAGATTTCACGGTTTGTCGCAGAACAATACGTTCTAGTTTCACATGGTAACATAATAATTAAGCTACACTTAGCATTTTGCTAATTAAAGCATACAATGCATTTCAACGCTTGTAATGAACGCTCCATTTACGTACAGTTCTCAAGGTCCAGTTCCATTCCGACGAAAAGTGAAACTAAACTAGTCGTATACAAATGTCAAAGAAACGGTATACAAAACGGTTAGAGATAAACGCTTATTTTACACTGCATTAACTGATTATTAATTAAACACATCGGCTTTATTAGCATTTCCGGCATTTGTAAAGCAATTAAATATGAAACAAACAACACTATTAGAGCAACCAAATGAGCGGTCATGAGAAACAGTTGATTACAAGCAAAAACAAAAAACGCTCGGGTCAAATCCTTGGCTGACGAGACGTCTTGTAATCCGGATGCCAGTAACGAGCTCTTTAATATTTTCAGCGTTTTAAATTAATATTTTCATAATTTATTACACGATAAGCATTTCAACTAATTCTCTGTAGCGGAAATGCATTATTCTAAAATGCAGCATTCCATTTGTACACTGTACGTTCGAACGTTCTGCCTAGACTTTCTTATTTCTATTTATAACAATTAATTAGTTCACTACCTGTCATTTTAATATATTACGTAATCTACTTTCCGAGTTCTACTCTCCTTAGGAAACTTAAGCATTCAATTAACTTTTAAATTTTTCTTTCGCTCAACTGTAAAAGGTAAATATAATAGTGAAGTAATTTCAAACGCTTTTTAAAATATTTTGTTAGCCTATAACATAAACATTTACCAAAAAATGTAATTATAAAGGCCAAATTAATCTATTATCATTAATAAGATTCGAACATCTATTAATTTGATATATTATATATAGTGAAAGTACACATTTATTTTATTTTTAATATCGATATTTTGATACAATTATCGAATTAAGAGTTATGTTTAATGAAGTCTAAATATGGTAAAAAGAAAAAGTATTTCTGGTTGTTATTTGTTTCCTGTTATATAATCGCTAAAAAAGTGATTAGATCTTTTTATAAAATTAATTATAAATTTGTAACAAAGAAATATGATGTATAATGTGAGACAGATTCAATTAACAGAAACTGAAATGATGTATTCACAGTGAAATGCAAATTCAGTTGTCCGTTCAGTTACACTCTCCAGTCGTTTCCTTTCATGGATTGTAGGTCAACTAGGGGACACCTTTCAAACCGAATTCATCGATTATATGAATATCAGATAACGTTAATTAAAATGAATTATTAATTCAATTGCACAATAAAAATAATTACAAGGTATTAGCGTTGAACATGTGCAGATAAGAAAGAAAAAACGGACGGTGTGGGCACATAAACATTGGACGATGACGTAGAATTCCTTTATCGAATTGTCAATCGAAGCCCAATTAAACCAGTGACAAGTTTGAGACATTGTGTAATATATTTTCCATCTCCTGACTGATTGAAAGTGAGCCGCTCTCGATCGATTTGACACAGGTGTGTTTGGATCTATTCTCTGCCGAATATTTTAACTTCACCGCCGACTCAGATTTCTCTTTTAAATTAATTCGTTCACAGCAATTTGTTTAAATTTATAAATAATTAGGTCGGGTTACTTTGTTTTCAGTGCTTGCTTCACCAGAAAAAACTCCAACATTTTGTACTGTACTGTACTTCTATTTGCTTTCAATTTATTTTGTATTCGTATATTAATTAATACTCTACCGATATGTAGTGAGGAAAGTATCGATGATAGGTATAGATACTTAATATCGGAATTGGCATCGATAGCGCACCAAGTATTTGAAATAAATATTGGTACTTTGAAGCACCAAAGGAAACTTTTTTAATATTCATATACATATAGCAGCACTACTGCCTACTGCAAAAACAAGATAGGAGTAACTTCATCGTCGACTCTCAAAGAGACGAGTTTAAATGATCGGTACAATATTTGTATCATTGACAAAAATTTAAAAAATTGATACATAAATCCTAGACATAATCTCTAGATGACAAAGCCTATTTTGATTTAGGTGGATATATGTCGTTCACTCGGCCATTGGTCACTTGCTTTTTCTTGTCCCTCAAACTCCTTTTTTTTAATCGAACTAAATTTTATCTATAGATGGCCGAGAATTTCAATTGTTTTAAAATACTGCCAACTATCAGCAGAAAACATATTTAACTTTTATACAACCTGCAGTTTTTAACCGATTATTTAAATAATTTGGAGATCAACTTTGGCGTATACATGACTAATTGTTTTTAAATACCACCAATGTAAGGAGCAAAAAATACTTAATTTCCGCAATCCTACAGTTTTCAATCAATATGAACTAAATTTGCTTACAGGTTTATCCTATATATGTTAAAAGAGATGATAGTAGAACGTAAATATGATGTCAGGGTGCTAAAAGAAATCTGTAAAAATAGGTTAACAAAACTAATATAATTACCCCGAATAGTATTCCAGTCACACGCACTTAAATCTAGTTTCTTGTTGGTCCGGAGGGAGCGCCCTGAAAAGAAAGAAACTACCATGAGCTCAAGCATTCCACGCGGCTTCACTCTCATTTATTCGTCCATATGCACACAGAATATTAGGATCATACCAGGACGAACAGAGAACCTCTAGCTCCGTGCACACAGCTTGGAGTACGAGAGCCGCACACCACGATTAACAACCGGGTGACACAGCACCGTACATCACGAGCCCCAGAACATCGCTTCACGCACACAGCATCCTCGATAACACACAGCACATCGAGAACTTGCCATCTTACACGAGCGGCTTAACACAAGGCTTCAGGTGAAAGAGTTGAAACTCTAAACACCACCTCACCACCCAAGATACAAGCGAAAGCTGGGCACCGTTGGCACCAGGCCGGTAACTGGCGCGTCGTTGGGCGAATTCGGCTGCGAACACAGCAAGTTAACAGGTCGGCGTCGCCATAAAGGAATAGGGATTTAGTGTTAGAATATCATATCATATCAACATACTCAACAATTGCGCTCACACGATCACACACTCACAGGCTTACACGCTCAGCGAAACTCACCGTAACCGCCTCCAACGTAGTTCACTACACAACACTACAAATCTAAAAACAACTGCTCAAAACCACGGCTAAGAACAAACTGAAAAAGAATTACACCTAACGTAGATTAAAGACTAATTGATCTCTACATAACCGTCTGCTGGTAATGATCTAAGCCTAATTAATCTAGTCAAAATTTATAATAAAATAGTTATTCAATACCTTACAGAGAATAATCGCTGACATATATATTTGAGAATTATTTTATTTTTATCTTGCCAACTTTCGGTGAAAAATTTTACTTCTCCAATATTCAAAATTACGTACTTAGTTAATTGATGAGCTTAGCATATGAATACTCGCTTTTAAAGGATTCGCGTTCAAAATTGAAAAAAAATCTATTGTCTATTGTTATGCGAATGTGAATCTTACATGAATATCCGGCAACCTAATTTTTATAAGAAATAAGTTTAATGCACAAATTTATTTAAAAATCAATAAAGTATGTAGTAAGAATAGGTGTTAGGAGAATTATCACAGCCGACAAACAATTTTCACCAAATTAAATCTACCCCTGTGGCTTCCCCTCTACTAATATCTTTGGGGGACGTGATTTGATGGCTGGTAACCGCACTTCACGCGAAGAAATATACACTTACCGAGATCTGCTTCGTCAGAGTGCCACACTCAGTAATGGGTAAAAGGCGTGATGATATATTTATTTTGTTATTTATTTAGTTAGTAGTGGAGAAAGGTATGAAATTCTATCGATATCAATACCTCGAAACGAGCCTGGAAATAAATATCGAGTACTAAATGAAGATATATATAATTTTCTGGTATCAATAGTATCGCTACAGACCGAGATTACATAGTAGGTATATACAAGAACTTAAAATTGTCTTTAAAATAACGATTGATAACTAGTTAATAATTTCCATCTTAGAAAATGAGCTGTACCTTAAATTTTTATCTTTGTAGTATTCAAATTATTAATAGATATATCAAACTTGTTAACATGAAATATAACTTAATATAAGTGGTCAAAAATTCAGTTTTTTTTAGAATAAATTGCTATTAGATTATATTAAAAGATTTTCTTGAGAAACTAAAATTCTATCACGGTAATTTTTATTTAATTTTATGTACAACAACTTAATTAATTTATTATTATTTCGATACAAGTTCAAAGTAGTTGTAGAATAAAAAGTTTCTGCGTATCTTCTGCACTTACAAGTTCATGTTTAATAATAAGCAATACACCGACACATGTAAGCAATACTATTATTCCATTTAAAAACAAAAGCAATGTAACCGTCAAAGTCAGATACTCCTCCCAACAATTATCGCCAGTATATTCTCATTTCCATATCATCTTAAATTCAAATCATATGTAACCACGACACAAAACTCGAGGATGGCATCGTATGCTATCCCACCCTCGCCGTGTTCTGCGCTAGCAATTGCCATGTCTCCATGGCGATACAAACACACATGCCGCACATGCAGACAAACAGATAATGCAACAACATGGTGCTGCTGATCATGTGGTCGCTGCATTTGGCAGCCGACTTCACCATGGCAACGCGGGAGACGACACAGTTGTTTCTACAAATAAAACCTAGAATTTGTCACATTCATTAGAGACATGGTCAAGTTTTTACTGTTTTAAAATGTTATGGCTACTTTTCTGCTTTTTTATTTTTTATTTAGTCTGACGACTGGCGCTTACTTTTACATATATGTGAATATGCTGTACTAATAGCGAATCTTTGTAGTCATAAATTCAACATTTGACATTTAAAAAATACATTTGGTTGTAGGAATTTCTATTTATGGGTTCGATAAGATCTAAAATCGCAGAACTATATAAATGCTACCTGTACAATTTTTACGATTACTAGTTATGTTAGGTTATAAATGAAAGGTTATGATTGCAGAAAGACAGTCAAAAATATTGCATTCGAAGTAGTTCGAATTCCACCATAAGCCAAAGGGCCGCGGTACAGTAATTACGATAAATATGCTGTCGACCAGAAGAACATATAAATAAAAAAGTATTGTTATCAGCCTTGAAATCATGACAGTCATATATAGATGTTGACCTGTTTTCAAGATGAATCAAAGGAGATATATCTTTTATTGATGTAGGTAAATAATGTAATCATTCATGTAAACGATCCAAGTTTCAAAAATACTATTAGTTTTTCAGATAATTGAGTTTTTTATGATATTAAGATCATTGCATTTTTTTAATCCTTTTTCTTGAACATCTAGTTTATTCAGAACAATTTTTCCTATTCATGCCTTCTGTATTCGTCTGCCAGCTAATTTTGAGGATATTGTTTTGTTTACGTCGTTATATACAGAATATACACATTAGAAATTAAACAAATTGTACATTGTTTTATATTTAAATAAAGTTTTATAAATATATTTTTTAAATAGTGTGGGATTGCATAATATCTTTAATTTTCTATACTAATAATCTAGTGCTTGTTTGCATCAACGAAACTTACTTGTAAATAAATAAAAGCAAATCGAAGTAAAATAGCATATGACAAAGATTACATTTCTGTTAAACAATTGTTGCGATATTGTCAGTTTAAGTCAAACTTAAAATTTAAGTTTCATTAGTGCAAATGAGCATAACTAACCCCTTGTTATATATCATATTTAAAAACACCACATTCAAATTAGAATTTAAAAGTAGGATGTAATTGACACTACGATGAATAAAATAAATAATTATTTTTATCATAAACTACTTTTTCTTAAAGTCCTGGCGCATTTTTACGTCCATTGTAATAATACAAATATGTACTGTACCTATGCCAAAATAATTTTTAAAATCTGGTAAAACTATGATTAGTGACAGTTTTTCAAATTGGAATATTTTAAATTCAAATAGATTCACAAAGAAAAATTTAAATTTATTGACTAACCTGTTAATTGCTAACATTCCTGTAAATATGGTTTATACAACTGGGCCTTACCGTATTACTTTGTGAAAAATTTTAAATATGTAACACTTCCGGTTGATAATGTTGAAAGGAAGAAAGAAATTTATATCGTGTTGCAGATGTAAGAGATTAGAATTGGGCCTTTTTATAAAAAGCACGCATGACACAATTCTGTGAAATTTGTTTCACGTTTGTGAGTGGAAATATTTCTGTGTTCGCAAGCAATTTGAAGTCGGAGCGTTATGTAGTTCCAGTTCCCTAACGACTAACAGGCTACCTGTGCTGTGTGTCGCTGCGTGCCAGAGCGCAAATCGTCCTCGTTCAAAAATAAAAGCAGCGTCGCGTGGCGTGAATTATGCGTTTTGATGTTTCCCGAGTTATGTCTCTGTCGGCCGAGTACCAGGGCGCGGTTATTTATTCGCGACATTCCCGATAATCGTAAATCCCGATGTACGGTATTAATTAGCACGAGGCCTCTAATATATCAGCCAGAGGCCTCCGCTACCCCGCGCGACTCGCATCTCCGATGATTTAAAAGTGAACGGAGCAGATTAAATTTAAAGGGGCGTATGGCTTGTATATTAAACCGACTCAAACAAAACCAGATTGGAAATTACGATTAAACTCTAGATAATCGATCGAAGAGGATTTACGATTCGTGGAAATCACGTAAGGTTAAGTAACAAGCACACGGAAAAAATACGCAAATGATCGCAGAGATAATACTGACTGAAATCGTTTTTGAATAAGGTTGCACCTTGTTTATTTTCTTAATTATCCGTCTTGTTTATTGCTACTCCCGCGAAAAATCCTTCCATTGCGTACATTTATTATTCACATCGCAACTGATACTTTGCTCGGCGCATGAAAGATCGCTGGCGAGTTGCGATCTGCGGTGATTGTCATCTTGTGTGCATTCACGTGTGTACTTATCATCTCTCCCGGACCATTTATAACCACATGTAGGTCGATGTAGCGTAACGCTCAGACGGTAATAATGCACCATGCGATATAAACATACACAACGCGCGTTTTCCAAACTGCTCCAGAAAGATCAAATAATAAAATTAACCATTACATCCCTTAGGCAATCAGATCTTCTTATCTACAAACTATACATATCAATTAAGAAAATCATACTATTGTACGTACTTACAAAGTACTGCAACAAGAAAAAATACTTCAAAAAGCTTGGCTCTATGAAGTTAGTGACGTAATAAAATTGTAATTTTATATGTGTTACTGTTTTATTAGTAATCCTTTCATTACCATTTAAATTTTTCTAATTCATGTAGCAGTTTATAAAAAAAAAATTCCCCGACTAACTTAATGCTAGAAGATCGTTAATGATTAAAAAAAAAATATTATTGTTTAGTATTTCGCAAGTGCTCTTAATTAATTAATTGATGAACATTGGTATTTTACATGTGATGTTAGTGTATACAATTTTCTGCTCTCCCGTTCATTTTACGGCATAAACTGTTTTGTACAATGTGGTTTAAAATTGTTGTACAATTTTTCTTACAATTTTTATTAAGTTTTAAAAAGAAATTATACTTGATATAACAATGACTGATAGCATATGCTCTGTTTTTGCCTATTTTAAGAGCAGTGTATTTGGGTGTTTTAGCTATCTCTAACATGTTAAAACCGAGCTCTTAGAACTTCCAAAAACAGAGTTTGTGTTACCAGCCAATGTGTCTAAAATATCACAAGAAAAGTCATGGTTATTACTTACTATTTAATACAAATTTAGCAATGTTTGGAAATTGTGAAGAAACTAAAAATTCATAAATAAAAATAAATATATCATAACGATTTTTCAGTGGTATCGAGTCGGCCTGTGGATCTTGAGAACCCCTTAAATCTACCCCTGTGGCTCTCCCTCCACCAACATCTTTGGAGGGCACGATTTGGCGGCTGGTAACCGCACTTCACGCGAAGAAATATATCACTTACCGAGATCTGCTTAAGGCACAGTGTTGTATATTCTTACGTTCAAAACTTTAAAAATTACGAGCCAAAGTTTCCAAAATCTCCAAACCTCCATTTTCTATTTTCAGTGAAAGTCTGAAAAAAAATCACTTATAAATTTTTTAAATTTTAAACAGGTTTCCGGTTGAGACCGGTATAATTAGAACTTATCCAAAATAAGGGCCACCCTAATATATATCTGTCTATATTTTTGAAAAAAAATTGAAATATTCCACAAATTTGTCTATTCATTATTTCTGTCTGTATTTTACAACAGAATGCTACATCACGCAGTGATCCTAAAATAGATTTATACTGTATTTAGAAATTGAAATATATTTCCTATTATACAACCTAGCAAACAACTAAATCAATGTTGTTTAAATGGAAAGTTGATACAATTCTGTAAATAATTGCAATTACTTTAAATCTTAAATGGTACTCATGTTAAAGTTAAAAAATCAAACATGTTTGAATTTTATCCACTACCAGCTGTTATAGCTGTTGCTGGATAATCACAAAAACTGGCAATCTTGCTCTTTATATGAAGAGTTTTAAATTCCAAATATGGCACGACACGACTGTGAAAGTGCGTAGCGATATTTAAATTTGTCTGTGATATTTTTGCACCTGGACAAGATTGTAAAATTGATAAAAAATGTCAGAAATATTTTTACACTTGACGTTACTCAAGAATGCAAATTTATTCCGCAATTATATTTTAAACATAAACATTTTAAACGTCTGAAATTAAAATATGCAGTACAGGCAGTCTAGCATGGAAACACGTAAAAAGTAAAGAGCAGGACAATTTAGTTTATGATTAATCTGCAGATATAAATTGTTCCGGGTTTGCTTGGTTGTGCACGGAGTTCTGTCATGCATCATGCAGCAGGAGCATGGAGCAGGTACATCACGCGTCACGTACTGCAGCCACATGCATCTCCGTCACGTAAAGATACCGGCTCAAGGCTCAAGTGGCCAGGATCTTGTTTGTTATGCGCGCGTGGTGCTGTAGTGCCTCCGAAAGGCCCGCTACTCTGCGTTTTTGGCCGCGAGTACCAGATAGTGATGATGTGTTTTGCACCCTTCCGCTACGACATGAGAGAGAGAGAGAATGTGTGATTCTTTGAAGGATTATAGACTTTGAACAGCTTCCAAAATTTACTTAATTTACCATTGATTTATATTTAATACATTTTTAAATCATTTTCTACTTTTGTAACAGTAATGGCTGGTATTTCAATTGCCTAACAAAGTTCCTAATAAATTTATCTGTCAAACAAACAATATCGCAACTGCCGCCTTCGTTATTATAAAACACCTGAATATCACAACAAAGGGAGACACAATGCTACATTTGGCCGTAAGAAGCGCTTTATCTAAAAATAATTTACGTAATATTTATTTTGTAGAAAATGCGTAAATCCATTTTTACACAAACACAATAGTATGTTATGCATCAAGGGAGGGAAACAAGCGATTATTCCCGCGTGTGAAGTTGGCAAACTGAGACGTAAGCGAGGGCCGAAGGCTTGTTTCCCTCCCTTGATGCATAACATACTATTTCGTAACAAGTGCACAAAAATTACTGTCTTATCGGGACAAATGTCAAATATGGATTGCGTAACTAGTTACCTAGGAAACACCGCAAACAGCTAATAATCGTAGTCTCTAGGGAGAGAAACATGCTACCTAGGGAGAGAAACATCCTACCTAGAGGAGAAAAGCAGTGTTTCTCTCTCTAAAATTAGAGAATAAGAACGTGTTTAATAAAAAATATTAAATAAACACTTGGCAAAGTCTCACAAAATTCAGCCTCCAAGTCACCTTATGAGGGCATCGTCAGAGGCCGGCCAGCACAGTTAGTAACCATAGACGCGTTTCGCTCTTATTAGAGCTCATCAGTATGGTATAACTCACTTCTTCACCTAGAACAAAGTTCACGTGAATTTTGTGAGACTTTGCCAAGTGTTTATTTAATATTTTTTATTAAACCTAGTTTCACCAAGTGTATGGATGACCTAGGAAACACCGCAAACAGCTAATAATCGTAGTCTCTAGGGAGAGAAACATGCTACCTAGGGAGAGAAACATCCTACCTAGAGGAGAAAAGCAGTGTTTCTCTCTCTAAAATTAGGGAATAAGAACGTGTTTAATAAAAAATATTAAATAAACACTTGGCAAAGTCTCACAAAATTCAGCCTCCGAGTCACCTTATGAGGGCATCGTCGGAGGCCGGCCAGCACAGTTAGTAACCATAGACGCGTTTCGCTCTTATTAGAGCTCATCAGTATGGTATAACTCACTTCTTCACCTAGAACAAAGTTCACGTGAATTTTGTGAGACTTTGCCAAGTGTTTATTTAATATTTTTTATTAAACCTAGTTTCACCAAGTGTATGGATGACCTAGGAAACACCGCAAACAGCTAATAATCGTAGTCTCTAGGGAGAGAAACATGCTACCTAGGGAGAGAAACATCCTACCTAGAGGAGAAAAGCAGTGTTTCTCTCTCTAAAATTAGGGAATAAGAACGTGTTTAATAAAAAATATTAAATAAACACTTGGCAAAGTCTCACAAAATTCAGCCTCCGAGTCACCTTATGAGGGCATCGTCGGAGGCCGGCCAGCACAGTTAGTAACCATAGACGCGTTTCGCTCTTATTAGAGCTCATCAGTATGGTATAACTCACTTCTTCACCTAGAACAAAGTTCACGTGAATTTTGTGAGACTTTGCCAAGTGTTTATTTAATATTTTTTATTAAACCTAGTTTCACCAAGTGTATGGATGACCTAGGAAACACCGCAAACAGCTAATAATCGTAGTCTCTAGGGAGAGAAACATGCTACCTAGGGAGAGAAACATCCTACCTAGAGGAGAAAAGCAGTGTTTCTCTCTCTAAAATTAGGGAATAAGAACGTGTTTAATAAAAAATATTAATTAAACACTTGGCAAAGACTCACAAAATTCAGCCTCCGAGTCACCTTATGAGGGCATCGTCGGAGGCCGGCCAGCACAGTTAGTAACCATAGACGCGTTTCGCTCTTATTAGAGCTCATCAGTATGGTATAACTCACTTCTTCACCTAGAACAAAGTTCACGTGAATTTTGTGAGACTTTGCCAAGTATTTATTTAATATTTTTTATTAAACCTAGTTTCACCAAGTGTATGGATGACAATTAATTTTGTCTTTGTTGTTATTTAAGAACGTGTTTCTTGTGCATGTGTTACGAAAACACTATTTACATAATTATTGTATGGAAATTACTCTCACAGTCAAATAATTAATTGGATCAAATAAAATTTGTATATAAGAAGGCTTGGTCAATGTAATGATCACTAAAATAGTCGGCGAGACTGCCGCTTGTGGCAAAATTTTGCAATTCATAAGCCCAGAAAATATAACCGTCTTGCAATCTGTAGATGACACAGTTTTCTTTAAAATACAGTACTCAACTCTCATTTTATTTTCTCCTGAAAGTGTAATAAGTTTATTATTTGGAATACGCTAGGGTTCCAAATCAGCAGGGGCCGAATAATGGCATCGTATCAGCTTGGTCGCGGGTTGCTTGATATGCAGCGAGCGTTCTCCCCCGCTCAGCCCGCTCCACTGCTCCAGATGGCTTATCTCCGTGTATCGGCGCGTCCATCTTTTGTCTCGAAGGGAAATAATGATTGCCGCTATCTCGGTTGAGCCGCCGCCACCGCCACCACTCCGCCCCGCTAACTCACTGACAGCCGCTGATCGGATGATAATTGAGAGTAAATACCGATCGTATTATGTAAAATGACATATTCGGTGCGTGCTTGTAAACATGCCCAATAGAGTCAGATTGGAAAACAGATGCAATTTCTAATTTCGTTCTAATCCGGACAGCGCATGTCAACTGTGCTTAAGATAACAACGATTTACTTCAAGCTGCACTGATACATTCGTCCGATAATTCATCGAATTTAATTCAATCTTTGGTGATTTGCAATTAAATTAAATTCGATTCTCGCATTATCACAAGTGCTCATATTCTTTTATTTCATGAGCGAGTATTCACGAACTTATATCCTAAAATAATACTTAATTAGGAGAAATACACATAACGTGCGTCAGTTATACAGTCAGTAAATTATTGTCTCAAACTATTTTAAGTTTTAGACCATGTAAAAGGAGCTGTTTTGCGACCCAAGAATTCTCCCGAACCTACATTGGGAAGAATATACCAAAGCCACGCACCAACACATCATAGACAAATCTGAACCACCCTCTTGCTGCAACAACCCCCTCACAGTCAAACACATACTATTAGACTGCTCAAAACATACACAAATTAGACATAAATATTGTATACCAAACACGATAAAATAAACTCTTAACAACACATCACAATCCATACAAAATGTACTAAACTACTTAAAAGACACAAACTACATAAACAAAATATAGATTAAACAAAACAAAATAACCATGTAAAACAATACAAACTGTAAATTATAATGTATAGTCATAAAAAAAAGGAGCTGTTACTGCTACTTCAGATAAAACACCTCTAATGTTTTGAATTGTGAAAAAATCAGAAACTGTTTTAGTTGGCAATACAATTCTGGTGATGAATTTATTCCACAGTTTGTACAACGCCAGATAAAGGCGGAAATATTATTTGGCATATAATTTTTAGAATGAATACAAATAGGTTGTTATGTTATAAATAAATGGGATAGATGGCTCAGTGCCTGGGTTTGATTTCACTACATTGAAACTACCTCTGTGGCTCCCCCTCCACTAACATCTTTGGAAGTCGTGATTTGACGGCTGCTAACCGCACCTCACGCGAAGAAATATAACACTTACCGAGATCTGCTACAGCGAGTACCACACCTAGTAACCCAGTTACTTTTGAACAGCCTGTATACAGGGTGTTATATTTTAATAGACCCAGCAAATATCTCGCTTATTTATCAACTTAGCAATTTCCTTCATATAACATGATTTATACAGCAACATGTAAGCTAGTTGATGACGGATGTACTTTCATGATATCATTTCCGGGTTATTAGTAATTAATACCAACTTTGAAATTTCAAATGGAACATACTATATTTTTTTATAAATTTGAAAAGTGCATCAAATTTGCTTTACAATCATGTAAAATAATCCATATGTTACATTATTAAAAAGTAAAATGGCGGGCACTTTATTATACACCAAATCGGAAAGAGACTGTGGCTTGAAATAAAACAATTAACTTAAACAATTGTATTTATTATTATTAAACGAAATAATATTTTTTTGTCATAATAATACAGAGAATAAGGGACACTTAATAACAACAAAATGATTTTATAACAAATATTCAAAATGGCTTCCAGCCTCTTCAATCCATTTTTGTTTGTAATGAACCAGTAAACACATTAAACGGACTGAAGAATATAAATGAAACAACAATTGAATCTTTATCTGCTAACCAAATATAAATGGCTACTTATTCTGTTTCAAAACGTTGTGCAAAATATATTGAAGAGACTGGGAGCCATTTTGAATATTAGTTATAAAATCATTTTGTTATTATTAAGTGTCTCTTATTCTTATTTTCTGTAATAATAATAGTTACAATTATTTTATTTCAAGCCACAGTCATGGCTCACTATTCTCTTTCCGATTTGGTGTATAATAAAGTGCCCGCCATTTTACTTTTTAATAATGTAACATATGGATTATTTTACATGATTGTAAAGCAAATTTGATGCACTTTTCAAATTTGTAAAAAAATATAGTATGTTATATTTGAAATTTCAAAGTTGGTATTAATTACTAATAAATCGGAAATGATATCATGAAAGTGCATCCGTCATCAACTAGCTTACATGTTGCTGTATAAATCATGTTATATGAAAGAAATTACTAAGTTGATAAATAAGCTAGATATTTGCTGGGTCTATTAAAATATAACACCCTGTATACCCTTATTTTGAAATTTACTGATGCACACAAATTCAAAATAAAAATAGAAAGGCCTACACAATAAAAATTATTGCAGGTGTTCATACTGTCATTATCGACACCTGCAATGCACAAAGATATCATTACGCGGCAGAACCCTTAAAAATACCGCCACGTGGCAAGTGTCTCCAGAACAGCATCTTTGTATCCCAGCATCATAAACCGTATCATCTTCACTGCATTCGCGTGCTTGGCAGATGTCGCCACTTTGCAACAGCTTCCAAAGATCGAGACAAGTACACCACCTTGCCTAAGTCGATCTCCGACTACAGAGCCGGAATGCCCGGCATCTCCAACATCATTCTCGCTGGAATCTGGCGAAATTTGTCGGGCTTAGCGCACGTAATATGACTGTTCGTTGCCGTCATACGTCAGCCGCGTTGCTTGCTCGCTCGCTTGTACGCTACACGTATGTTCTGTTGCTCTGATGTTCTAATGCTTTGTTGTCGGTTGGCGAGTCAAGTGTAGTGTATTAAATTCTTGGAGAATGTTCGCTATTAAATGTTTATTTCTTCACGTGGATGTTTGTTAATTATCTTGAGAATGAGTGTTATTGCTGCATAGTGATATGAAGAGAACTTATTTTTCTGGATTACTAAACATATTCTATACGTTCTAATATAGAATTTTCTATAATTTGGTATTGACCAATATGATTTTGTGTTCTTTGTAAATCAGCTGCCCTTACTCTTTTTCTCATCGCGGATCACCAAATCTAATAAATATTATTCATGGATCCTGTTTCCTGTTTCAAGTGGAATTACTAAGGCTTGGGACCAGAAAAAGAAAAAGTTCAAAATTTAAATGTCAAGTGATTTAATCGATAAATTTTAAACTACGTTAAAATAACATTTTTCTAAATGTCAAAAATTGTAACAAAGTTTAAAGTATAAACTTCTTTATACTACTGATCTTCAATATTCATTACTTTTGTCTAATAAAAATCAAATGATAACTTTTCTAAGTTCCACAGAATTTCAGCCTCCAAGTCAACCTACTAGGTATATATCTAGTAGGTTGACTTGGAGGCTGAAATGCTGTGGAACTTAGAAAAGTTATTATTTGATTTTTATTAGACAAAATTATAAAACGGTCATGTTTTGTAACATTAATAGTTATCAACGAGATATGCTGAACAAAGTCGTCGTAGATTGCAATAGTAGAGTAAAGTATTTAAAACTTTTTAAATTTCGTTAATATAAGAACGCACTTGTTAGCTTTACACAATACAATAGTTGATAAAAATATAAATATGACTTTATTCAAATATTTTAGCAGTGTGCTGTAGTTCAAGTTATCAAAACTATATTAAATAAACATGAATTATTACATAATTTTGAAAATTGCCTTAGTAAATATATACATTTTATTTTCACTGGTTTAGTTATTGTTTTTTAGTTACTTTTTGAATTTTCTAAATTTTGCCAACCTTATTTTTTTCAACTGAAATATTATGCTTTTTCCATTTTTTGTCATTACCCAATCAAAAAGTAATTTTTTCACAAATAAATTCAAACTTCAAATAAGTCATTATCTTGACAGACGTCATAACAATATTTTCCAGTTTAATATGATTTCATTTAATTTCTTCTCTTTATTGAGGGAAGAAAATGTAACTTTTTAACAAAATCATAAAGAAAAGTTAAAAAATAAATTATAGATTTGCGAAATAATTAAAAATTGGTTATGTAAAGTATAACATGTTCAAGTCTAAAATGAGTTTTAGGAATAAAAACTAAAAAAAATTAACGTGTGGCTTCTTTTATTTCATATTTACTCGAATGGATAATATTTTTTGTATCATCTAATCTTGTAATGTAATATTTCAACAAAGTTGTTATCTTTGTTAATTTACAATATAGTAGTTATCTCATCCCATTAAAATATAAATGAAAACAGAAGGCAACTGTTAATTAAAGTTAGAGTAACTGCAATAGCTAGGAATAATGAGCTCTTATTCAATGTGTGTACCTACCGAGATAGATACATCTACTAACTACGTGGGACTTGCATACATTGAAGCCGTATTTTCCAAAATAGCGAGTAATCTCAGCAAATAATCCCAATCTGGGTGGTACGTTCCACGAGATACAATTAGTACAAAAGCACTAGGCCACAATATCAGTAATAGACATCATTAACATACGAATGACTTTAAACAAATCGTAGTATTACGCAAGGCATTAAATTACACGAAAATAATGATATCATCCGGTAGATAAGATCTATTTGTCGGCCCCAAGTGTGAACGGGTGGGCGCGTCTAGAATTGAGTTCTCAGCAGCAGCGGCTGCTTCCGTGTCGGGTGGCCATTTCCGAGGGCGCTCCTTGCCCTATCAGTTCATATTTTATATTTTTAATAAGCCCGATTACATCTTAATGTTCACAGCGATCTTCTAACCCAGCAAGTTGTTCGTCGCGACGCACAGCTAAATATTTACGTAGCTGATTAACATTCGACGACATTGGCTAGCGAGCGATTCCTGTTTGTGTTTACAGAATGTTCGACTCCCCCACTGAAACGATACCATCGGAAACCGACTAAATTATTCGAAACGATGTAATATT
This sequence comes from Pterostichus niger, assembly GCA_947425015.1. Classification (NCBI taxonomy): domain Eukaryota; kingdom Metazoa; phylum Arthropoda; class Insecta; order Coleoptera; family Carabidae; genus Pterostichus; species Pterostichus niger. The sequence goes on along the minus strand of OX380344.1, from coordinate 27,861,534 downwards.
GTTCCCCTTTGTTGCACCCCAGCCTATATTGTGTTTTGATTTTTGTGTTGTTTTGTCATACACCAAATGACATGTTTTTCTCAGAATTTCAGCTGCATGAATAAAACACTTAACGATATTAATTATGCATTGAAATCATATTATCCGTTTATAAATATTGTTCAATGAACAATCGATTTTGTTTGTTTGTTTATTCAACGAATCAAAATATTTTTTTCTTTTTAAATAAATGTTTAAAACAGTAGCAAATAGATTTTTTAACTTAGGTATTGAGGAAGAAGATGTGATTGATGATATTATGAAATATATATTGACTGATAAACACATTGCCACATTGGATGGTAGCACAAGCTCTGTTTTCGCCTGTTTTAAGAGCAGTGTATTTGGGTGGTTTAGCTATCTCTAGCATGTTAAAACCGTGCTCTTAAAACTCCAAAAACAGAGCCAATATTGCTACTTACTATCCAGTAAAATTATTAAAATTACATATAACATGATTAAATATTGTCAGTGTAAAGTAGACTTAAAATTTAAGTTTTATTTATAGAACTTAATTGTATTTTTAGTGAGGATAGAGTGAAAATACAGTTGTAAATGTTTTGAAAATAATGATAGAGAAAATCTATAGATTTATGGAAAATCCTAAGTAACATATGACACCCTTAAAGACAAAAAGTTGCACCCTAGGGTATCGTGACATCCCTATGGAAAACACGGAGTTAAAAATGTACTGATCTATTTGCTTTTTTAACTACTATAGATACTAATACTCCCTTTGGGTAAATAATTCTGTGGAACTATAAAAATGTGAACCAGAGCTGGAGTTCCTTACCAACAACTGAAATTTTGTTTTATACAAATATTCCACCTCCAGTGGCGTAACTACTATGTCCGATGTCACGCCTTCTGAGTTCTCCAGAAGATACTAAACGAACTATATTCATTTTTTTAACAATAAAATTGTAGACTTTTGGATCAGAAATTATACTTTTCATTAACAAGTGAAATCATATGGACGTTTCGAAAACTCTATGTTTCCAACATCAGCAAACTATGCGTAAAAAAACAAAAACTTAAAACAAATAAATAGAGGAACAACGAGAAAACAATAGTTTATTGTGATATTAGGTGTAGAAGTGACATTTTGTGTGACGAGCATGAAAGTTTGAACGACGAGCGCAGCGAAGCGAACAACTACATGCGAGGCACACAAACTCACTTCTACTCCGAATGACACATGCTATTTTTTCTTCAAACGTATGAAAAATAGAAGAACACGGAAAATTAAAAAATAAGGTAATTATAAAAAATTAAAAGCAAATTGCCTACTGTTTATATATTCGATAATTTTTGTTTCAATTAAATATAAAATTAATCAAAATGTTAGAATGCGATTTTGAATGTACACCGCCTGAAATTGCTAAATCAGAAAAAGCTGCATGTAATAATTAGCTGCCTAGTAAGTCAAGCAACGCCTAAAACACGGCCTACAAGAGATTTATAAATGGTTGACATTTGAAACAAATGTTCAAAATAACATGATCACGAACCAATTGACAGATCAATGATATAAAAATAAATAAAATAAATATATCATCACGCCTTTTACCCATCACTGGGTGTGACACACTGCCTACGCAGATCTCGGTAAGTGATATATTTTTTCGCGTGAAGTGCGGTTACCAGCCGTCAAATCACGGCCTCCAAAGATATTAGTGGTGGAGGAGCCACAGGGGTAGATTTTTTAAATTGGTGAAAATTGTTTGTCGGCTGTGGGGATCGAAACAGGGTTCTCAAGATCCACAGGCCGACTCGATACCACTGATAGATCAATGATAATATCAGAAATTATACTGCTACTGTTTCCAAAAAATAAAATATGCATTAGTAATTTAAAATAATTATTTATGATGAATAAATAGATAGTTAATATTCAATATTATTTTATAATACTTTCATGCTTATTTTTTTTTATTATTATTTTTTCATTTAAATATTGCACTAGTTCTTTTTCTTTTACTAAATTTTTTACACCATTGATGACTCGATACTCAGGTTTAAGAACAAGTATAAAAAATTTAATAAAACTGTTTTTATTTTATAATCCAATTATAAAGAATTGATATTTCTGTTTTTAAAGTAATTTTCAACATTTTCATATTTATTTTCTGCCGTTCTAAAGTATGTAATATTAATGTTGTTTCTTTATTTACAGAGATGCACAATTTATGGCATAAGATATATATTTGAAGGCTTTATTACACAAAAAATAAGGCCAGCAAGAAATTATGAAAGTTTAATTTTAAATTTTGAAATTTTATGACTCATCACTTACTATATATCTTAAGAGCTCCATGATGATTACAAGCCTTCGGGTCCAAAATTTGAAGTTACGCCACTGTCATCTCTACTAATATCCATGATTTGATAGAACATCATGTGAAAATATATCATGAAATGAAATTAAGTTTTACAGAGATGACATCGGAAATAATATATGTTTTTCCGACTATAATCTTCTTACAGTGTATTGTTTATTTGCAGCTGAAACGAGTCACCTCTGCATTCATTACTACAAAGAACTCCTTCCACTGCGTACTGACCACCATCGTCTGCGTACAAGGAGGGTTCCACCACAGCACTGCAGCACTCGCGCGTTGGTTAGCGTCGCCTGGCCGCGTTGGGGTGAAGCTAGCCACATCTGTCCTCGGTGCTACACTGCGCCGCATTAATCCCCCAGAGATGAATCTTAATCCTCGCGGCGCCCGAGCCGTGACGTCATGTGATCTCTGCTGCTTCGTACCAGGGCTCAGAAGCAAGGGGAGTCCCTAGGGGACGATAACTCTCGGTGGTGACGCTGGATGCAATGGCTACAGCGACTTCGTTAACTTCTCACCCTCGGACGCATCCGACCAGTGCCGTAACAGAAACAGATAAGGGTAGTGTATTCAGACTCTTCTGCAAGAGCTTAGTTGTTATGTTCATACCGAATATATGCTCCAGTGGAATTAAAGCAACTAATACCCATTTCTGGGTATCCCATAACAGATCTCAGTAGGTAATATATTTGAAGTGCGAATACCAACCGCCAAAGATGTTAGTGAAGGGGGGGTATGGTTTCTTAAATCCACAATGCGACACTTTGTTAGTGAGATATCAACCTCATAAAGATATGATATATAAAATGATAAACCGCGATGTATTGATCGGTAATATAAACAATCAAATTTTTAATCGATGAACATATGACCAACTAACTAACAAAAATGCAGAACCTACTTCGTGGATTTTTACATTTTCTGTAAAATTATTTAGAAATGTTTGATGACTGAAAATAAAGGTTGTCAAATTCTGTAACTGAATCTGAATCTGTTTTTGATTGGTAATATAATGACAACCCTTATTTTTAATAATTACTCTATTGGTAGATTACAACCACTTCGGCGTTCGATGACTAAAGTAACTTCTTGTGTTATTTCTATTTTATTTTTATGCCGATAACACAATATCATTTTTAAAGCTGCAAGTGAGTTGTGTTTTTTTTATAATAAAGTGCAATAAAATGCTTGTATTACAGTGTGGTTGCATAGAGTGTATTTTATTATAATTCTAATTGGCTGATTCAAAACGTCAAAATCAAGACATATTTACATAACATAAAAAAATTATACCAGTGACAAATAATGATTTGTTATTATAGAGTATAATCCTGAAAATAAATAACGTGCAAAATTTGGTTACATGTTCTGAAATGCTATATAGATTCAGTTTATTAAACTTTTAAATATTTTTATATGTCAACAGGTAAACAAATTTGAATCACAGTTTAAACATGTCTTTCTTTTGACGTTTTTGTCAGCCAATCAGAATCAAAATAAAATAGATCGTACACAACAAAATGCATAAAAATTCCAGGGTAAATTATTCCAAAATTGTATTAATCCGTTCAGTACTACCAAATCATGAAAAATCAAAGTGTCATCATTTACAAATAATGATCCAGTTACATAATATAAAAAAGTATTTAATTTGAAAATAGTCCACTGTTTTCTTGAATGCGGATGGATCACTCATGTTGTTTCGAAGACAACAAGCATTTTTCGTAGAATATAAATGAATTGCATGAGTGATACTTTGATATGTTTTTGGTTTGCTTTCATTAATAAATCATAAATGTTTGTTTTTAATTGTTTTTTTTTGTGTGTTGATAACGCGTACATTAAGTATGGTAGTTGTATACAGTTCACAGTCCGTTACTTAGAATAGCGAGGGTGATAGGGTGAATGGTAACTAGCTTATTGTATTGAATCCTCTAAGGACATGTTGTGATAATTGGCTATAGATTCGAAGATAATTTTATGTGTGAATGATGTCATGTTCTTTTGTAGTACATAATGTAAAGGGTAGGAAAATAACTAAAAGATATTATTGTCTTTGTGGTTGTTTCAATAATTTCAACATTTTTAAATAAAAAACAACAAAGACAAAATTAATTGTCTTTAAATGCTCACTTGGTGAAACTAGATTTAATAATAAAATATCTAACTAAACACTTGTCTAAGTCTCACAAAATTCAGCCTCCAAGTCACCTTATGAGGGCATTTTTAGAGATCTTATTCTCTGCTGGCACAGTCCTTCGTCACCAGCTTCTTCACGTGAACTTTGTTCTAGGTGAAGAAGTAGGTTATACCATACTGATGAGCTCTAATAAGAGCGAAACGCGTCTATGGTTACCAACTGTGCTGGCCAGCCTCTGACGATGCCCTCATAAGGTGACTTGGAGGCTGAATGTTGTGAGACTTAGACAAGTGTTTAGTTAGATATTTTATTATTTAACATTTTTCTAAACTTATTTATATTAAAGTAACAACATTTTCCTCAAATGCAAAATTCCATTTAATAAGTTGTTATTTGTGCAGGATGAACAACACTAACTTCAATTTCCGGCAACAAACTAAACTCAACAAATACTTTTCATTTCCCATTGAACCAACAGACAAACCACATCGCATGTTGAATCCGAAACTCGCAAACAATCTTGTATTTAAAGTTCCCGCGCTGGTGTGCAGCTAACATCACGCGACTGGCGGCCATGTTGACGTGAAGTGAGCACTAGGACTGCGTTTGTTCGTGACCACACCACCTTATGTCGTTTACGAGCTGACGCCGTTCCTAACGATGCTCGGACACACGCTGTTTTGGATTATTATTGTGGTTTTAGCCCTGTTCTTTCTGTTCATGGCATAGAGGACGTGTGAACTAGTATTTCGACGGGTTTATGACTTTGGCTGACGCACGAAATGTGCCTCAGTGGGAATTAAATTACAATTTTTAGAGAGATAAACCTGACATATTGTTATTTGAAGACATAAAATTGTTTTGATTCAACTGACTAATATAATTTATGTATTATTAACAAAAACTTTTACAAGCAATTTTGATGTTTTAAAGAGAAATATGCGCCTAAGGCCCGAAGTTGCCATCAGTAACTAATCTTTTTGTTTTTATGAAACATGCTATTTATTCTACATTGTTTTAGACTAAAGATTTAAATAGTTTTAAGAACATAACATTTATGTGAAAATCAAAATAGAAAAATAATTATTTGATTGATTTTTACAAAAAGCTTTGAGAGAAAGATAATAAAAAATCAGTATATTTATAACTGCTCTAACACAATAATATTTATTTTATTTAAACTCTACTTTTTTGACAAATTCTTTTTGTCAAAATTATTGAATTCAAATGGAACAAGAGTACGCTATACAGGTTTATAAATATACTGAATTTTTTAATGACCTTCATTATTTTTTGTTTTATTTGCACATTTATTTAATGTTTTCAAATTTATTACGATACTATTTTCAACCTTTAATTTCGAACATATTTAAAATATGCTATCTGTTATAATAAAACTAACATTTGGTTTAAAAAGTATTAGTGTTTAGGTGCTAACTTCAGACTCAATTAGGCGCATGTTTCACTTTAGGAATATTACGAGTAATAAGGAGTGTGAATTTATTGTGTGAACTTGTGTTACAACTATTATCTATATCGACATATTTTTACGTATATATGTTTTTATTTTTTTAATATTTCCTAAGATTTTGTTGTAATAATACACTGATTTTACAGGAGTATTATGGGATTATCTCTGGAATATTGTTTTAGACAAATTATAAACTATGTGGCAAGGCTTAATTTTAACTTAAAAATCTTTAAATATACCTACATATACTATTTTTTAAATGTAAAATTTTAAATTTGCAGTTAGTTTCATTATTTTATATAATTTACCATTAATTCTTATATATTATTTTTATTTACTTTATATATAGGGTGAGTCTGGGAAGACGAACCTCCCTTAACTTTTATATTATAAGAAATAGAAAAATTTTCATCATATGGAAGTTTTAGTATATTAAATATACTAATTTATGACACATATAGAAAAATTCTATAGTCAGGTTTACATGATATAACTATCAACTTTTATTTTTCAAGTAGGAACCTAGATTCATTTTATTAAAATAAAAACCGCCATTTTTTTCTCTTTTCGACGATGTATTACTTGTTATAAATGTATATGAAAAAAATCGAGATAAATAAAATAATTGGGAAATATCAGATATTATTTTTATGCGCCATTAAACAAAATGTAACAAGGTAAAATTAATGACAACAATGCAGATATTTATTTGTGAGTAACTCACAAATAAATATCTGTAAAACAACTGTTGTTTTACGTGTTTTGTCATTAATTTTACCTTGTTACACTTTATTTATTTTTATTTATCTTCCCTTAAAAAAATCGTAACACATTTATAATTTATTTTTCAACCCTTAAAAAAAATTTAACACACTTATAACTTATTATTCTACTGTTAAAAAATGTCTAACACATTTATAACGCATTCTTCCACTCTTAAAAAAATCCTGAATCATTTACAGTCAGTTATCTTCTCTTAAAAATTTCTAACCCTCATTCAGCATCTTTTAAAATTAATTTTATATTATATATAACGCTATTTTGTTCGTAATTATTGTTAATTGTGATGTAATACTTTGTCTTTATGTTTATAGAGCGTCCGCGGCCTTGGAATCGTGTCTGCAACCCAGCAGAGTCCCTCAGAGCCAGCACCGTCCCCCGGAGTCGACAAGCTGTCACATCAACTAGAAAACCTCCCCAAAAATAAAATAATATTTACTATGTATTGTATTAAATTGTACTTGTAATATAAATATTTGTCTTGTACACTATTAAAATGCCAATAAACGAAGTAGTCACACATAGTATATTATTCTTTTCAATTTATTAATTACAATGTACCAACATGAAAAATTCACGTTTCAAAATTTATTCCATTCGCTGTGGATAATACGTGACAAATATAATGCGCTATCTACATAATGGAACGCGTCATACTTTGGTTATTTTTGTAATATCATTGACTGTTTTGCAGTAGTTTCGGGGCAAATTTTTCACTGTTGTGTCGAGGGATCTGAAATAGGCAGATGAGGAAGAATAAAAAGACAAAAAGTTCCACTGATAATAATTAATATATTTACATTTAGCTGTGACTAAGACCATGTTTAATACAAAAATAACTTATATAATATATAATAGATAATTATAATACAATAAAGTATTTACAGTAAAATCATATTTAATGAGCGGGTCAAGAAGAAGGGGTCGAGGGAAAAAATTCCAGAGGAGGAACCGGCACAAAACAAGCGATTTCATGAAAATCACGTACGTTCGTAAAAATAAAACACAGTCGAAAATGAGTCTCCTTCGAAATGAAATTTGCACGCGCAAAGGAAAGAAACTTAGAGTTTGTACAGCGGTAATGAAAGCACGCGCAAATTCACGCACACAAACACACTGGACACAGTCACACGGAACTGAACGAGAAGTGAGACCTGGTATACACATGACGTACGCGCATCATGCGTTGTGCCGGCACCGACCCAGGACGGACGGGGAATACGAAGCTACAGCTAATATCAACATTTACGTGGCTACGGTCACCTACATGTCTGAATATTGACAAGTATATTGAATTCCAATAGGTATAAATACGTATTAGACACAAGTATGTAGGTACATTTATAAAGCGCAAGCTTAGAACGCATGCGCGGACAAAATTAAACATTTGCCACGTCTACGTGCAACCTTCAATATCCATGTTGTCCATGTTGCGTCTCTTTGGTTTCGCGCACGAAACTTGCAGGTAGACGTCGCACTAGTAACGCTTCGGCAGCCGAAACCTATTTGATACTGTGACATAGATTTACATTCGGTAGCATGAATGATATAGTAATACAGAGTTCGTAGTGGATCAGCCGCTATTAAGACTAGTACTTTACACATTTACACGGTGCGCACTAGGCTAGTGTCTGTTCACTTTGCTCGCACGCACTTCCACTGCACACTGCACTAGGAACTGTTTCAACCTCGATGGTGGCGGGGCGAGGTGACGGTGACGGGGCCGCAGCTGTGGCGTCACACCTGGACCTCGTGTCGCGCAGCCTCGGGCAGCAGGTCCGTCGTATCCTCGGCGTCGCTAGCGTACGCCGTCGCCGCTGGGGTTCCCAGGAACGCCACGTCGGGCGGCGTTACGGGCGGACAGCCGCTGCAAGCTGGCGACGCTGCTGGTCGTGGCTTCTCGCTCACTGTCGACACCACTGTCATTATTGGCTGGAAACCTGCAACAAACAAACACAACATTCGTTAAGCACGACGTTTAAAATGATATATTACTCACTATATTAATCAAAATGGCATTTTGTGATTTGAAAAATAAATGCCACTGTACACTTTTAAAACGAAAAGTATCATGCAATTTGTGTTTCGTGTTCTATAAAAAAATATTAAGTGTTGCTTTTTCTGCTGCAAAAAGCGTTTATCTTCATTTGTATTAGCGGTAGGTATATCATTTTTCAAACATATTTTACATGAAAGGTTGGAACATACTATATTAAATTTTATTGAGTGACTGCAATTAATTCAACAAAAACATGGTTTACCCCTTGATTAAGAAACTAATGAGATTAGATTCAGAGACCATTAGAAGAAATATTCTTCAATCATCAACTGTTGAGACGAATGAATAACCATGAAGCTATGGAACAACCGAAGTCACAGTGATGTACTAGTCATGGATCATGAGTCAGGAGAAACAGACTACTGTAGTTAGGTGAATTGACATGTATAAATGAGAGTTTGAGTGACAGAAATATGAAAATAACAATAGAGTAGACTGTGGGAGCGGGCGTCCAAGCATAGTGTACCCTTCAAACATTTCAGAGAAAGCCGAGCAATAAAGCAGACAGTTTACTTTTTATTTTGTTACAACGACTAAGGTAGTATTTTGAACACTTTTCGCATTTTTGTTTGATTAAAATAAAGTAAAGTTCACGGTACTTGAGTTTCTCGAGTGCACGAGTGGTGTATAATTAGGTCTATTATTGTTTACACATAAAAATCCATTTGAAGCCGCTGTGTCTATTGTTCTCCGCCTCTTTATGATCAGGGAATAAGCTGGGATCATGGCGACATTTGTGCGTGCTTCCTGTGCGGTGCACAATGGCAGCGAGCGGCACATGCAGCGGGGCATTCAGCGCACGTCAGCACGCACTTCCTGCTCGAGTGCATTCGCGTGACACTCCGCGCACGACGCACGCCACTACGAGCGAGGAGTTAGTGAACTCCGTCCACCAGCCCACGGTCGCCGTAACGAGGAATTAATCATTCCTCTAGCTCACTTCCTATATTATACACACTCTGATTTTAATTATTGTCCAGTCTGTAAACGCCGCAAATATACTAGTGACAGCCAAAGATATATTGCATTTCATACTATAATCATTGCACACAGGATAATAGCTCCCTGGAATTGAGAACCTCAAAAGCAGAAACTAACATTTTCATCACATAAAATATTACTCCACGCATCAAAATATTTTACTACAGTCAGAAATGGGTAAATAACATAATGGCATATTTTTTTACACACATTTTGAATCAAATGGGGTAGCATGGACTTGGGACACCTTCACTAAGATTAATTCCACGATTCATCTTTTCCAAACATTCCTATCCTAATACGTCACTTTCTCTTCATCCATATTCATAATTCCTTTCCTACAAGCTTGTTATTCCTTCCACTCGAAATCTTCAATCACATTCATCCATTTATTCCTCGGTCGTCTAAGCAATCTCTCACCCTCCATTTTAATATTCTTTCATTTCAGATATGTTGCATATGACCAAATCATCTCAACTGACTTAATCCCATTCTTATATCTTCATCAATGTATTCTCTTTTGCAATCTATTTATTTCTTTGTTATTCTGTATAACAGGAACTTATTATAGTAAAGGAATACAATTTCTTTCTTTAATTAGATAATCAACGTTTACAAATCCAAGCTGATAATTTGAAAATTAGCTTCATTTTTTTAAACAATATTTTGTCTTATTGACAATTTACGGCTAAATTGTTGTTTATTATTGTCGTTTATGGTTATACAAACTACTGGTAATTCCGAAGAAGAAAAACCGAAAGTACAATTAAATTGTAATTCTATAAAAATAAAAAAGTTTTGAGTTGAGTGAACTCATACGCAAGTTTGTTAGCAGTTGACAGTTTGACGAATCCTGCGACACATCTAATTTTTTGTATCGCAGCGAGACAAGAATAATTCGTTGGAAAGTTTTCTCGTCATCGTCTGTCAGAGCTAGGAAAAGAACGGATGGAGAATTGTGTCGGAAGATGTAACCCATACTATAATCACAGTGTCCATCAACATAATACACGTTTTCGTATCTCGTCACAGTAGTGGTTCCACCTTCGACCATTACCCTTGCTAAATACTATTACGGTTATCATTTTCATAATGTATATACTTGTTCGCCTCGCGGACTTGCGTGCAGACGGTGCGCCGCGGGCAGACATGCTACGGTGACAGCGACCGCAACGTGAACGTAGCGTTCACGTAAACTTGAATGTACAGCGGAAAGTTATGATACGGTAGCGGTGAAGTAACGGCGAACGTTTCTTCTTGTTCTGTCTTTCTCCGCTATTTAACATGTGTGATTATTAGAAATGCTGTAATTGCACAGTTAATGCGTTTCAATGATATATTAACTGGACTTTTGCAACTTGAGTTTTATTACTTTACCGTCTAGTGTGTTTCTAAATTACTATGACGCTACTAAAATACTGTTCAATAGAATTACATTTTCCGATTAATGTAAAAATAACTTTGATAGTTCCGTTTATGATGTAGTAAAACATTTGATATATTTTTTGTCTGACACTTTCGATAAAAGTGAACGTAACATGAAATTTTGATGTTACATCGTTAAATTTGAAATTGCAATAGTCACATTTACGAACTTGTCAATTTTATTACAATTTAACTGTCTAACCAAGTATATCACCCTTTGTGAATTTATACCCGACTTTAATGTCTCGAGACATTTGCGTTCACAGCTTGAACAAGAAAAATGATTAGGGAGAATAATTGGTTCTCATTTCCGTAATACGTTTAGGGGAGAAAACTAGTTTTGGGAACACGTTCATTTGCTTGTGTTTCTGACTCATTTCACACGGAAAAGAGTCATCAAAATAAAACTACCATTTCTACGAAATTGATACTAGTAGTTTTATTCCAACTTGTTGTATGTTATGTAATCGATATAATATGAATAATAAATAATAAAACAAACCTTTATACGCGGTGAAATCTTCCACAAGTTTCTGACTGCGCACGGAAGATGCTCCTGTGAAGACATTGTCCCCGCTACTAGAGGGACAGTACCGACATCTCCAGAGCGTGAGGGCTAGAAGTAGGACGAAGAGAAGGACTGCGGCTCCGCTGCCAGCGAGAAGCTCCACGTCGTGTCGTCGCGGCTCGGCGCCCTCGCCTTTCACTGCACTCACGAGCACTGACAACAATGGCGAATTGTATTCGATGTCTTCACGCACGTCGTCCTTTCCAGGTATGGCATTCAGTTCTTCCTGGCTTTCGGTGGATACTTTCTGTGCTCTCCCGGTATCCAGATCCATCATTTCAGACTTGAGATTGTCTACTCCAGGAGTACGAGACACTAATTCTACTTGGATGTGGTACACGGTGTCAGGCCATAGAGACAGAGTCACGCAGGTTGAGTCGGTGAACAGATTTCCTTTTAGACCACCACCATCGACTTCCCACGTGACGAGATACACTCCACGAGTAGTTTTTGGTTCCCAGGCGATTTCTCCAATAACGAGAACTTTTTGGTGAATCAAGGAGACTTCGCGTAAAACCCAGCGAGAGTCTTCTGGATCAGTGACGGGAGTTTTGCTTGTTGTAGCTTTGATTTCAGTGTTGATCATCTTCTTCTTTTTCTTGTTTTCACGAACACTGTTTTCGTCGGGACTATAGATGGTAACGAGGCCTTGAGGATCAACAACAAGGACACGAAGAGTAGATCCCGCTTGATCAGAGTTGAGAGGAACTCGGGTGGTTAAGTCTAAAGTTTGGATAATTTGTCTCCAGGGACCGGACTGAGATTTCCTCATAACTACGTAGATGAGCGGAGTATTTGAACTGACGGATGTTGGACGAGGCCATTTAGCCAAAGGTCCGATGACTTTGATGACACCTTCACCTTTGGTGTGGATCACTGGCTGAGTTTGTTGAGCGCGGGTGGAAGCTTCGGCGTGGAACCTGCACGCTTCTTGGCACCCAGGAAACTGCAACAACCAAAAACATACCGCAATTAGTTCTCGTGCACGTTACGTTCGATGTCGAGTGCATGCAATCGGCTACGCGGCTCCAGCTGCGGCAGCGAGTAGCCGTGTGACGACCGTCAGTAATTATTATTGATTATAAACATCTAATTTGCATTCTCCACAGACCGGGTTCTGTGCAACATAAAAATAAACAGCGCCTGCAATGATGATTTCAGGAACGCGAACCAGTGTAATTACGCGGACTTTTTTAAATTGCACCCTGGAACTCAATTAGATGCAAAGTACACTGATCCGAACGGTGAAGCGAGGCGGCGGCGAGGGGCCGAGGTCGCGAGAGATACGCGTGAAGCGCTGTGAAGCGTTTGTTGCGCCACCCTTTTTGCACGTCAAAACAACTAAATTAATTTCATCATTAAAATATTTCCCTTCTCATGTGGCGGAAACGGCTGCAGCATTGCGATCTTCCCTCCGGCCGCACTGCGCACATACATAACACACTTCCGGCGCGAAACACAAATGGAAAACAACTTCCGAGATAATGCCTCACGGTTAAAGTAAAATGATAAAGGATTATTGAATTAAGATATAAATTACATGGCGGACAAACACAAACACAAAATCCTAGTCCAGTTACGATTTATACCGCCGCCCAGCTAAGTGCCGGCGTAATTTATTGCCGAATTGCTCGCCGTTGGTTTCGCCAGTGGCGCCGGTTTTCTAGCGCCACGCTTACACATTTCGCGGAAAAGTGCATGCAGATCCAATGATCGAATGAATCAAAAACTTCTTGCTGACAAACTTCAAGTTTATTATGTTTTCCCTGGAGCATGAAGGGCCGAGATGAAAACAGTAAAAGGTTTAGCTGGAGGTTACGACGCTAGATTGATGTCAGAAATTCCCGGGGCTACGAGCAGCGATTCTTCAAACGCATAGGGAACGGGAATCGAGCCTGGGACGCATCAAACTGAGAACACAATTATTCAAAGTGTCAGCCAATCCTGACTAACTCGAGTTTTTCACAGTCGACTTCAGCAGAGAGTTCAATTTTGAAAAGGGAACGCAGTGATTTCAAGTTTAATTGCCGTTTCATTTATCTTGGCGCTGCGGACGCAGAAGTTCCGCCAGAGTCGCACCTACATATGCATAAGCCTTTCTCGTCCTCGCCCCGCTCGACGTCTCCGTTGCCGCCGTCGCGGCGCGCCTAATTCTTTGTTCGCGACGCGGAATTCGATGTCACACCAGCGAGGCGATCGATCACGCAGCGGTGCGCTCCTCCAACAAAAGATTCCGAATTTCTCGACTCCAGTAAAAAACTAGGAAATTCACTTTATTTGATTAAACACCCGTTGTACCGGTGCGGTGCACAATGCAGCCTCTGCCAAACGGTAATAAAACTAACCGGAAGAAAAACCGTTCGGACGTAAAACTTTGCCTTCACAGCCTGCGCGACATTAAATTCCCCAAACCACAAATCAGGAATTACTTCCGTATGGGTATCCCTGTGGTTCGCAGTTTGGCTCTAGTTTTCATTTTAATTATGTGCTACTTATTCCGATAGACTTAGTCTGGAGTAAAAAATAACATTTTCTTCGGTAAGGCAGAAATGTTAAACACGTTATAATACGGCAAATAATACAATGAAAGTTGAATAAATTACGGCGTTTAATTTTAATTACAGTGCAAAATAAGTGGAGCACAAGCAACCGTCTCGAGTGCCAGTTTCCACATTGCAGTTAATTGTAGAGCGCGTGTCGACGAAAAAACCGAACAGACCCGGCCGACGATGTTTATTTTCCGACGAGAAATTCGTAATTCTGAACACGAATGTGCAATAACACGTAAAATTAACCGCGCACAGACGTAGAGCACGACGGACGTGGTTAGTCCCACTTGTGCGACTGTTGCGGCACGGCGGAAAAACAAGGACTGAATTATATGCCTCGGCCCTCGCAACTTGTGTCTAGACACAATCAAAAGTTCGCAAACACAGCGTGACCGCTCCGCGCATTTTTACAGACCCAAATTAAAATGCATGTCCGCGTTCCGTACACTCAAATGCACTAAACTAAATTTATCGCAAAAAAATATTTAAATGAAGGACGAATGTATGACGCGCAAAACATATGGAACTCTGTAAACAAACACTCGAGTTTAATGTTTGTCTCTGTTGCGTCGTACGAGTTAAACTCCAGTCGAAACTGAACAGAACTATAAAGCATTTCCAACGTCATCTTTACGCATTTCTTAATTATGCCCCACGGCTAACGAAACTCGAACTGACGTATGTGATTAATAAGAATTTCAAAACTCGAATCTATTAGCTACCAGCGCAAGCCAAGCCCTGTGCACACAGGCTGTCCATAAATGATTACACCAGGCCAGACGAAGTCTAATTCTATTATTCCAGTTGGAAATTTACGCTTTGTGTTCGTCCGTCTTCACAACCACAATATGGCGTCGAACAAGCTCGCAACGCCTCCAACACGGTTGTCCTCGCCTCTGGGAGAAAACACAACAACGGATGACGTTCACAACCGTTAATATAATTTACGGAATTAAACAGGAGGCTGCGGAGGCGTAGAGACGCGTCGCGATGCTGCCGGCGTCTCGCGTTCGTGCCATTTAACAATTAAATGATGTTCATTAATCTTCGCACCGTAAAACTTCGGGACTCCTTGGGGCTCCAGTATAACACCCGGTGCCCCACAGTAGCTTGTGCACCGTCAGATACAGATAGTGTTCGCGGCGCCCCATGCGTCAAATTCGTGGCAATAAAATGGCTCGAGTAGCCCATATCCCACCGCCTTCGATTACTGATAACGAGTAGACCCGGGGGGTTCAGGAATTTCGTACAGTACAACAGCCGTCAAAGAATATCATAAATATTGATTCGCTTTCAAGGAGAACGTTTCCCAAATAGTGTTGAGAGCGAAAACGTTTAAGATTCTTAATTGAGTATTTTTAATGGATTTGAGCTAATTTGACTTGAACCAATTTAGAATTTTGTTAAGTTAAACGAGTGAAATAAACAGAGATGAAAATGACAGAAAGCCAAAGCAGGCTGAAGTAATTAACGTCAAATTATATCGAATTAACTCGTAAAATTAAAAGCAGATACTGGAGAGCAAATGAAATTCTTTGTGAACGTCATGTCGTAACTACAATTTATAGACCGTTCGTAAAATCAGTGTAAGCTATAACGCACTCTGTGTTAGTAAACATTAAGAACATTTCGTTTCATTGGTTCGCTCATTACTGCTGAGTAAAACGATATCGCTACTCAAATTGAAAACGATCCAATAAAAGATACAGTGAAAGAGACCTACGCAGCAACAATCTTGAGATTGTGATATAAAATACGTAAACAAAATTTGACATACGCCGACGATAAATTTAAAATGAGTTATTGAAATTTAATTTATCGTTGTTACCGTTCAAATAACATGTCATATAGTTTAATAAATTTCAAAACGCTTGGGCAATAAATCAATCATGCTAGAAATTTTGCCAGAATAAACAATTTTAATCAATCGATACTTTAATACGCAATTTCCTCCGATAAGGAACGCGGGAAACAGGCAGAAAATTGTGAAATGTATTTGAAAATACTTACACAAATTTCCTTCTCCTCGCACATGGCTCCCCAGACTTGAAAGTTGGACTGCAGCAATTCGCAATTCTCCCAGCACTGCAACAAAAAACACTTCGTTGACAGGGTATCCACATAACTTCAAGTGAACTGTCGTACATTGGAAATAAAAAATAATCAACTATAAATAATAAAAAAGTGTCCGGGCGCACAGAACGTAACGAAAGAGGTTCGTAATAAACAAAATAAACATCGCTCCATGTGGCAAGAGATACATCAGACGCGTTTTTCAATTGCTGCATCGCCGAGTGCTCTGCAGCCCTGGCCTGCTCGATGCGCGTCATTATTCTTTTCGTCGACGTTGTGTTCTTGTTGGAAAAACAAATGGTTCAAATAAACGCTAAGGATGCAACGAACATACAAGTTGCATGCATTGACGAACAAGAGCCTTTTTATGCCTTGGCAATTACTACACTTGCTATACACTTGTTCCTAATGAAATACTGCCAATTCACTACTATTCACTGTAAGAATTCGCGAGATGCCAACACATTTCAAGACATTACAGAAGTGCAGACGAGATAATGAAACTCCAAGTTGAAGAATGACCATTAGTAGAAACAATAACCTTTAGAGTGCGTTGACACGTAAATGTGCAATTTGTAAGCGTTTTAAGTTAGAGCATATATCAAAATAAATCAGGTCACTTTAAAAACGATATTCTAAACAGTGAAAATAGATCATTCTAGTGTGATGACGCAAAATACACGTGGTACTTCTGTCATCGGTGCCTTTATGCGCGAGCAGATGTACATGGAGAGCATTCCTCGGCCAAGACAAGAGCAGCAGAAGCTTATTGACGTCAAGGCGGTACGCTTTTGCCAAATCACTGCACAATTTATTACATGCATGAAAATAAGAAGGTATCGGATAAATATAGCATAATTTTCCTGTGTAATAAGCAAACTAATTTATCACGGAGATACCAGATACTTTGTAAAAGTCAACAGTCATATTGCAAACAGAGACTTGAAACAGATTTTTATAGCTTTACAAATTGCGTATAGCAAATTTACTCGACAACATATGAACGTGTTTAACTGAAATGCATGTGCTGCTTCGGAAATGACCATGACAAAGTGAATTACTCTTTTTTCACTTCACAGGAAAACTAAATTGTAAATTCTACACGCAAATCTTGACAAATTTCAAACCACAAACTTGTAATTTTACGCCTATCTCGCTCTCCGGGTGGCACTCGCCTCTCAAAATAGAAGAAACGCGATACATTTAGTTTTGTTCAAGTGAAGGATTCTTTTGTCTTTAGGCAATTTTGTAACTGATATATAAATAAATTTGGTTTCACAAAGCATTAGATAGTCAACCACATGCTGACAGAATGAAAAATATAATAATAAACATCTGCTATTAAATCGAACTAACAAAACACATGGTATGTGTCTAGTTTTTTTCGAATTTTTTCCAACGATCCAAGTAATTTACTGTGTTACATACTAAAGTATTTTAATTAATACTGATAAGTTGCTGGCTATATATCATTGAAACTAGAAGTTGGAGTGTAAGTTTTTACCATAAAATACAGGAAATTCTCTATTTATGACTGACTCGGTGAGCTTGATAAATACATTGAAATCACGCTATGCGAAGCCTGCTTATATTAATATTTTATTCAGAGTTCAATCTATATTTCACAATTCCCTAGAGTTTGCGATACAGACACAACTTGTTGGCTGAAGTCTGACACTGTATTGCTGTGCCATGCCGTTCATTTCGCTCGCTCGCGATTCTACATAAAAATAAATGAGTCGAAAACAAAATATTCCACCGGATATTTACACAACTATTTTCAATATTATTGCTCTAATAACATAGAACCACCGCTGAATGCAAATTTATTATGACAATAACAACAAAAAACTCCGTTTTTACCTACAGAATTTTGACATCAAACATGATATATTCTGTAATTATAATTTACATGGTTTAATGGAGCAGTAAGTCCAGTGAACAACGTAGAAAAATATTGAAAATGAAGCGTTTTAAGTATGAAATAATTATACACTGAATGGAACATATGCTTCACGATGTACATACAGTAGGTTATTAGGTATAGAGAATTTCTAGGATAATTATCTTTTAATTACAAGTTACAAGCAATAAACGCCGTTGATTATTACTCTTGAATCAAAATGAAATTAATGATACGAGGATATAAGTTGAAACGGACGATCCACGTTTTCTGCATGAACAAATATCAAGATGATATAGAGCTTATAAAGATATTTTAATTTAACTCTGTTTAACCTACATGGTTCCGGGTTCGAAGCAGAGTTAGTATCATCCATATAAGATCCTCTATTTGGGGCAAAAATACATGGGCTATAGCACGTCTCCGGTTCATAAACAATTCGGGATGAAGGAATGAAGTTTTATTAGCGGGGGCCATGAATCTTTCGAAAATTTGTTCATAAAAAGCTACGCATAAATATTGTCTCGCGGGCAATGCATTATTTTTTCGGACAAGATTGATAATAAAGCGATGGTGGTGTGTTATACGCTTGCGCGCCAGTTGCTGCTCGGCCGCCAGATTGAACCCGAATCGCCCGCCATAAATCATACAATCCCGGCAATCTGTCACGCGGCCGGTGGCGGTGGCGGCGGCGGCGAGAGCGGACCTCACACGCGACATTTCGCCGAGGCACGAACCCGGCTTTCGCATGACATACACCATTGCTTTGCCTATGATTTATTCCAGTACCATCAATAAATCCATCGTCGATATTAAAACAAAACATACGAATATATGACGTATTTCTTGCACCTTCTTTTTATTTATCTATTTTCTAGATCAATATCATTCACGGTGAAACCATTCTTCATAGAAGTCTTATTTATGATGAATTTTGTTGTAAATGACAGTGAAAAAAGTAAATCTGTTGTTAGAAGGTGGTTGTAAAGAGAGTGCTTTTCATGAAATGCGCAATATGTAATGGTTGAGCGGAGCGATGCAAGTAATTGAAAGCGTACAGATCGGTCGACCGAAAATGACTGTTCGTAACAGTTTCAGTTCGGAGTTTCAAGAGTAGCGAAGCTTCCAGACGCCCAGAGAACGAAACTTTTCTTGTTTCCAGTTCTATTAATAGCTGGAAACAGTGCAATGCATTGTTGAGTAAAAACGTTCAAATATACGCCGCTGTTTCAAGACTCTGCAACTTTCGCTCGAATATTTTAGTCCTGCACTTTTGTACTACATTAAAAGTTAGGATTTTAGCTTATATTAAAGTGAGTTGGTTCTACATGTAATGTCTTCAGAACCGCAAAAACTGTAACTACTTCTACATTAGCGTTAAAACTACCAAGTTATAAAAAGTATTATAAACTTTTTCATCTAACGCTGTTATGAGAAATAAATATTGATTAACGTTCAGAAAGTGATACATGAAACCAGTATGAACTATAATTATTTAGTGAACAAAAAAAAACAGTCATTAAGTATTTAGATTCCGAAGCAATTTTAGTAATGGAATAAATTCAATAATTCCCATCGAATTCTTATCAAACATTTATGAAACTCATTAACACCGACAAAAAAACATAAAGAACAGCTACATTTTTTAATTAGACGATTAACATTTATTATAGAAGAATTTCAGCTTATGAATGTAATAAATTCGTAAGTAGTTCTATTCAAAATCTTACCTCTAATAGTTAATCTATCAACAAAATATCGCTGTAAAGAATTTTTTCAGCGTGTCGGCAAGTTATGATTTTATCCTCACAAACTTTCATTTCTCAAGCAACAAAAACCAAAATGAACTGATCTAGTCGCCATGGCGTTATTTTTCACTTATCATCGCCGCTAATAGCTAATTGTGAAAATCGTGACGGCGGCGTTAATCTAACATCACTTGTGCGTTGCGGGTGCTTCCCTTCCCTTGACCGCGGAGTGGACTCGCCCGCGCACGCGTATTGCGACAGAAGAGCGCAACACAAGGAGCGAGCGGACGAGATTGAATTAATAAAGTGATACATGACAACCGTCAGTGAAAATAAACGTTGACATGAGTTATAACGCGATTTATCTCGCTCTAGACGGAAATTACTGACTACGCGAATGCCTGTTAAAACGCTTCAGGATTTTTTAAATTGTTAGATAACTTCAAATGCGCTTGTTTGGATCTCTTTTGAAAATCCACCATTTATTAGATAACTTCTTTAACCTATCAACATTCATCACAGGTTTTTTACTCGTATTTCTTAACTAAATACATACTTATCAGTTCATAAAATCAAATTATTTTATACTGAAACATTTGGATTTAAACCAGGATTTTTCTTTGGTCAAATGGGGTAGCACAAAATCTTAAAACATTCATTTGACATTTATGAATTTGATTCATTCTACAGTTAGGTTTCCTATATTCCTATATTGTCATATGATTATTGTTTCATTCGCATTCATAATATATCCAAGCTCGTTTATTCGTGTCTAAAATAATTAGGAACTCCATTACACTTATAAATAAAAGACTGTTTGCTGTTGATTTTTAGTTAGTTATTCGTGTGCTGACAAATCTTCGTCGTAAAGTAATCCGAAGTTGGGTCCGGTTTAAGAGCCTTAAGTTCATATATCAAACAGAAGGAAAACAATTATTCGAAAGTAGTAAAAAGCAGACAGCAATAAAAACAAATAATACCTATCATATTTTTATAAACACAGTTATATTTCAAAATATGCCAGTAGCCAAATACAACATAAATAACAGGCCGACTGAGAAAATTAAATAAGTAAAAAACCCGGCAACATTTCAAGCTGTTGAAATTACTAATAATCTCTAGAGATTATAGACGTTAATCTTCCAGCATTACGCAACAGCAAGTGACACGAAGTAGGCTAGGCGAGGCACCTGACCGGCGCGGCGATCGCGAAAGCCGTGATCGTGACACGACCGAGTACTAGCGCGTGCTGCGTATAACCTCTCACTTTCAAGTACAGCTCTCGGTGCGGAATCACTTGAGATCAACGCTTTCCACTGTTCCTTGTTCGGTTGTTCTCTCATCAACTGATCCATATTTCTATCAACGTGATTTCAAGATTACTTATCGATTCAGTAATTTTCTATAGATTGTTTACTTGTAAAGTGTAGCTGATTGAACGAGAAAGCTGCTATTGTCGATTTAGAATTCTGTATTGAATTCTAGGTTTTTGTTTACGATAACAATAAATGACCTATTTATTACATAGTAATAAGATTCTAACACTTGTTGAAAGAACACCAACGCACAAATGCAATCAAATGTATTTTAATAAATTATAATCACCATAGTTGTCGCATGAAGTCTACTTTTTATTCTGAAGCAGCTGCATTTTATAATGGTTAGAAATAAAATAATTATTCCTACAAAAAACTAATTACACTATAGACGTGCAAAGTACTTATCACACGATACAAAAATCACCAATCCTGCATGTCACAAAGACATTAAAACCAATTACAATTATTATACGTTCACATTTATCTGATCGAAAAAAAGAAGAGAGAACCCAAACAAAACAAAACATACAAAGCTCAACTAAAACCTTTTAGTAAAAGATCTAAATTGTAATCTAAATAATAATAACAGCAGCAGTGACACTGTCCAAGCATCTGATAGCGACTGACGGGTATAATTTCATCACAGCGACATACGAGCTGCAACTTAATGTGGTCTGTGTACGATTATGATTACTACACATTGTGTCCGTGTGTAGCAGATTGTTGGTAGCAGATAGCACCGGCCAACCCAGTGCAGGATTTCGCAAACTGCCTTGTCATTGGAAGAAGACATTTCTCACGCTACGAATTACCGGCATTCACAATATTTCTGTGATACTCACACAGATCAGATTCATTTTCAAGTACTACTTAATTGAAAAGAAACATTATCTGATTCTATTTAATTAGATAAATAGTGTGAATAATGTGAACGTGAATTAGCTTTGGAGTTGTAGAAATTCTCGAATTGTCTTTTGGGTCGCATTTCAGTTATTTAGATTAAGATAACTTTGGTTACGAGCTATATACCCTGTTGGTACTCGTATGTATAGACATGAACATGAATCTCTGCATTAAATTTAGTGATTTTAAGAAGAAGATTTGTCATCATAATCTGATCTCCATATGCATGTAATGTAAGCGACTGACGATGCATTGGTGATCGGCGATCAAGTTTGCTATGGAACTGAAGCAGCAGAAGCAGCAGCAGGTAGGATGAGGTTCGTCCAAACGATTGATAATCTAAAATGATGTGCCATTGTACTACAAATTGAATCCTTGCATCTGCGGCGGCCTCG
Source organism: Pterostichus niger (assembly GCA_947425015.1). Classification (NCBI taxonomy): domain Eukaryota; kingdom Metazoa; phylum Arthropoda; class Insecta; order Coleoptera; family Carabidae; genus Pterostichus; species Pterostichus niger. Next base: position 27,838,842 of record OX380344.1, on the reverse strand, counting down.
CACGAAATCCTATTGTATTTTTAAAGCCCAAGCTGCATGCTCGAGCACATCCATCCAGGCCGCTTATTGAATATCGAAGAGGGCCGAGTCAGATCCTACACACGCTAGGCCTACACACGAACACTCAATTCTCTTTGGAGATTTTCACCAAGTTAACCCATTTCTGCTGCGTATTCCAACTCGGGAGAAAATCGTTAAATATGTGAACTAGTTTTCAACCAAAGTAAAACAAAAAATAAGAACGTTGAAGTGTTGGTTTCGAAGAATCTATCTAAAATCTCATTTCGATGGTCATAAAAAACGAGTAAAGCAAACAAAAAATAAAACAAAAGAAACGAGACGAATCGGACAATAATGGATTAAGAAACCAACACCTTCTTATCAGAGTTGAAAGCGGCAGTTCATTAATTCGACGATGCGATGGGTTGCGCGGGCGGCGGGGAGCGGCAGCGGGACAGAGAACAAGAGACGAGATTTCAAGAACGTGATTAATTCAGCGTACACCGAGTTACGATGGCGACCGGTTAGTATTTGGTACAGTATGATAAATCAAACCGCGGGTCTAAAACACAGGTCTGGGCTCGGTTCAACGATCTCGCCCGACGGCGCCCATTAATTCACACCGCCTTTATTTTCACCGTCCTTCTTATTAATTTCTCAATCTTCCAGCCTTCTTTCTCCGCAAATAACCCTCAAACATATACACAACACATTATTCAGTTTACAACAATAAACTGTCATTTTATTCACACAAACATTTAAATTAAATAAATAAACTGTCCTGTTCTGGTGCAGGGTAGATAACGGACGTAAGCGTACGGGTTGTGAAACCATGTAGGTCAGTCATAACATCATTCTTCTTCATTTAGGTACCCGCGTTCAGACTGCGTCCATTGTAAATTAGCCGTGATTAATTTAAAGAAGAAAAGCAATAATGAAATTAATAATTAGTACGTGATCGTACTTAGCAAGCGCAGTGAAATATTACGTCAAAAAAATAACAGTGACAAATACAAATTGGCTCTCTCCACGACATGCTCAAACGCAAAATAAAACCATCGAGACAAAATGTTATGCTTAGTCGATCCAAATTAAAATCAGTACAGTGATAATTCATTTCACAGGGCATCTATTCTTAGCCATGAATTAATAAACTTCTAAAACAAATATGTCAACTCGTTTTGAAAACACATAAAAAAAACAAAACAACATCGTCCGGTCCCCTCATCCAATTTCAAAATTCCATTTCAGCAATCATAAACAAAAGATTATATCTGTCAGATAATCAAATGGAAAATGTTTCATTGCTTCAATCTGTTCAGTTGTTAATGTCAACAATCGCAAAGCACCCGACTCCTCAATAAATATTAAAATTTTCACAAAATCACTCCATTTAGTATGGTAGCAAGCAAGACTTTTTATTTATTTTGCCGCGCAAGCAATGAATTTAGCCCGATAAGAATGGGGCAATTTTCGTATAAGTTTTCAACGTGAAATGAATGGTGCGCGGAACCTGGAGCAATTTTCAGTACAAACAACAGTTATAAATTCGCGGCGAGCTGCTCATTGCGCTAGCACAACAAAGATCCCGAGCCGTACCCTATAGTTCGGTAACAATAACGAACCGAAATAGGTCTAAAGAGTAGTTGCTGCCCACGTATAATTTACTCACCGCGTGTATTCACGGTATCTGCTCTACACTCAAATAGAATATAAATTCGATATAATAACACGGATGTCGAAATATTTTAACGACCGTTTACAACGATACGACCTAACTTACGAAAATACAGTCATTTTAAGATTTATAATATTAATCACCGTAATACAACTACATGAAAAAGTGTTACAATATTCAGAAATTTTTATTTTACATATTTTCGCCGATACTGCATTTTTATGTAGACTAAACATATATACATACTTTATATCATCATTCTGTAACTCATTAAATGAAATAACGTTAACCCTATTTGTCATTTATACGACAGAATGTATACCATTTGTATCCTAACGTGCTATTCTGATATCATTCACATCCATAATGTTAAAAGAATTAAAATGGTGCAATATTAAAGATCTAACAGAAAGGCAAATTATAATTTTGATACATAAAATAAAATTAGGATTGCATCCAGAGTACTTCGATAAAAAATTAATTAAAATTGAAGATACTCATGAACATAATACTAGAAATAAGAATCAGTTCATATAAAAACACTGTACAAGGGCAAAATACATTACTTTGTAAACGAGTACAAGCTTCTAACAAGTTACCTGATAATTTTAAGAATTTAGATTTAAAAAAATTGAGATTAAAAATAAAAGACTATTATTTAAATAGAATATAGTTATTAAAAAAAATTATATGTTTATCGTTTTATTATGGTGTTATTGTATAGCTTAAGCTAAATAAAGTTTTTCTTATTATATAATTCTTTGTATACTATATTAAATATAATCGCAATAATAGTTAAGCAATGGCGGAATATTGGTAGCCAAGCTGTACAACCATGTATTTTTCGTTATTAACTATATCATATTTTTAATATAAACTATAATAAATGAACAAAATAGTCATTTAACCACTTAAATGCAATATGATATCAGAAAGATACCAAATTTTATCACCCGAGTTCTATTTCATAAAGCTCGTACACTGTAGAACTAAAAAATCATAGTTACAATACACAAGAGTACCTATTTGTAACTATGGTTTCGTAGTGCTACAGTAGTCATTTACAACAGTAAAAGTTTTTTGATAAAAAGCTCTCATATTGTAATATATCAACCGCGAAAAGTTTCCTGTGACGGTTGCTTCCTAGGCGTTTTTAAAAGAAAAAGATTCCAGCAAAAATTGTAGATGATTCTGCTTCTAAATCTTTAGTAATTTATTTTATTTATTTTATTTATTTAATAATTGCTAATATTAAATTTAAAATATTTGTATAACAACTAAACGTTACATAGATTGTTTGCATTTGTTTCACATCATTAAACAAGTAAATAATATTAATTATAGACAACATAATTTTGGAAGTAATAAAACCAGTAAAATAATATGTGTAAAATGTAGAATTTAATTATCTTGAATGGCAATATTGTTTCTATGTTAATTGCTACTGATAGTTTTTATTTCCCATTTTCAGTATCATAAAGAAATGCATAACAAGTAAAGTACTGAACTGAAATTCGTAGCAGTAATAAGTTCACAGATAGTGTGATGTTTCAGAGCAAACTGTAGGTCGTATCGACTAGCCAAACTAATTTCATTGTTTCAGCGCACAGCAGCACGATGAATATTACTCGAATTGCGGTGGACACAAAGTGCGGCAGTGTAGTGTCGCTATATTGGCAACTATTACCATAACTCTAGCTCGAGAGCTGACGAATACTGCAACGAGAACAGCAACCACACATCGGCAGCGTGAGCTTTCCGATGAATTGAACAATTTGCCGAGAGCCGAGCACAAAGCAGAGGTGACAATTCCAACTAGATTGTGACAAACAGGGTCGGCTGCTGAGTTGACGCTGCATTTATTTGGATGCAATTTGTCCCATTATGCCCACAAATTACGGACAACGGTCCACACCTGGCTAGAGTAGATTCAACGAAATTTTATGGTCGAGCAAATATTTTCGACACATCACGTGACAAAGGAAGGAACTTCACGCCGTCTTTATTCAATGTAAAAGAGAGAAAGAGATAAAGAGTGTGTCTATCTCTGTCTAATGCATTTGAAGTGACCTCCCTTAATCCAGGTGGTGCATGATGAATAGACTGACTTTACGCTCAAGAAAAAAATGTTTGAATGAATTGAAAAGCTAAGGTCGGTCGCCTTCGAATTATGAATTTCTTTGTAGAAAACTGTTCAAATTATATGTGAGCGTGAAATTATTTGAAACCTACGATTTAATACATGACATCTTCAGAACAAAAAGATTTTGCTTAAACAGCGGCGGCGAAGATGTTAAAAAAACTCCAAAAAATATTCAGCAGTTTTCGTTGAAATAAAAGTTACGTTTAAAATAAAAGAAGTGATGTCAGACCGTTTAATATAAAAAAGTACACGATGGCAAAGTGTATTAGTCTGTTTTAAAAGTGCTTTGCCATCTTTTAAAAATGCTACAGTGCACGTAACTTTTCGTAAATTGCAGGCTTTTAAAGTTACAGCGCTCAGAATGTGTTCATACTCGGCACTGTTCAGCAAGATGCAATCTCACAAACAGGTTTTCGACAGATTCGGCTTTAGCGAAGTGACAAAAACGATTTCGTCAACTACCGTTACTGTCCATCTTTTAAACATGCCAACTGTTTCTAACAAACAATCATGCGGAAGGCACTAAAATCAAACGTTTTACTCACTTCTAGCATAAATAAACAGAAAAACTGATCATAAAAGAGAACACCCACTCTTACAGTTTGTTTACAAAGTTAAAGCAAACGCTAATCCTCACACCAGCGCAGAACTGGAATGCCGAACGCGAACTCATTCTCGCTTGGGTGCAATTGAAACAAATGAACAGCGAGGCGTCGAAAAGGCAGTCGAATGTGATCACACGGGCGATACGAAGAGCCGGTGCGAAATTTATAGACGCGAACGATTTGAACTTGAAGAGAAACGCACGCTAGCAGCCAGGTTGTTTCATATTTCAGCGGAAGTGGGAACAAAAACCGAAATCGAAACTGCGGGTGAAAAAAAATGCGTGCCCTGAAGTAATGTGACGCAGTTCAATGAATATTGAGTAGTGCTTAGGGTTGAAACCAATCCACCCCGATTTTTCGTTTGGAAGTAAATTTCCATGCGAAATTTACAACTCCCCAGAGACTGAAGAAAGCGGTATGCGGCATGGTTACCAGGTGATAAAACGTCAAAATCCTTTTGATTGCCTCTCTAATCTAACATGAATAATGATGGGCCGAAGAATTCTTCGCAAAGTTTGGGATTAGTCGCGGTAGCAAGGGATTCGGTGGCGGAGCGGGCAGGTCAATTTTCAGCGTAGGGCGGAGGACAGCTACACCACGGTCCGGTTTATTAGCATTTATGGCGGGAACAACACGCCCACAGCGTCCCGACGCGCTAATTATCGTCGCGTTGTCTGAACAGTTTTCTTAAAATATAATCCCTTGTTAGAGTTCCGTAATTAATGTTTGCTCTTGCTTCGCACTGGTAATTTTTCATACGAACAGCGGACGAGTTTTTTCGTAAAAGTCTTCCTCGTACGCACGCCACTCGAAATGCAAACTAATAAATATCAAGGAAGAGCGTGCGGATGTTGCAAAAAACGAACAATTAATTAGCGTACGAAATGGACGTTATTTATTCCGCGCCATATATAAATCTGTCTGGTTCTCAAAATGCCGGGCCACAAAAAAGCCCGGCTCTAATGCGCCGCCGCCGTCCCGGCACCGGGGAACTAAAGACTGTGATCGCTGCCGCCCGCTGCCGAAAGATAAGAATGCGATCAGCCCGGATAAAAAAACTATATAATATCGAATTACCAGATCGCCGCAGTCTCTATAAGCACGTTTTTGTATTAGATAGTGTCCTCTCCACGGAATTGTGCCAGATCGGGGGGACACAGGGATGCTTACTCAACCCTATAAACAGTACAGTCGGCCTGGCGGTGCTCATAAACAAACCCCTGCTGAACGCGCAACCAATACTTGTCTGGTCCGATGTCCTTTATGTGTGACTAAGCAAGGCAATGTGTACTATCGCATGGAGTCCGCTATCACGCAAACGGGACTAGGAAATCCTGGGCAATAAATTATGCGGAGACTTGGAATATACACAGACACAGTGTGCCACGGCCGAGGTGACACTCGCGAGGGGACCGAGTTTCATTCCAGGGGCGACGGGCGACGGGCGACTTGATTATGCGCCGGCTATTGACGGGGGTGGGGTGGCGTGGAGGGGCATTAGTCACGCGTCCGTGTTGTAAACGCTGTCGCTGCCAATAAAGAAATGCACAGGGGATTCGTGCGGATTAAATTGGCAGTACTGTCAAACTGTAAACAATAGCGGACACCACACGTTATTGGAAATGGGAAACCCATTTATTTAATTACACAGTGAGCCGCGCCGTTGTCGCTCCTTCTCATCGTGAACATTCTCACGGATTCAAATTGTAAATAATTGTCGGATTCCATTAGCTCCGGATACATAACCTTAAAATGTACATAAACAAATATAAATCCTAAGATAAAGAGGTTTATTGCATCTCGTTTAGACGGCGCTCTTGGAGTCAAAACAATAGGCCAAAGGTTCAAACACTAACATAATGTTGATCATAATTTATTAGGAGATTCCTTTTTTGTTCCCAATATTAAAAAAAAAGTGTACATAAAATATCGGAGCACGAAAAAACTCGGACGGGTACAGTCAGGATAAAAAATTCAACAGAAAGAGTTGAACCCGCATATGGAAGAAGAAATATCTAGGTTATTTGTATGGAAAAAATGCGAGTGTACGTTGTAGCATTGACAGGGTGACTTATTTACGACGGCATCTTTATGAGGGTAGACACCCCTACAGCCGAACTGACACCATCGGGGTCGACTTTACTATTAATTTTAGTTTTTCTAGGCAATAAAAGTGACAGACATTGCGTGGTGGGGGGTGCCGACGCTACCGAGAACTCGGTGAGGAGTCGAGTCAAGTCGAGCCGAGTTTCGCTAAACTGCGGCCAGCACGTCGCACAACAATGGCCACGTCTAAAGGTAAATTTGTCAGCTGGTCTGCGATGATAGATGATCTACAGGCGTCAACCGACAACGAGCCCTCTCAATTAGCTCTCCAGCCGAGAAAGAAATTCCCAGACCCAATAAAGTAATAAATAAAGAACTTTACAAGCACCAATTGCTTCTTGACAGTTTTATAAATTTGAACAAGTGCGCTTCCAGTATTTATGGCACTACAGAGAATCAATTTTAAAGAGCATCGTAAAAACATAAATAATGTATACCAAAATGTGAAGTCTTCTAGAAAATTACTCTGTCAAGGGAAATTTGTATTTATACCATATTAGTCTGCATGCTCGGAACGGGGCATAATTTTACAATGTTTCCCAGATGGAAACTGAATGTCCACTGGTGTATTTTCTAAACGTCCCATTTTAGTAGCGAATATGAAATATTCTCATCATTTCTGTGCTTCATTTATATCAATAAATCTTCAGAACTGTTTTTAAACTCATAACTTTGCAGACTTCATTCACATCAATCCATTTACGTCTAGAAAATTCATATCGGCAATTTCTTTCACATACATTTTGTTCTACAAATATAGTAGTGCTTTAACCTAACCTGAGGCCTGAGTCACTATATTACACGATACCAATCAACAATTATGAAAAAATAATCTATTACTATAGGCGTAATTTCGAAATGAGAAAAAAACACATTATCGAAAATTACACCTGGATAAAAAACATTCACTAGATCTCTAGATAAATTTGACAATGTGACACAAAAACCTACATATGTTCATTGTTCACACTTGATAGACAAAAAAATCTATTCTGAATCAAATATGTAATCAAAAACTGACCAAACAACCGCGAATAAGTTTCGAACTGATTAGCGGTGTATTGGATTTCAACTTGTGATCAGAGAGGACCACAGCGCAAGACAAAGAGCAGATAAGCATCACAGCGGCTGGGAAGCACAGTCCACCGCAAAGTCGAGATTAAACTTGAACTAAATTATTTTTTATTATATCATGCCTACTTAGTGAGATCAACAAATTACAGGGGACGCCAAGTCGTTACCTAATCACGCGAGAGAGCCCGAGAGAGACGGAAACAGCCGGCGAGAAAAGTTCTAGATGATCTGTCTCTCTTACTGTTGAAGTCAAGATCATGATGCCTGCCACCCACTACAGTTACGGCCAATAAATTTATTTATTTCTCTAGCGGTTCCTGAGAAAGCGAAAGACCGAAACAAAGATGAGATTGTTGAGATGCCGGTCCTGTATACCGCGCACCGACCCCTGAGCCCTGCTCTGACCCCGCACATGCTGTTGTTCACAAATAACCTGAGCAGATTGTTCAGAGCTGCTGCAAGGCTGCTGTTAGGTTGTTACGAGCGCGGAAAGTGAATGTTTAAATGCAAGTCGGGTTGGAATGACGACATCTTGGATGCGCGCTCATAAATGGAGTAACAAAAAGGGAACCGCGTCGCCTCAAATATTCAGAATATAGCAGGTTTATGAAGCTGTTAACAAAATATACCGCCATGATGTACTAAAATATGAGGCAGCTGGGAAAAACTTCGATAATTAGCTTACTTGTATCACCTACTTTCAATGTTAGAACTTGTTTTTTTTTTGCATTTATCATTAGCTATAAATGTCGACTATAAACTCGGGCATATTTAACTTTCTTATTACTTGATACTTTACACTTTTTCTACAGTTATGACGTCATACTATGTAACTATCTACTCAGAAACTTTTAATAGACATTTTACTCTTTGACTTATCAGTACATCAAAAAATGATTACATTAAGCTAGCCCATAAAGTCTGTAACATTGAACAGAATCAAAATCAAAGTAGTTCATGATGAAATCTTAGTTATCCGATTACTAGGTACGAAAAGTAGGGCTATAAGACACCAAATATCTCTCTTGAGTAGCGACAAACATTTATCCCGCAGCAGCCGAAACAGCGCTTGAAATCGAGGCAGGGCGTCGGGAGCGATCGATACGAAACGAAGGACCAGGAGGAACGTAGAGGGCGCAGCAGGGCGCGGGCAGCGAGGCTGCCGACTGCGTAACACACAATTCGGAGCATAAATCCAAAATACTTCAACAGATGATCAAACGACGACGCGTGTAAATACCGCCGAGCGAAAGGACACTGCGGCAGCAACGCGCTAAGGCGCCGCTGTCGACGCCGAAGCGTTATGAGGGTGTGAAACCGACGACTTCGCACCCAAATGCCCCAAATTCTGCCCTTTATAGAAATGACGCCCTTTTCCTTGACATATCACAGCACAAATCTAACAAGGGAATTCATATCATTTCACACCTAGTTACTTTAACATTCCACCACAATACAATTATAATACCTGAAAATCCGCAGAATACGTCACACTGAATCACAAACCCAATTTGCGTTTCGTGGGTAAATAAAAGTGTTCATATATTTGTTTGGTGCTTGAAAGTTGCAGATACGATAACAGTCCAAGTGCAATATATAAAGTTACCTCAACATGAAGTTTTTATTTTTATTTGGAACCGTGACTTAATAAAAGAAAACAGTGTTTGTTTATTTCTCGTTTGGGAATCAGAGTACGTCGCCGTGTGGGGGAACGTCGTCGTCGTCGAGCGTCAGAACGCCCGGCACGACGTTAAGTCAATGAACGTGCGCAGTACAGGCGAAGAGAAAAGAAAAAAACCTATTTCGTTACAACAAACGGCGAGCGGCGTTAAGCTAAGGATATCGAAGCTGGAAATCGAAGATTGATGAGGGAACGCGCCAAATACATTTACAAATGCGCTCTAACGCTGAAAAGTCGTCGAAATTCAGACGTTTAGTTGTGCGTTTTCGACACCTCTAATGCATAATAAATGCCTGCATTTGCATTTTAATTATAATTCGTCTTACGCTCTCACGTTTACTTCGTCTGCGATTTAACATGTCGTGCTTTGATACCTATTTGCTTCTCAGAGCCAAAGAGGACGGAAATGTCTTTGCGACTCACAGTAGTTTTGTTACCTACTAGAATTACTAACTAGATTCTGCTCAACGCTAATTTCATTTCCTTCAACTTCACATACTAATTTTGTAACTATGTAAATTCAACATATTAAAACACCCGCGCAGTTTTCGTTAAACATGTCAAACACATTTAATAGAGTAATAAAACAAGAAAGAACCACATTCATTAATTACATTGTTATGAGAATATTATGCTTACTCATAGAACAAATAATAAAAGTGATGATAAAATTAACAATATTGATTATCACGTCAAATGTATGCAAGCTTGTCTTGGAAACAAAAGCAGTTTCAACCTGGGCGATCTGACAAAACCCAGGTATACAGTAGTTCATTGTTTCATCTAGTCATCCATGGACCGCGCTCGGCACTCAGGTCTCGGCTCAGCACAGGCACTTGTTTATCGAACCAGAGCAACAAGAAGAAATAACAATACGTGACCTAAAAATATGATTAAGTACGTTCATAAAATCATGAGCACGAATTCGATACGGCAGCGGCAGCGGCAGGACGAGGAGAACAAGATCGCAGTGTGCCGCGGTGGTCCTGCGGGGCTCGAGGTCCCGACCCGACCCGACCCGAGCTGGCCCGAGCACACAGCCGCCATCTGTGCTCAGCGCAACGCAACGCACATTGCTTCAATTTAGCTACAGATGAAAATGAAAGGAAAGGATACATCGTCCTTTTGTAAATATTCGATATGATTTCATTTTATTAGGATCTTGTTTACTATGCAAATATTGATAATGAAATAATTTTACTTTAAAGTTAATGTGATTACTTAAGAAATGTAAATTTGTGTTTGGAATAAATACATAGATAATGACTTGTTTATTTATTTACGAAATGCACTAAATTGACTTAAGTATTTTGCATACATCATGACAAATATTTGATCTGTTTCTAAGTAAAATTTAAAATACAAGTTTGATATAAAACCGTGAGAGGAATAAACAAAAACGTATGATGTATTTGGTGTTTCCAATTGTAAAAAACGTCAAGAACGAAGAAAAACAACATCGGACAGGGACAGGCTGACAGCATGAAATAGCGAAATTGCCCGATATAACATTAAAAACGGACGACTGTGCATTCGTTTTTGTACGTGACCTTATGGCATTCAGCAAGGAAAAACAGCTCCGGCGAAAGAAAATCTGATGACATACGACTTCTATCGAGCGCCGTCAGCGCGGTTAAATATGGTGGCCGTTAAACGCTTATATGGCTTAAACAAATTTCCGGAAGCTCCGCACGGGTGTGCTATTGACAGTAATAACATCCGCGTGGATATACTGTCTTCTGATATTAAGAGTTATACATCAACGGATCGTTGCGGCGCTGCGGCGTTGCGGCGGGAGACGTATTTTTATATCACGAGCCGCGTACGCATAAATCACGCGCGTCACGCTTAGCGTATCACGCTCCACGCTCCATACGTCTTACTTTAGGTTCGGGCTGCAAGTTCGGAATGCGCAGTTAATAATGCAGGCGGCGAGAGCACATTTACCTACCCTCACCCCTTCTGCTCGCTCCTACTCGCTACTCCTAATCCAGACCGACAAAAAACACACGGAGCTTTCGTCTCTTCGTGCACACTTGCGCCGCGCCGTTCGTCGTTGTGGGAGGAAGAATTCGTAACTAGTTTTTTTAATTAACAAAACCTGTTATGAGTATAATTAACTGTTTAATTTCAAACAAACCTATTTTTAGAATCCTATGCTGATGTCACATTGAGAGCAGCGTTTCATGGAATAAACTCTGAAATTATCATACCATTTTGCAACACTCTATAAATATTAAAATCGCGGAAAAACAAGAAAATATTTCTCATTATGCAAATATTTTATGACTTTATAATTCAAAATAAAGTTACACTCTGTAATTTATTATTTATAAATATTTATTAAGATTACTCAATGTCGATATCTCGATACCAAACAAGTTCTTGTTCTTTGGAAAAGAAAATTATAATGCAACCGAAATTATATTTAAAAAATACTTACTTATATTGGAAAGGAATTTTAATATAACGCTATAGTATATAGTTTGCGCATTATATTCAACTTGGATGAAAAATAAATAAGATATTACCGCAAGTTCCTGCAACTTTTTTCCACAACAAAACCTAACCTCAAAGAAAGACGAGCAAGCTCAGCAGTGAGGCAATGCCAGGCACGTGTGGCAGAATGAATATGTCCGGTGCCAGGGCAAAGTGGCCGCATGAACGCATGAAAATTACCAGCTCGCAATTACATTGTTAAACAAACACGGTGCTATTGAATGGCGAGATCGCCAGAGATCTACGCGGAAGATAACGGAGCCATTATGCTGTATTAAATATGTCTGCCGAGCTGTGCGTCTACGCGCAAGCGTTATAAAATAGAATAGCCAGCATTGCTACACTATAGTAATCATAAATATATAATCTGTAGATTCTATTTAAGTAGCAAAAGAATTTTTTTCACATTCATGAGAAGTAATAACAAAAAGAAATGGAAAAGATTTCGTACAACGTAATAAATATGAATTGGAAATAAAATTTGTAGAGTTGGTATTCTGTTGGGTCTGGTTTTTATTATTTGTGGGTGGAGATTTGGCAGCGTAGGGCGCTGTTAATATCGGAACTTCGGCGTTGTACGCGGGAAAGCGTGGCGTAAACGTGTGCCCGGGTCTTTTTACGAGTTCATTAAATTATGCGGAGGAACGTGTATGTATTCCAAAGTAATTTTACAGCGAATTGCTACAACTTAAACTTCAACCCGAAATGTTGTTGAGTAAACTATGAACGCAAGGGGACTCGAGTACAGTCTTGCAAATAAGTTTCCTAAATTCCTTTGATAAAAGGAACTTTAACCTCGTTTGTGAAACAATTTGTTGATTTATTAAAATTCCTCTTTGTTTATTTATAATTCTTCGCTGGAAAAAACTTATCCTACTAGCCGTACTCAGAGCACGATCATCTAAACCCTTAGCAAGAAGATCCTTCGCGAAGCACTGAGCAGAATAAGCGGACAACAACAAATAAAACCAGAAATAAAACAAAATAAAGACGAAGTGAAACGAAACGAGGCCCGGGGCGAGTTGCTTTCGAGAAAAATCATTACCAGAGCCAGCAGAGGTGAAAATTGCACTACTCTTCTAGCATTCATCGTCCCTATTCTGCAACGAACACTCGGAGTCGCAGTCGAAGCGTCTTGTTCTCGAGCAGGACGCCGAATTACCGCGAGAATACGGTCCGCCGAGCAGTCATTACGCCGGACCGCGGAGCTTGCTGCTTCGAAGATCGTTCAACCAAATTTGATTAGCGGAGCACGATTAATGCCGATTATTCTTCGATGGGTCACGATAATGGCCTCACTACTTTACTCAGTGATTTTTGAGCTTCAATAACTTTATCCAAAATTATTTCAACTTAAATGCGAGTCCTTTACAAAGAATTTGCCATAATTATATATTTGATATTTATTGTTGCTCGTAATTTGATTTCAACTGACTTTCAACTTAAATTGATTTCCTGCTTACTTTTATATTTGTTAAACGTAAATAATACCACAAGTTTTAAAGAGTGATAAAATATTTATCAATTTTATTTAAAGCTTATTTGATTAAAAGAAATAATAAATTCCATATATTTCATGGAGTATTATATTATAAGAAATAATGGGTCGGGTAACAACTGTAAAGTTTCTAGCACATTCTCGAATATACAATTATTGATAGGCAATAAAAATATAAACTAAATGTAACTATCACATGCAATTTATGTCCAGTCAATATTTCGCAATTTTCAAATCGGTATAATCATTTAGCAACGCAATTTTCATTGTTATCGCAATCGATTACTTAGCGTTGGAAATGTGTACTAAGCATGAAGTATAAAGTTTAAAATGAGTGCTTTGGTAAATTCGACGCAATTTTTCTTGAAATGCAAAAGACTCGAAAGCATTTTCGTGATCTTGATGAGCGAGAAACGAATTTAGAGCTAAAGTAATCGTCAGTTTCTTTACGTGCCAACTCCAGAATCACTCGTCTTCTCATTTAGGCGTCAAAGACGAGCCCTGAATTAGCATTTCGTCGCGATTACGCGTCTCCAACGCTATTCGCACTGGGTGAAACAGCCCGGTTCTCGGATTACAATCCACATCACGGGGATTACATGAAGGAAGTTGAGGCACTCACCATAAAACAGTCTGGTCCTTGCAGGCACATGGACTCGCCGTTCGGCCCGTCGTTCGAAAACTGCAAGCATAAAGAACAAAATCAAACATTAATCTCTGCAATCCGGGATTAAAAACTTCATTAAAAGTTCGGGACGTGCTCTTGCTTCACCAAGGAGTGAACGGGTGCTTCATTATAACGGCGGAGAAGTGAGAAGGAGATAGATGGCGGTTAACCCGGTCTAGGGGCGAGGAGGATTCGGGGACTCGGTGACGACTGTCACGGACAGGCGACGGCCCTCGGGCGATGCGGTAGGCAACTGTCCTCTATGCTCTATTTCATTTTATTTGTACTATTGGGGATGAACAATGCCTGCTTTGAACACGATGTATTTGCGGGAGACTGTTGTTCCCGCAACTAGTTTATTGCAGGTATGTGTGGTTCATAATTTCAACTAATATACAAAGGCTTTATACGCACATAATTAAATCATTTACATATTAACTGCCCTTTATCCGATACGTAATTATAATAACCGCAAACGCGCAAATTTTAACACGTTCAAATATTTGGTTCATAAAACCCAAAACATACTTCAGGAAAACGTAGTTAAAATAAATCACAATTCTCTATCTCGTGTGCAATAGTTCAAAGCATACACATGCTCACATCAACTATACCCACAACGCAATTACAAGCTTGTATCACTGCTGCTGCAGCGTCCCAGGCGCATAACTACTAAAAGATACGTCCAGCACACACGCGTGACAGAAAAATATCACAGGCAATTATGAACAATGGATCACCGCGTACTTTTACCCGCAGATAAACCTCAGCGCTAGAGTGGACAACGCGTTAACTAACGGATTTTATCACCGCTCAATATTTTGTGCGTAGTGCGTAGATTCCTATGTAGAATAGTGCAATGCAAATGTTTATAGAATGATTTCGTTCAAATATATTTCGCACCGAGCATGAGATTGATCACGGACGCACGCACGGATTATGATATTCGTGTTTACTTTGCTGTTATCGTTTAATCACATTGTACAGTTAAAATATTAATAAACACATCGGTGGCTGCACACTCGATTGATGATGATGGTGTTGCATCAAGTGGATTGATTCGGATTATGTGATTATGACTCACGGTACACATTGCATATTTCACATGAATAAAATAAAAATAGTGTTTGCGATATATCAAGTCTACTCCTTTTTTATAAAAAAAAAAGAAGAAACCCTCTATAATTACTAAACTAATTAAAACTCACACAGATCACGCTTCTCAAGTCCGTCTGCATAACATACAGCTACTTGTACTACCGCGAGAAGTCCCGATCTCGACTACATAGTCTCGTCTCGATCACGATTTTTCAAACTTAAATTATTTTAACAATTACAATATAAATTAAACACAAATAAATGACATTAGACTAAAATAAATTCAAAATAAACTCATTACCTACTGATCAAAACTATAAGTTATATAGTATATTTGTATAAATTTCTCGAGTTTGATTTCAACTATGACCTCATCTCGATTATTCGAGACGAGACCGAAACAGGTCCCTACACTAACACGTACAGATCGTGATTTACAGAGGATGCTGAATAGATTACACAACAACCAAATATGTAAAACGTCAAAACAAATATACTTCGTATTTTTTAAGTTACAGATTCATTCATGACGAGACAGAGTTTCATAAGAATCTGGATATTAAACAATATAGAAAAATTAACAGTTAATTAAAGAATTCAAATAAATAATAAGACAAGTACACAAAAATCACTATTTTGACAATCAGTTCGATTCTGTAAGAAAGATAGTTATTATAAAAGAAAGACTCATTTTAAAAGTCATTAAAGCTCGTGACCAAAAATGATTATGAAGATTGATAGTAACGTAACTACTAATGCAATAACAAAACATGAAAAATGAAGCATAGGTAAATTAATTCCTTGCTGAATTTAATCTTGACCTGTTTTGCACGTGAAGGTGAAGGAAATGACTTGTCGGTTTTAGCGCGGAGAAGGACGAGATTCCCATGCAACTAAGTTATATTAGAGCAGGTCGTAATCCTACATCAATACTTCATAACGCGGGCGAGCAAACCCAAATATCGCGGCTTTACGATCAATTTATATATGGATTACAGATTTTAATGAACGTTAAACGGCCTCTGGAGAGCGTTACGGCTCTGGTCAATGTAATTTTGTAGTTGTTGAAAACAAATTAACCCAAATGTGGAACGAATTTTATGATGGCCCACCACCTGCACTCCGTTCATAATTTATACTCGAGGTAATTAATTCAGAAACAATCGACGTTGGAAGAGTCATTCTTGTCTAATTTACATTCCTCGTGAGAAACTATTTTCCGTGATGTTTTTCTTTCGTTGAGGTTTGGCCACGCGGCTATGTTAATGTATTCAGTGAGTTTTTTCTCGGCTTGAAATATCGAATTCCGAGCATAGGATCACGTTGTGCTTTTTCCTGATACGATTGGAACATGAAATAGTTCGGATACCTCACAATGGGTGAAACTTCTCATTTGTGCCATGTGAGACGTGCTCTCTCGATTCTCCCAACGCGTGATTTTATTCTCTACTTCTTTTCAATGCTTTTCAGCAAAAAACTTGCGCATTCCTACTTTAATCTTCTCGCATTCCGCCTTCATTTTCTGATACCTCAATCGCCATTCCAACAAACTGCCCCCTCTAAAAACTCAGAACCATTGATTCATATATATATACAAGAAGATTTCCAACCTTATATTATTTTCAGTAGTGCAAATTTTACCGATTCCTGTCCTGTCCACTCTTAGAGTTAAACAAAGTTAGAAGCTCGTGGATATTCTTGAGTTCTCATAGCTTAAATTTCTACCATGCCTGTCATATACATTTTATGCCTTATGTTACAGTAATTAATTATTATTAATAGTTCATAACTTATTTTTGTATTTATATGTCTTTCAAATGTCAAACTGTTAAACATTTAGACAAATGATAAGTGGATTTGTTTGTTTGTTTTACTATAAACTTTATGGTCAGTGTTTTATTTGTTAACTCGAGGTAAGGATAGCTCCTTAAAATTATTAGAAATCAGCAAATTTAAACTTAATAATCGATGTAATATATTTTTCAATAAATGATATAATGAATTACAAATCATACCCGCAGAAATATGTGAATTAGTTGAATTAGTTTGTTGATACGAAGAATGCCATTGTAATTTGGTTACATCTGCGGGTGAAATTTCTCAAGACGGTCGTCCAATTTAGATATCCGCGCAATATTGAGCTAGAAGTCGAGCATCAGCTACTCATGACCAGATCACGTAGCCTGTGCACGGAGCACGAAGCATCACGGCCGGTGCTCGAACAAAATCAGCTTTGTGAGTCGCGAAGGAAGGCGAAGGCGAACCGCAGCCTGCGCTGGCCAGCCCAGCATCGAGACCAGTGATTACCCATTGGTTTCGGAATCCGTGTTGGCTAACTCGGGATAGAATCGCACGGCCCTGACCGCTGTGTATGGTGTGCGGGGAGCGAGAGGCGGCGGACCGGGTGCTGATCCCTTTGCGAGCTGCGCTTTGTGACCCTGTGTCTTCGGCTCCAGCGAGAACTCGCTTGTAAGCACAGGCTTGCGGCGCGGATCACTTGCGATTTAGTTCGGGGCTTACATTGTAGATACATAGTTCAATTACTGCTTAATGTTGAATTCAACATAATTGCACGCCATAGATTCTAACTCAACCCCACTCTGTTATTATCATAATTATTTTCACATATTTCATGTAAAAAGTCTTGACGCCAACCATTATATCAATAATCATCAAACTTTTTTTACACCAACCTTCAATTTAACCATTCTTAGGATTGTGACTCCATGACTCACGGCTATATAATATACAGTAATACATTATTCTTAATGAATACATTTTTTGTAATTTAGCTAAAAGGTTATACGCCCTACATAGAAATTATATTGAATAAATTCGTTACGATATAATAGAATATAAACAACACCTGCCTTACTTGAAAAGGAGCAAGGTTACTAGATTACAATAGAGCACCCGTTCCATGTCAGTACAATACAAGGAAGAAATAAATATATTTAAATGATGAAATAAATTATACAATTACGATGTAGAAAGCCAGAGATATAAATCACTCTAAACGGAACACAATAGCGGGACAATTGCTTTGATGACATAAATCACATTAGCGGAGAATAAAACCCAATTTGATAAAAAGTGATATTCCCACAATGGCGCAATGACATTACCTCCGCGATCGCGGGATTCTGCCGGAGGAGGGCAGAGGGAACAGATCACGGTGCGGTACTGACCTAGACCACGGCCGTGCAGAGATGAGCAGTGCTCGCAACGCTGATTATACAACAGAACATGTTTAATTATAAAGAGCACGGGAATCGTGACTCCAGAGGTCAATTTTCCCGGCCGCGGCCGCGATGCAGCGAGCAGTGAGAGTGGCACACCGACTTACAGACGGACGGAACACACACATACGCACGTACTACTTGTCTACGCCTACCTTGCTGCATTGCTGCAAAATAAGGAAATGAAATAATGACCAATGCAATCTAAATAAGTTAAGATTTCTATGTTGACTTGCCCTTTCAAATAGAAATTTTCTTCATGTTCCATATTCTTATCAAATTAAAGACTTCATTGTACTGTTGTTATCTGTCTTTAGATTAAGAAACAGACTAAAGGCCTTATACAAAATATTATCAACAACTTATTACTTCTAAATTGCACAACGATATCATAAATATAATTCAGATAAATAAAACAGAAAAGCATTGTACAAACTATGATCAACATCAACAACCCAGCATTTGTACACAGCATAATTCAATAAAGCCGAATCTAATGGAGCTATAGGGGTCATTTTGAAACTTGTTTGAGTGGTCTAGTTAATAGATGAGGCAATATCATAATCAAGTCTGAATAATCCATCATGCTATTGATGTAAATATCAAGATGGTTCCGCATCACCAAAATATTTCAAATGCAAATAATACACCTGAGATACGACATTATATATTATTACAGGCCCATTTCGCCTAACCCCATTTTCTGAAGCACTAAACAGCGAACACGAATTCAATTTGCTCTCGTCGGCGCTCGTCGTTACATTTTTATGAACGCTTCTCCAGTTGTAACGGCGTCTGTGGACGCGTCGGCACAAACGCTTCCCGTGCATGTAAATTACAACCGCCCAGAGAGAAGCAGAAGCAGGAGCAGAAGCAGCAGCAGCAACGTCGAGAGGAGAGAAGGTATTTCAAGCGCAATGTATAGTGAAATTCCATTCCATGTAATGTACGGCGAGGGATTCGCGCGGAGAATGCACTGTTTGAATTAGTAATGTGGAGGACTCATTGCCGTTAGAGACTTGCTGCTTCTGGATCAGCATCGACGGTGCGCAGTGTTTGATCTAAGCTTGAGCCAGGTCAGCACGTGCGCCAACAAACTTCTAATACTGACGCAACGAACCGAGCTGCGAACATTGATATTTAAACGAGCTCGACCACAGGTCAAGTTTGGGATCATAACTAATTATATTGGGCCCATTTCCAATTGCTTCTAGGATTTCATTCTAGATTGCTTTCGTAAAATATTGAACCCCAACCAGCTGAGGGATAATTGGCGAAATTTACTCTTCAATTAACGGAGCGGCAAGTGTAACAAAGAGTTGTAGTATTGATGTATTTTCCAGATGATATGCATTGGCCAACCAAATATATAATTACAACGAGAGATGGAAATGGAGGGTGAAAATTTAAGCGTAAATATTTGGAGGGTTCAATCCCTCATTGCCTTGTATCTGTTACAATTTTAATGGGAAACGATTAAAAGCCTGTGGCGACATTATACATTTTAATTTCCCATATCGTGTGTACCGACCCGTAATTTCGTGCTGGTTCTCCAGCAAGCACGAAATGTAGCTTTTTATTATAAAATTTCCAACACAGCTTTCGAAATTCAGCATTATCGTGAATGCACTCCTGACTGTGTGATACTAGACTGGTCGAATACGGCAAGGAGTACCTACAGCATATTTACTTTAAGGGCCGCTTCCATCGAAGACACTTCGTCGGTTCGCCCTCCTATAACGACCGAACATAAAAGAGACTCGTCGGCGTCTGTAAATAAACAACGGATCGTATTCTCTTTCGATCGGCCTGAGTTAACACCGGTCACCGTTCTCTCTATTACTCTTGAACTTCAAACGTCTTCGCCTCACGTTAATTATGCAGCGGCTATTCGAATTTTGGCTCTTTATGATCCAATGAGCGAGTCTGTGGCTTTCGAGGTCATGTTTACAAAGAACGCTTTGTTGTTTGCTTTGCAAATAAAACGAAAACCTTTTCATTTGCAGATATAAATTTTGCACTGTACAGGATTTTAATTTGCGCAGGATATTACCTAATGAAAGAAATATATCCACTAATAAGTGCCGTATTGCAGAGTATGTGTTGTGCAATGTGCAGTATATTGGAAATACTCGAAATGTTTATGTTTGCCGTTGGCACGACAACGACCAGTAATGTTATCAGTTGCAGCACGTTTCGAGAGCACACCGACATCGACATCGAGGACAGTGACAGAGCATGCGCGGCGCGGAGTGAACACGGCATAGGGCCCGGCCTCGACTGGAATTTAAATTAAAATAATCGCGTCACGTGGTCCAACACTAAACAAACAAAACAAAGAACAGCAGTGGTGGCAGCGACGACAGCACCACGGCCGGACGCTCTCGATCGTCATTTCCATTGAAGGGCGTTGTGCGACGGTGGCGGCGGCCGCGTAATTCCCGGGGGCAGCACAGCCCGACCCGACGACTGCATGATAAAATCCTGTTACCGGTTGCCATGGTGACGATAACAACTCGTGGAACCCTTGGATAATTCGTTTACGGACCCAGGCGGCGCTCGACCCATCCTCTCATTTGGGGGGTACACACGCACGTACGCACGATGGTGGTGGTGGTGGGCGACGGTGCCAGGCGCGGCGGAAGATAAACACTCAGCGACCTGAGCCGAACCGAGCCAAGCGGGACAATATTGATGCTAGGCGTGATTTCGCGAACGACAAAAAATCGAGTGTCTACCAACAACTGTCAGGCGGCGAAGCGAATTAAGCGCGCTGGCTTGTGCGCCAACAATATTTGCATTAAACGGATTTCGGGGCCCGAAACGAAATCAGGACCGAAAGTGGCTGCCGCTGCTGCCGACGGCGCTCGCGTCACTCCAATGAAACAAAACACGATCGGATCTGAAACGCAAACAATGGAGCGCGATAAATACCTCGGCCGCCTTCGATCGATGCGACGAACGACTTGGAAATAATCATTGTTGGGCGACCCACAAGTCACTTGAACCGTCGCGGATTTAAATTAACATATCATGCATGCAGCCGCAATCGGATATGATGTTCGATGGAAATCAGTTTGGGATTACGCCGAGCCCATCAGGTCGCCGCGATAAAGGAACTCATTCTTACATGCTAATCGCACACGAACCACGCAGACTTTCACTGCATAAAAATACCCACTACACAAATTAATTTCATTTGGATTTGCAATACATCACGCGAGGATAACTGACAGTGAAGGGTTAGTCACAATTGAAAATCCAACAGATTATTCAAAACATCCTTTTACAAAAAGATTAAATCCAAAATGAATTGATCAGCAAGCAAAATTAGCCGAAAGCAAACAAGATGTCCGCCTACTTCCATCAATTTCCCAAGCACTAAGCACCTAGCTCAGGATAATGAATCCGGAACCCTTTTCTGGAAAATAATCCACATTTGCCACACATCGTAACGATACAGGGAATTCTATATTAAGGGTTGGTTTTAGTAAACAAGTGTGGGTCGATAGCAGTGGCTGTTTGTGGGAAACAGAAACAGCGACATGACGTTGGCGGCGGTGGCTGGTGTGTCGTGCCGTGGTCACGTGTGTTCGTGCGCACGCGAGACGCACAAAGAGGAGCCACCCGTGCGTGAGTCATGGCCAGAGACTAAACCTAATTGCATTTTGAATGGTCAGTTACACACAAATAATAATTCCGGCCCAGAGATGCATTACCTTCCCAGACTGAGAGGGATTGTCACACCGGCTCTTGATGGATTCGAGCAAATTAAAGATTTGATTGATCACAGGGAAATATTATTAGATTTTCTGATTACTTGGACCCAAATGCACACTGTGATTCACTCACAGATCGAAAAGAAAATCCCATTAATGGATGGATTTATAAAATACGTACAAACAAAATATACAACAATCAATTCCCGGCCACTGCAGTTGAATTTAGTTCGTTTGTTCTTGTTTACGAATTCAATGAAAAATGTATCAATATAAATAGGTCACTCTTTCACGAACTCTCATATTTAATTTGAACTTTTAAAAAGCGGGTATTTATAGTAGTGCATGTCTTGTAAATATGCGCAAGTAAGTAGCTCAAGCCATTAACTAATGAATTTGTGTACGTACGTACGTCTCTTTGATGAAAGAAGAGTTAATTAGAAGCATGAACAAAGAAATAAGAGCGGCAGGTGTAAACGATACACTTAAGTGAACTATTGTTCAACGTTAACAAAAAATCTCTGCACAAAGCGTGGAGTAAAGACGTAATTACGAGTTTTCTGAACGTAAAACATGCACGGGTATCACATTAACATTGTGAATGTGTCTGTCGCTGTAAATTGGCCATGATGGCGAACAAGCGCGAGCACTGCTCCTCAGCATGCGTAATTATGGTCAGTGAGGGTTGTCCATCTGCGGCGGCTTTGAGCGGCTGCACGGTGACATTCTTACATGTAAATTGAGCGGAGCTGCCGCTACAAACGCGGGGATAAATTCTATAAAGCAGCTAATAATAGGGAAAAGATTCCCTGTGTACAATTCTCTCTCACTAGTCGATGTTTCAAAATGTTATAAATACGCCACGTCGGTTAATACCGGGGAGATGAGTCTTATTTTTATTGTTGAACTAATCAAAGGATGATAGAGACAATGCATTTTACACCTGAAATCATCTGCAAACTTCGTGTTTTACGGTCCACTAGTTTTCTTAATAAGTTTACGGAAACTGATAGCTTCCGATTTGGAGAGAAACAGGATATAAACTGGTAACAGAGTGAAATGTAGTTTATTGGTTCTTCGGATTTCAGTTACGTACCTGACCTAAATGCGGAATATTTCCATTAATTCTGCTACACTACGTTTTCACTAACAACGAAATATTGATGTGATTACTCTTCGCATCAAACCGGAAGCTTTATGAACTCGCGATATCAAAACCAATTTTTACCTTTCATTTTTGTGTGAATAAATACAAATGAACCCGTATTGATATTTCGTCATTTTTCATTTATAGAAAAAGTAATCAAGGTTTTATTGACAAAATAAGGTGGTTGTTTCGTGTGATTACATTTTATAAGTTAAGTACATCAGCAGCTGGTGAAATAAAATTACCAAGCAAGAATCAAATCTCACATCACACACGTTCCTGCCAAAGTAATCTTAGGTCCCTTGATGCGATTCACCATGCTTGCGTCTGTGTTCGAATCATTTATACGTCACGTGCAACGTGCCGTCATCATCATTATCATTTCTTGCGCCGTTCACGTTCGTCGCATTCGCAGTGGCCTGTTATCCTGTCGCGCCGCCCCGCTCGTCCCTCGACAAGGATCATTACTTGTTTATTCCCGCCATGGGATGAACTGAACGCCCTACGCCCTTCTAATGTTTTCCCGGCGACACAGGTAGGCAGATTTCGTTTCGTTCTGTTTGTCGGGGGTGAACGACTGACGACCAACAACCGTCATGACGACCGAACGACGCTTCGACATGCAATCAAGTGATTTGTTTGATACTGGGGATTTTTTCACTAGTAAAGTGCACATGATTTGTGACCGGCCACGAAGGTTTGTTTACGTATGTGTATGTGTTGACTTGAGTTGCGATTTGTGGTGAATGCGTAATGAGGGTTTTATTCTTCGAGTTGTTGACTAGAGATTTTATTGTGGATGCAGTTGTGTAGGTAATACAGGAAATAATAAATTTGTCAACATACGAATAAATGCGATGTTATCGCTGTTTGCGGAATGATAAAATTACTAACTGGAAACTTTATACACACCAAATATATTTAACTGTAAATATTGAACAATACAACATGATCTCTCTGCCATCTATCAAACTATTACAGATAAAAATAAATAAAAGAAGAGATTATCCACAGAATATTAAAATTTTGCAGTGGCTGGCAAACAGGAAGTGTACTGATTGCTTGCGGTGAAGTTAAACCTCATCCGTTTGCGCAATAGAAGTCGCAAGTCGCAATTAGTTACAGACACAGTTATCAAGCGCTGGAATAATAGTACTGGCGATTAGTTACACAAACAACAACGCACGAAAAGAAAAAAACACAGATAAAATGAGCGACCGAGCCCATCAATTATACAAATGCGTTAATAAAAAGAGGTCCCATTGTAACGTGCTTGATGGCTTAATTGGCGGAATCAAAACAAATGATAAATGAAGGTTGAAACAATGGCAATCAGTGACGCCACGCAGCTAAGGTGATGTGATGGTAAGTTTAACTCGAGCAACTACGTAGAGCTAGTAGTCTCTGATGGTTCGTTACTTTATGTTGCCCTGGTAACGATATACCTTATACTTCTCCTTACTACGAATCCCCATTAAATAGTACGATATTCTTTCTTTGAAAATATCAATTCACAATACATGAGCATTTATCAAATTATTGTGTTACTAAAATATTTACTGTACTCTTGAGCTTATCAGTTCATTATGATAACAATAACAGGTTTCAATCCCACAAGCCTATTTATATTATAAATTTTAAAATGAAGTAAATAACTGCGTGATAACGCTTTGGACTATGGAAATGAGAATTATGCTTTGCCACTCTTGCAGGGTGGCGATTCAAGTAACATTAATAACTTCCCTGACTTTTCCCTGATTAAGTAAAAAAATTCCCGGACTTCTAGAATATTGACTTATTTATGAATTTATGGTTACATTTCATATATTATATCATATATTGTATTATAATTGTTTTTTTTTTATTAAATTTATAGTAAAAGCAAAATCAATTTGTGTTTCTAAACAGGCAAAGACACAACCTTAAATATTGCATACAGAAAAAACATAGCGCGGTAGAAACGTTAGAGAAAACAAAACAGTTTTCAATTAGTAAACATCCTTCGGTTATATTTTCATAGATTGCGGTTCTCACTCTTAAGAAGCAATAAAGGGTATTTGTTGCCAATAAAGGTATACTATCTATCTAATAAAGGGTATTCTGCCAATAAAATCTAAAAATAACTAAATACATTTTGAAATAAAAGTTTGTAGTTATTTTTCTAAAATTAAATTAAAAAATTTAAAGAACAAAAAACTTATTTCCCTGACATGGAAT
The DNA here is from genome assembly GCA_947425015.1 of Pterostichus niger. NCBI lineage: Eukaryota > Metazoa > Arthropoda > Insecta > Coleoptera > Carabidae > Pterostichus > Pterostichus niger. The sequence goes on along the minus strand of OX380344.1, from coordinate 27,813,471 downwards.
AAAATTCCCTGACTTTTCCAGAAATATAAAATTCCCTGACTTTTCCCGGTTTTCCCGGTTTTCCAGGTTAGTCGCCACCCTGTCTTGATTTTTCTTCAACTTAACAAATTTATAGGATTCACCATTTGATGTTTGGAAACCACAGAGAAATTTGCTATACCCAGAAATGGGCAAATAATGTAATAATATATTTATTTGTAATAAAGAATTGTACAAGTTGAAAAAAGGTATAAATACAGAATGCCTTTGTTTGAAATGTCCGATGACATAAAGATATTGTAAAGAATTGGAAAATAATACGAAGCAATGAGATAGATCCCGAGTTGAAATCAGTCACAATAAACAACGGCATAGCACGTGTGTGCTGACCAATCAATATCATTCTTCTCCGAGACACTGATTTACATTGAATACCATACATCTTGTGCTTTCTGCGGCGCGCAGTCGACGACAAACTCCAAGTCCGTCCAGCTGCACTAATACATCCTCAGACTTGCCACCGACGCACAATTGCAGCCAAAGCCACCTATTTTTATTGGCTTCATGAATATGAATTCCCTCACTTTAACACGAATCGAAATTTTATTGTTGTCGCAAGTTGGATTCTTCGGTGCGCGAGTTCTTTTGTTTAAAAACAACGAAACAATGGCCGAAAGCCCACGATTTGCAGACGGAAGAGTCCACAGAACATGACGGGGGAGGCTGGGACAAGAAATTCGCAAAGAATAAACTATACCCTGCTAACGATGGCTGAGATACGGTTTTACGTTTAAGACAATGGAGGAGATTTAATGAACTGGCTGCAATGTCGCCGGTATGACAAAATAAACGGATTTGTTTGCATTGCGCCATTACTTATTATTCTGTTGATCACTACAAATACTTATATCATTGTGTTATCTTAATTTGATTCAATATTGACACTGACATCATGCCTATAAACTTATTTATTTTACTCAACAAATATTACATTGACGTTGATAAATTTAGTAACATACCATCAAGGATAAAACACCTACATTAGTAACTTTTTTTATCATTTACGAGAAAATCAATTTAGATTATGGTGGACGGTACATGCTAAGTATTCTTCATTTTGAAGAAGCAAGAAAGGGGCGTAGAATCAAGAATGCGTCCGGTTGTAAAACAATTATCCAAACAATAGCAAGTTTGCGTATTTCTCAGCTTTAAACACATGACCCGCCTTCGCGGCAGCACGCACCAATGGCAACATGATAAATGACGGTGCGATGAGAACATATTTGCATATAACACGGGAAAATGTCGCGACCACACAGACCTCGCCACTAACAATAACAATTACAACCTATCGCGGTGGCCATCTTACGAGAATGCTTCCTAATTCGCCGCAGCAATTAAGACGCGATGGAACGTCAACATACGGTCACTAGATCTTCTAATTCCCGCCGAGTTCTGACCAAAAGAGGTATCGAACCTGTCTAGATTATTGTTCCAAGACCAAATCAATTAGAACTATGTTTTCATTCTATCGATAGTTCTATCATTAATCACAAGATTAATTATTTATTCATTACCACGCATTAACCTTTTAAGGTTTAATTTTTTTTAAGAGTACGTACAAAAAAACTTGTACAAATAGTGAATTTTAGCTCGTATGTTGAATATCGCTGGGCTTGCGAATTGAGTTTGGAAAGATTTTTTTATCAGAATGTGTAATATTTCCTTTTTGATAGCGAAGCGTTTTTTATCGTTTGAATGTTGGAGAATCTTTTCTTATCAGCCCGTATAACAGCGACAATTGTCATGCGGTTCTTTGTCCAGTTCGACCCTGATATCCTAATGCGTTTTGTGTGTCGCGATTCTCGAACACGCACGCCCTGAGATCGTTCGCTTGCTTGCCTGCTGTTACTGACTTCGGTCTCATTTTCAACTAGTTGGTTGGCGCTACCTGTTTTCAGCGTGTACAAATACTTTGACGGAATATGTCGAGGCCCGCGGCGACTCGAATAGCCGATGGATTTTTATCTTGACTACTTAAAACTAGTCTCGGTCATTCATTATGTCGAGAGTCTGCGCCCGCCCCGCCCAGTAACTCTCTCTCGTCTGACCCGGCATCTGTGCTATTTCAGAGTTATCAGTTTACTAATGAACCGCCATATCGTTGGCTCCTGGGACGATAACGCGCGACAAAAAACTGTCCCGACGATAATACTCTTCGTAAACTGAAAGCAGGTACTCACTCTTCACCTAAAACGGACTTTATCGCTGAATTATCGTTCTCGTGTTCCACTTTCGATTTGTCTTTTTATACTTTACCAAATGAAGTGCGAACCTTTTAAGCATTCCTACATCATTACTTCTATCTGTGCCACAGTAACTATACCAGTTTTAAATTGAGGAAGTAGAGATTTTTATTTCAATTAATTATAAAAAGACGTAATTAACTACTTTAAACAGATCTCCATCGGGAACGGTTTCGAAACTCAGCAGTTTATTTTTTCTGTTTGTTGGAAATTCTAAAAAATATAAAATTCAGTATCTGTGAGGTCATAGCTGGCGTCGACGATACGGCGACAGTTGAAAATGACAAGTGATCACGCCGGCTATCCGTTCGCTCAGGCGAAAAACAACACGACGTTTCGTTTCGGTTATTTATGTGTATCGCACAGATCGAAGCAAGCGAAGACAGCTGCAGAAACGCACAGCGTCGACGAACGACAACACATTTCGAGTAAAATACACCGGCGCTCTGCGGCCCGTCACGTGACGAACGAAGACACGAAATGGCGGACGCGTGTTGTTTTATCCCTCTCAAACTCATACATCTCACAATGCCACTCTCTCGCTTACACTCATGCGGCACGCACACCGTAAGCTGGTGAGATGTATTGCGCGAGGACGCTCGTAATTGGCTGATTCGTCAGTTGTTCGTGTCCCCAATTGGATTCCGTAAAATAGTCCTCAAAATTGTGCTACCGTTGCTTGTGTTTCTAATCGGAGCTAGCGCCAAGTGGAAAAAGCTTGTTGAAGAACCTGACTGGAGACCGCAGTTCCCGCGGGTAATTATGAGACATTCTTGGAAAGGAAACGGCTTACATTTGGGACTAGGTGGTCCCTTCGACTAAATGAAATATTTCTGACGATCAAATCTTGATTATTAGTGAAATGTTAAAAATGCCACTAAAACAGTTTTTCAACTGTTATAAGGAAAGCATTTCGGTGTTAATTAAAATTTGTGACTCCAAATTTCAACTCACTTTGCTATTAAATAGCGTTTAGGAGCAATTTTGTAGTTGTCTCTATCAGCTCACATCGCTTGAAATACACCCAAATTACTCACAATCTAATTAGAAATCTACAGAAAATTTACAGAAATGTTTTCTTGATTGGCACATTGAATAATACGAACTATAAAATAAACTCCTTTTAAAGGTTTTATTTGAAACATTAAAAAGTTTAACACTTTTCATTAGTGTCACTCAGTTTACTTCAAAAACAAAACCACTTAAAAGGATCCAAGTTCAAGAGTACATAAAAGTCGGATGCTTTAGTCTTCAATTAGAAAATAATTAGAGCACGGTAATCAAATTATTATCCATACAAGTCTAGGAAATATTGCTTCGTAATTTAGCAATTTAGTTTTTCTGCAGCAACACCGAGTTGAGAGCGGGATCAACGTAGTGCTGGCCACATAAACATTAGACACACGGTACGAACCGCGATGCAGAGTTCAGTGCTCGAGAACGACGAGACACTGCCTTGTTCCTTGATCACATAAGCGCACACGTGCAATAGACGCTACAGTCGCCAAGTACTTCTTGCAACCAGTTCAAGGAAACTATTAAATTAAACGCTTGCAGAAATCTGATTATTTCAAATGAATATCTGCTGCTGAGATGTCTATATAAAGTTTGCGAGCTCGCCTGTACACATGATTAAAAAATATCGGTTTCCAAATTTAGCAAAACTCATCCTTTACTTTCATTCTTGATTGTTGTAATTCTGTTTAGTTGGCAAGCTTACACAGTACAAAAATAGAGCTGTGAGAAGTATTGAATCTTGTTGACAATTGCCAGAACAAAATATACACTATGGGTGGTATACGCCAATTATGAAATATTCCAATATAACGACGTAACTAGTTTTATATTTACTCCAATAATTGGAAAAAAAATTATCTCCTAGACATCAAATTAGATTTTTTCATGAGAATCCAGTGGTTTATATACATAAATACGAGTTAATCCCATATATAGAATAGAAAGAGAAATTAATTTGTTAGTAACAATTTATCTTGTGAATTTCCATCAAATGCTACTAGGCTTCTTAACGAGCCTTTTCATCGGCTAACGAAGCTTGCCGCTCGCGAGTTAGTCAACTCGAAGGACTAATTGTCGTGCAGAAACAGGCATATGAAACATGTACGCTGGTTATTTACCATATTTATACAACTCGTCAAACACTCGGCAAAAAAACGAGCGTAGTCAGCCTTGAGTGCGCATGGCGTTGTCCATATACGCGACCAGCGCTGCAGTTAATGAATTAATAAAAGCCTCAGCGCTTTTGTTTTGTTGTTTTCTGGAAACTGTAATTACCAATATCCTATTAGCAAGAGCCAAGGCCTACTGCAGTTCGCACGGACGAATTGATGCGGATACATCCCTGAATTGATTGAATTTAATATTTTCCAGAACCGGATCGTAGGATTTACGAATGTTGCAGCAAAAACCTCCGGATAACCTGTTGGTTGTAACTAGCCGTTTTAGTTATTCTATTTTCTGTAATAAATACCTTTGGCGAGCAATGCTCATGTCAGCAGACGTGAACATTGTGAACAGGGCTTTACTAATGGTTTTTCTCATTCTCCCGTGTAACGGAGAGCGTCTGATTAGACAAAAAAGCTGCTGGAAGTTTCGGAATCAATTACTTTGTTGGTTGGAGTTTGTCACAGAGTCCGTGCTCGGTTATCGTAAGTCTGGAAGCATTTGCATGAAACTAGCCACTAAATTCGTCATCCTGCCGTCATTTACTATCTTTATAATTACATGTATCTCGAGTTTAATGGCCCAAACGGCTCTCGGTAAAACTTTGCTCGCGCGACGCGTCTGCTATCTCTATTATGCGATGCAGTCCCGTATGTCATTATGCATGGCGGTGACGAGAAATGCAGAACTCTACCAGCACTCGCACCGTCAGTCAGATTAAGATTAAGACGTTCAACGAAATTACCTTTCTTGTTTCCTTTTTCATGAAAACGGGGAACACTATCTACAATGTCATTCTGTAAAATGGGACACTGCAGTTCCTTCCATATGCAAAAGAACAATTATGCTGAGCTGGTTAAATATTCTCAAAGAGTTTTCCTTTTAATAAAAGACATTCTATGTTTTTGTCGTTAAAAGTAATTGAAAAACAGCTTCCTGAAGAAGATATATCTACCAGGAATAGTCAATAAATTATGGTGAAACGTACATGAACAATTTAAAATCAATTGGTCAGAAATTCTGTCGTCCAGTGACACGTGAAGAATCGTTACGTTCACACGCAGCACGCACGCAAGTCTGGATTGTGTCACCAGTTGAGTGATTTAAAAGTAATTATGATTTTTTGCTCGTGATATTGTACTGGAGCTTCTGCATTAACTTGTCGGCCATTCAGTCAACTGGCAAACTGCAGTCCTTTTAACTGAAGTTCTATGTAATGACAACGCGAATAATCTGACGTTTCCTGTCGTAGCTATAACACGCGTGCATACGGACACGGGAAAATAATTCCAGTGAAACACACGCGATTGAATTAAACTACGAGACAAGTAAGAGACATGTTGTTGAGTAGTAATCAGAGTCTTGTTAGAAACAATTTTTTGACATGAGAAATATGAACTCTCATTTAAATCACCAGTTATTTTAAGCCTAAAATAACAGAATCTCTTTGTTGACATTCAAACTTTAATTAACGACATAAACAAGTCTAACTTGAAAGTACGTGTTTGTAAATTGAAAACTTAAGGATGGTGTTACGTTTCATTTTGAGCCTTCCTTCGAATTTCACTCGGTTTATTGTTTATTGTGTATCAGCACCTGAAATTTAATTATCAATTAATTATTGACCGATCAATTTTGATAATACTTAGCATCAGTTAGATTTCCTTCTTTTAGTATTCCAGTTTATAGCAAAACTTAGATTCAGTTTCTCTCGGCTTCATTGTATTTTGTAGGTTATCACTTTGTTTGTTTAGCTGTCAGACAATTAGTGGCCGTTTGCCGCGAAGTAGCTCTGCCGATATTATTGTCGGCTAGGCGCGCCTTTTTACCGGCACCATTCGAATTTAGGCGGAGGCTGTCTTTGTCTTCGCGCAGCGCTCTCTTTTCTTGGCAGAATTTCACAGGTTCGATTTCGAACGCATTCAGTTTTTTTGTTTTGTCTTTTCGAACGACGTCTGTTGCGGAAATGTGAGTTTTGAATATTGGAAGATGGGCTATTTCATTTATATTTCGGCAAACCTGTCTTGTTTGCGAAATACCCTGGTGGGGATTTGGGAAATAGTGCCATTTAGGGAATATTGCAGTTTAGGTTACTGCATTATTCGTCGGAGTTGTTCCGGATTTGGTTCCCAGTAGGAAAGATCACATATTTTCTGCCACTTGAAGCCGCCCAAGAACTCAGGTAAAGATGTCTGTTCATTTGTTAGTGAATCTGCCTTTAGTCAAGTAAAGTTAGCCTGTTAATAGCTTTCCCTCGCACATGGCCCTAATTGCAGTCGTTTGTTTTAGGCTTTTTTTTTTTTTTTTTTTCTACGTCTACGTTCATTTCTACGTCTTTTCGTTTTCGTTTTATGTTTGACGACAGCCAGTTCGTTTTATGTACGTTTTGTTGTACGTTGTACGTGTTTACGTATTTTTGTGGCTGGTCAGCTGTCCGTGCCATTGTGGGTTTATGCTGTGTGCCCGTGTTCCTGGCATCGAAGCTGATGTGAGCGCACTAGCTCGTTGGCGTTGCATTGGAGGAGTTCCTGTTAATTGTTGCCAAGGGAGTAAAGCCCAGCAGTTTGGAGAAGAAGCCACGTGTAGCGGAAGTGACGCTGCGTGACGTTCCCATTTCACGTGCTTGTCCGCCATCTTGGGAAGTGACGATTCTGGACATCCGGTTGGCAGACCGAGTTGTGTCACTGCTGCCACCTGTCCCGTTCACGCCTGGACGCCATACAGCTAAGCCACAATCATTTGTTTTATTTACTCATTATTTTTCTTGTAGTCATATGTTGTCATACTTTCGATTTATGTACCGTATTGTTATACCTTGGCTTGTGTGCCTTCTGCTCACGAGATTATTTAAGTTATTGTTGAGCAAGATATTTAAGAGTAGTTACAGTATCTTTGTGAAAATCCAGTTAAGAGTATTTTGTAGAATCATTTGTAGTGACGTTGTTGTCACTGACGAGGTGTGTTGCTTGTGCAACGTAATAGTTGTTAGGGTCTGCGATTCTGTAGTCAAGTACGTTCGGTCGCGCCGCGTAAACGAATTATTGGCCAATGATACGTCATACGTCGGTATACGCCAGTTCATTTTAGGTGTAGACTTTTCCGCAGCCCTAGTCGCTACGGCGAAACGCAGCGCCCCGCCTCCGTTTATGCTAGTATCCGCTTTGACGCGTTTTGATCTTAAGTGGATTTACGATCCAGCTATCGTGTAGCAACGACTATTGTGTCCTGTGTAACTTGCTCGTTAATTGCGTTAATATATTATTAATTTTCCGCATTCTCCTTTTGTTATTTGAAGTATTTGAAACCTCTCGTAGTCCTGTCCTGGGAAGTATCCCGTACCTTGTCGGCCGTAGTACTTTTGTTGAACCGGTCGCGGCTCAGGCCGGCTGGCGCCCATTCATTTGTGATTTATCACCCCTTCTCCGACTCACTCCCATCTTCACTGAGTTTAGCCGCGGTTCAACCGTCCAACCCGGGCTCATCCCCCAGGGAGCGTAAGGTTGATTATTGTAGTACAACGAAAGTTGCGTTATAAAAATTTGGCGCCCAACGTGGGGCCTTGAGAAACGTGGGGCCTTGAGAATTTTGAGGGCCTCGAGAAAAATAGGCCTGAGAATTTTGAGAGGCACGAGCAGAAGAGGCTCGCTTTTGTTGTTGTCGTTTTCATGTTTGGCTTGTTTTTGTGATTTCTTTTGTTTATCCGTGCTTGTTTTTGAAAATTGGCTCTGAGTTAGGAAATTAAATTTTTGGTTTGGATAGTATTCTACAACTAGTTCTTAAATTAGTTTAGTTTAGTTACATTTGGTTGTCATTGAGTTCTCGTACGTTGGAGGCTAACATGGAGAACGAACAAAGCTGTCTTCCCGACACATAGAATTCCGAGAATTATTCGATTGGTAGTTAATTAAATTCAGTCAATTTTTTAAAATTTAATTGTACCTAGTAGCTGCATTTTTTTTTGGGGATTCGCGTCCTCTGTAGAGTTTTCTTATCGGAAATTTTTGGGAAAATTTCCTGGACAAGTAGGGGGAGAATTGTTACGTTTCATTTTGAGCCTTCCTTCGAATTTCACTCGGTTTATTGTTTATTGTGTATCAGCACCTGAAATTTAATTATCAATTAATTATTGACCGATCAATTTTGATAATACTTAGCATCAGTTAGATTTCCTTCTTTTAGTATTCCAGTTTATAGCAAAACTTAGATTCAGTTTCTCTCGGCTTCATTGTATTTTGTAGGTTATCACTTTGTTTGTTTAGCTGTCAGACAATTAGTGGCCGTTTGCCGCGAAGTAGCTCTGCCGATATTATTGTCGGCTAGGCGCGCCTTTTTACCGGCACCATTCGAATTTAGGCGGAGGCTGTCTTTGTCTTCGCGCAGCGCTCTCTTTTCTTGGCAGAATTTCACAGGTTCGATTTCGAACGCATTCAGTTTTTTTGTTTTGTCTTTTCGAACGACGTCTGTTGCGGAAATGTGAGTTTTGAATATTGGAAGATGGGCTATTTCATTTATATTTCGGCAAACCTGTCTTGTTTGCGAAATACCCTGGTGGGGATTTGGGAAATAGTGCCATTTAGGGAATATTGCAGTTTAGGTTACTGCATTATTCGTCGGAGTTGTTCCGGATTTGGTTCCCAGTAGGAAAGATCACATATTTTCTGCCACTTGAAGCCGCCCAAGAACTCAGGTAAAGATGTCTGTTCATTTGTTAGTGAATCTGCCTTTAGTCAAGTAAAGTTAGCCTGTTAATAGCTTTCCCTCGCACATGGCCCTAATTGCAGTCGTTTGTTTTAGGCTTTTTTTTTTTTTTTTTTTCTACGTCTACGTTCATTTCTACGTCTTTTCGTTTTCGTTTTATGTTTGACGACAGCCAGTTCGTTTTATGTACGTTTTGTTGTACGTTGTACGTGTTTACGTATTTTTGTGGCTGGTCAGCTGTCCGTGCCATTGTGGGTTTATGCTGTGTGCCCGTGTTCCTGGCATCGAAGCTGATGTGAGCGCACTAGCTCGTTGGCGTTGCATTGGAGGAGTTCCTGTTAATTGTTGCCAAGGGAGTAAAGCCCAGCAGTTTGGAGAAGAAGCCACGTGTAGCGGAAGTGACGCTGCGTGACGTTCCCATTTCACGTGCTTGTCCGCCATCTTGGGAAGTGACGATTCTGGACATCCGGTTGGCAGACCGAGTTGTGTCACTGCTGCCACCTGTCCCGTTCACGCCTGGACGCCATACAGCTAAGCCACAATCATTTGTTTTATTTACTCATTATTTTTCTTGTAGTCATATGTTGTCATACTTTCGATTTATGTACCGTATTGTTATACCTTGGCTTGTGTGCCTTCTGCTCACGAGATTATTTAAGTTATTGTTGAGCAAGATATTTAAGAGTAGTTACAGTATCTTTGTGAAAATCCAGTTAAGAGTATTTTGTAGAATCATTTGTAGTGACGTTGTTGTCACTGACGAGGTGTGTTGCTTGTGCAACGTAATAGTTGTTAGGGTCTGCGATTCTGTAGTCAAGTACGTTCGGTCGCGCCGCGTAAACGAATTATTGGCCAATGATACGTCATACGTCGGTATACGCCAGTTCATTTTAGGTGTAGACTTTTCCGCAGCCCTAGTCGCTACGGCGAAACGCAGCGCCCCGCCTCCGTTTATGCTAGTATCCGCTTTGACGCGTTTTGATCTTAAGTGGATTTACGATCCAGCTATCGTGTAGCAACGACTATTGTGTCCTGTGTAACTTGCTCGTTAATTGCGTTAATATATTATTAATTTTCCGCATTCTCCTTTTGTTATTTGAAGTATTTGAAACCTCTCGTAGTCCTGTCCTGGGAAGTATCCCGTACCTTGTCGGCCGTAGTACTTTTGTTGAACCGGTCGCGGCTCAGGCCGGCTGGCGCCCATTCATTTGTGATTTATCACCCCTTCTCCGACTCACTCCCATCTTCACTGAGTTTAGCCGCGGTTCAACCGTCCAACCCGGGCTCATCCCCCAGGGAGCGTAAGGTTGATTATTGTAGTACAACGAAAGTTGCGTTATAATGGATTAGGAAGAGCCGATAAAGATAGATAATAAAATTGAAGAATTCTCGTTGTACATCGTAAGCGAAAAATACTTAATAGCATTATAAAAATTTATAGCAATGAATGAAGACATTTATTCCTAAGATTCTCGAATAACAGTAAACATAAACCAATCGATGAAAGTAATTTTATTTCAAGTTATATCCACTTTATATAAATTATTTTCTAGTATAAACACAAAAATGTTTCATTGAATGTAATAACATTTGTTTTGGTATACATTATGTTATTTGTTTCACAATACAAAGAGAAAATTAAATTGCTAGAGTTGTTTATAACTTTTCACTTTTAACAAACAAATTTAAAATGAACTAGCAACAAAATATGCTACAATTACACAAACAATTCTGAAAGCAACGATAAACAACGAACAACGAAGAGGAAGTTTTCCTTTTACCATTTACAATGTACATTCTTCGCAAATTTCATTCAATGCACAATTTCATTCCCCAAACTCAGGAATGCAGAATGCTCACAATTTGCATAGAGAAAGAATTCACCCTAGGCTAGAAGCTATTTCATACGAAATCGCATTAGTAGCCATTAATTTCTCCGAAATTATTCAATTAAAATAGAAATTGGTACGAGCGCGTGCCACTAAATCAATTTGCCCTTTTCCGGTATACCATCGCGAATATATCACTACTTTGCCGCTGCTAAACAGTAAGAAGAAAGCTACTCCCGTTTCTAAAACTTGGAACATTTCATAGTTTCCCGTCAAGAAAAGTGATACAGAGACGCCACTGGCGATGTTGGTAACTCTTGCACTATCATCGCTGGCGTCAGGACATTGCAGCGTACAAATACATTACATTTTCTTGCACACATTAAATTTTCTTACACAAAGTTCCGCAATTACTCCGCGGCAGCATGTAGTTCCTGGGTACTAGAAGAGGGAGAGGGACAGAGGACGCGGATATGCAATTTCTGTCCCCCGGTTTAATAAAGTGCGCGAGGGGAGGAGCCCCGACGCGGATGGCTCGAAACAAAGCACAGGGGCGCGACTACATACTCGGCGCCGTTCACAATTAATTTCACGGAAAAAAGCCCGCAGCGTCGCGGAAAACTCCGCTGTGAACCGGGCTTACTGCACGCCGTGAGCGCAGTAATGGCGATGCCTACCACGTGATTTAATAGACTTTCATCTTTCCAAGAAAAGAAATAATGCTAATATGGCCTACAATTCCATTTTCTGTCAGGACCTTTATTTCAAATTATTTATTTATTAAATTAAAAGAAATAAATGTATCTTCTCTTTCATCGACGAACAAAAGTAAAGAAAATCGGTTGTCAGTTGAGAGTATCGAACTTATATTTATTTGTATGCTATTCTGCACGGAAGTAAATATTAGTGCAATACAGCGGACATATAATTTATACTGGAATTTGAATTTCCGATCACTTCGCTATAATTATATTTTGTATTACAAGTTGAACTCGTGAACTATCGCTCAAGACGTAAGTGTTTAAACTACAAAATCATAATTGTCCGTAAAATGTTATGTTTAAAATGAAAAACTACATTAACCAATTAGGATTGTTGTACTAAAAATATGTTAACGATAAAGATAAGAAACAGGGTTAGATGATAACGAGTAAGGTCAAAAGCCAAACAACCGTTTGATAAAGCGAAATTCAATCTCATTACTCTTATACAAAGCGATTTCATGCTTTATTCCAAATTTGAAAAGTGTTTACTGCTAGCGTTAATTTTGCGCAATATCGTTCCAATTATCCTACATATCTGCAACATGACTCCTCAATTATTCCACTCAATTCATAAAAAAAGAAACATTCTCGGTCTCACAGCTAATTTACCCCATAATTCAGAAACAAAACACAAACACCAATTATTCATACGAGGGACAATTTCTTCTGTTTGGCAGTTAGGAGTCGGGAGTGAATTGCTTCGGTTCGGTTCGGTTTCTAGGTTGGTTACTGCTGGGTCGTTAGTTCCATGTGGGCATGTATTTAACAATTTGTCACGCCGCCATGTTGGATTTGTAGCGGACCGAGCGGTAATACAGTGGTAATGCTTTCGCCGCTGACTGATACGCACCCACTCGTTGATTATGGAGCACAATTTACGTTTGATTCCACGGTGGAAATGTAATAGCCTGGTTACTACAGTACAAGTCCGCCTGCGGTGTTTCATGAAACTTTACTCCTCTTGCGAATATTAGTAAATATACCTCAATTAATTTCAACAGAAATTCTGTTATAAAAAGGATGAAAACAGTTCTGTGGGTAACACCAAAATTTCAGGTGTATACCTCTTAAGTATCTGTTTAATATTTTAATAAGTTTACGATGTAAAAATATGTTAAATGAAGGCCAGCGGACTAAAACCAAGAGCCATCCGGTTGGTTACGAGCCCCGACGAAGACAGCATCAGCATCAGCAGCATCAACAGCAGCAAGAAGCAAGAGCGATTATCAGACAGGCTGGCAGTCATTACAGGTACTAGCTCGGAACCAACGCATACTAAGTAGTCACTCAAAGTGCCCATTTAAGCTAGAGCAGCACGGCGAGCAACGGCAAGACGCAGTCTACGCATCACTCTGGACCGCTGGCTTATTACGACAAGTCGAGGCCGTACGAGAAATAACTTTATACACGTATTACCAACATGAATATTAATAGCAGTATTTGAATAATTTTCTATATATTACAAGCTTCAAAGAAACGTGTGTACTTCGTGCGTGTGCGTGTGCGTGTAAAGGAGTTGTGTTTACGCTGTGCTGTGCTGCGTTTGATGATCTCTTGACGAGTTTACGTTGCGTTATTTTGTGTTTGTGTGGCGAGATATTACAAACACTATCTTCAAAACATAAAGATAAATATTTTCCAGCATTTGGTTTCAAATTTTCTATCCTATTTGAATAAATAACATAAACAAAAGAACTGAATAAATATTGAAAGAAAATAAGTAAAGCATTCCTGAATAAATAACTATACAACATTTATTTATTCCTATAGTAAAATTAACAGATCCCGCTGAAATAATTCCATTGCAGTTGTTTGTTCGGAACCAAACAATAAAAAATCGTTACAATCAAATATTTATTCAACGAATTTCGTCCGAGCAAATAGCAGTCGTTAAAAATTCTCCGTTTCGTGTGTCCCAAAACTGATTACACAATCTCTATGCGATTTAATTGTTTTTAATTTTGTCCGGAATTTATTGTGTGCACATATTTAATTGTCGCTAGGGCGGCGCGAATATCGGCTCGCGTTTCGACTGACAGTCGCGAACAAATGAATGACGGAACAGGATATCCTGACAACGCTGACGGCCGAGTGACACAGGACACAAATGTGTGCTATGTTCATCAACAACGCGTACGAATGGACTTTACTTCATATATTCGCAAGCTGACAATCTGTAACACTGGTTAAAAATGACGCGACATTGTTTCAAACTTTGTACCGCACCTGTTAACCAATGACAAATGGCTGATTTTAAGGTTTCGCTGCATTTAATGAAGTAATAAAATCATACATTAACATCTATAGCTAAGATGCATTTAAATGCTTTAAAGCTTTCAGTGCAGCGACAAATAATATGAATGACACCAACGCAAATGTAGATTTTCACGGCGCACGACATTTATATTTGCATTTCTATTACACAACCACACAGACTATTAATTCTCTACCACTGACTTATTAATTTCTTTAACGCCTATTGACATCTAATCCTTTGCCAATCCCATAAGATCTTCTGTAGTTATGCATTATCAAACAATATATTTCCATAAGATTCACCCTCTCTTATTCGAAGGAATCATGGAGTAATGTATATTTACTCTTCGAAGGATTACACTTTCACCAAAATTTATAGTTTCTAGTCGGAAATACTATTAATGTCAGTGTTATTTCAGCACAACGTAAGCTAGTTTCTGTAGCAAAACATTAACGTAGTACTACGACGAACCCTCTCGATCCTGGGAATGAACCAACTTTGATAACGTTATTATGACAGCAACAGAGCTCAGGTACACATTATCACCGGAACTTCAGTTCATATTAATGCTGCGAAGCCTTTACTTAAGATCACATTACCCTCCATGCAAAGAGGCGGCACGACGACGACGACGGCGTTACGTTACTGCCTTCAACCGTACCGCGTTATCAACAACGTATGTGTAACCATCAAGTCGCAAAGCGACAATCATATGTTTGTATATGCACAATCAGAATAACTAAAGCTTTGCATCAGAATCTTCGAAAAAAATTGATAGTATTTTTAAGTTTCTTCTTAAAACAATAAAGATGTTTTGTTAAACTTTAATTCGCGATGAAGGAAAACTGTTTAAATATGTTTCTTCTCTTGAAGAAAGAGAACGATATTGCGAGTCGATGAGCCATGCATGTAGACTAGTACCACTAACGCCATCTCATGAGGCTGGAGAGGTACTAATTACAAGAGCAGCATTTTGTCGCAAGATGTATAATTTATATTTACGGCAGTAATGAAAACATAGAAATTCACAGAGGAATATGGTACATGCGTAAAACCGTCTCTAGAATAATATCATTTGCAGTTATTACTTACTTCATGCAAATGACATCCCATGTTTCATACATAAAGTCAATGAGAGCTTAGTGTTATTATTAAAGAACATAATCATGAGTTCGCAAACACTAGCTTTAGTAAAGTAGAAATGTGGAAGAAACGACGCCGAAGACATGTCGCGTTTTATTCGCGTTACCATGCAAGTCAGAAGGTCGGTTTAGTGGTTCTGTTCTGGTTGACGTGAGTCTTTGTAAAAACTTTTGTCGTCAGTGAACTCTTCGCCGCCGCTGGAAGATGAAAAAGAATTGGCTCGAGACGACAGCCAGGTAGAATGGACCTAAGAAGCGTGAAGTTGAAACGACCCCGTAGCGACACTCGAGTAAAACCATCAATTTTACTAAAAACTTGGAGTGCGGGTCACGACTTTGGACGACGGAGACGCTAGCGATTCTATCAGGGTCCGGCCCTGCGCCCGAGACTTAGATTTTGCAGATAATTTAGATATCTTCTCTACGTGCCTCCTTTCAACCATTTTTATTACCTTTCGTTGGAAAAAATGTCGTGAGCAGGAATCAGGTGCACTCAGAATTCACTGACGCATATAAATTGTGTAAGGAAACGTTTTTGTGCCTACTTTTGTGCTTAAAATGCGCGAGAGTTACTCTGCTGACATTTCAAGTTGAAGCTCACTTGGAAATGTAACCACGGAATTTTTAATATATTTTGCTTCTATATACTAATAATAAATACAACAACGTCAAACCAAGGCACTCATGCACGAAATACTAAACACAAATACACAGATATCTCATGTTGATAATTCTGGCTATATTTCTGTAATTTTGAAGTTATCGTGATTGCGGGTGCAGATAGTGTGATGAAGTTGGCGAATGTTCTGTTTCTGTTAAGTTCTCGAGGGTGTGAAGGGTGGGAACCGGGCATATCCGTGCGATATGCGGCTAGCTGCATTCCGTGCGCGATCCGCTGCCGCCGTTTTGTTGATCAATTCAACGCCTTTCTACACAGCCGGCAATTTATTAACGATAATTCACCGGGCGCACGCACGGCGCTGCGCTGGAAGAGCACTGCACAACCCGAAATTTCCCGCACGAACGCCGCATTTCAAATCAAAATTAACATATTTTTTTGTGGATCGCATATGGGTACATGGAATGCGTGATACGGGCAATTATAACAATCTTTTTTGCCCCAGATAATGGATTATAAATCGCGCATGCATTCGCATTTGGATGGGAACCAGTTATTAGCGGACCCAAAAACGTAAAGAAAAAGAAGAATCACTGGTCTAGGATTCCAATTAAGTTAATTGACTTGGTTGTATCAATCAAGCGCGCGGATTATTTCTTTATGAGTTCGCTCGTATTCTCAGGAACTCAGATGAGCTATCAAGTGGAGCATGCAAATATAGCTCGTTGAATAAAACGTCAAACGAAACAGACAGGCATTTAATTTAATTCCTCCCTCGCCAGCCGTGGCTAGATCGGAGCGGGCGCACGACATTCGTAGATCAATCACGCACCAACACCAGAGCCACGCGGCGCCATCAGCCTCCGTCGAGGCGCTCGCTCGCTCACTGATAAAGGCGATTTCGCCTGCGCTGACCGTCTGTTGTTCTTCGTTCGTCATTTTCGGATGGGATAAGGATTCTACCTGAGCGGCAAATTGCTGCGGGCGCACAACAGACTACAAGCCGATTAGAGCCCAACGATTAAGTCAATTTTCGAGAATAACTCTCCACAAAAAACTGAATCCAATTTTATATTACCCTTCGATAAAAAAATCCATTCCTTTATGGTGAGTGCATGCAAGTAGCGCTGCTTTTTCGACGTCGGGTCGCATAATGCATCTCACGTCGTGATAACATAGTTTGCTTCAACTCCAGAATAGAACCCGCCGTTGCGACTTTACACTAAAGCTACAGATCACTACGCCTTACATTCGCGCAAGCCATATCCGATAATGTTTTCGATTTTCTCACAAATCTTTTCCGAGTACGTAACATCAACTCCCAAGATCAGACATTTTCAAACACTCGTTTCAACATACAAAAAATAAACATTCAAAAAATCATCACACAACAACAACAACAAGACTTTCCAAATACAATCATCTGCCTGGGTTTGATAAATCAAAATAAAATAACTTTAAATTGAATGTCGAGGAACATTTGATTTATTTCCCAAATTGATTTCTTAATATCCTCAATGCATTAAACCTGTCATCTTCAGAAAAAGAATCAACTTTTTCTGAGATTTCTATAAATTTTACTTACTTTAAACTAAATACTTTCACGTAGCTGCGATAAACAAAAATGCCGAAATGCAAGCCACTGTTTGCAGTCAAGACTCAGGTTGTACAATGTAATGCTATCATAGGATTCATAAATTACGTCTTGCTCGGGGCGAAATACAATAAATCACTCTCCGTTTCTAATAAACTTTATAAGTAAAAATCTCCACCACATACGCAACGCAACGAGTTTCTGAAACGTTAAATGTTTGTACACACAGGACGCACAGAGCCAGAGCAGAGCACAGCGGTAACTGTAAAACAGAGTTGTGAGGAGAGCTGCTAGACGAGTAAACAGAGACGGAGAAAGAGCTACGCGCTCCTAACCTGCATTATGCCGGGCCTATTAAATCAAAAACGGTCAAATTAGGGCCCAACGCACGCGCATAATGTAATCTCATCCCAGAACGCATTTCGATAATGATCTCTGCCTACTCCAAACGATCTGGCCCACCAAATTAAATTTACTAGATTCAGACTTCGGACCTGGAAAAGATTTAAATGAACGTAGCGATGTTTTCAACTTTTAACTACTTTCAAACTTTTTTATAGTTTTATACTATTTTTCAAAACAACTCTTTCAACAATTACTTGTTATTTACAGAAACAATAGCTAAAACTGTCAACTGTTTTATACGTTTCAAAAAAACGGATCCAAATCCTATGATATGATACAATTGTATTGAAAAACAAAAGTTACAATTCGAAATATCCGACTGTCAAAATCCGCGATAAATTAGATTTAATCAATAATTCTAACTAAAAATATTTTTTGTTTTATATAGAAAAAGTGTACTAAATGTATACTTTAAAAAACAATTAAGGTTGCTTTGAAAAAAAAACAGTTTAAATTCAAAACTTACCAACTGTCAAATTTCATGAGAACTTAGTTCCATCCAAACGTGAATTAACTTCAAAATATTTTTGTACGTTTTTTATAGAAAAAAGATTTTAACCATACGAAAATGTATACATTAGAATACAATACAAGAAATAATTCAGGATTGTTTTAAAAAACAAAAGTTTAATGTCAAACTTGATAAACCGTCAAATTTCGTGAGAACTTGGTTTTCATCCATAACTCTCACAAGAATAAACTTCAAAATATTTTTTTGTACGTTTTTCCCCAAAAAAATTATTCGAATCTCATAAAATATGACATTAAAGTAACTGTATTATCAGCTGTCGAAGACACAATTCTTCAAATCAGTATTATTTTAAGAAAAAATGCGTAATTTAAACTTGTCAAACTGTCACATTCTGTGAGAACATGGATTTTATTCACAATTTTTGAAATGTTCACGTAAAATAACTTTTACGTTCTTTTTTGTTTTTCATACAAAAAGGGATTCGAACCCCAAGAAAATGTATGACGTTAAAATTACTGGATTAGTAGCTGTCAAAGATAAACTAAGACCGGTGACAAGTTTCCGAGACTTTTTGAGCGTGTTTTCACTTTTTGTCAGCTCTGTCCCAAGATAATGCGACACGAATCCGACGAAAACATGTAATTTTGTCGTGATCATTAAGACAAGTTTGTTGTTCTTCCACGCACAGAAGTACAGAATTGTGGATGAAACATAATGTGTAATTGCTAATTCCACATCATTAGAACACTTAAATAGTAATTTCGAGGTATAATTTCACGTTATCGTGTCAAAAGAGCCAGGAGACGTATGGCACTCGGATGGAATGTTTTATTTTGTCTCCTGGTGATAATAACATAAAGCTGATGACAGCAATATTGTATTGTGTCCGCAGAAAGAACATCATAAAACGTTCTTTATTCATTCCGGACTTGGTGTTGAAAATGAAAAATGTTTATTTTTGTTAAGCGCTCCAAGAGAAGGAAGCACACTTATCTGTTTATAATTAAAGCACTTCTTCACTCGTACAGTGAGTGAGGATTATATCATCTAAATATGAAAAAGAACTCGTAATGTATTCAAAATTATACGCCTCAATGACGCATTGAAAATGTTTCACTAGAGACCAAAATTGTTCATGAACTCATAGAACATAGAATACAGAGGGTAGTTTAGTTGAGGGGCATTAAATGAAATTTAAATATATGCATACACCTAACCAAACAATACACGCAAGTAAAATACACATGAATTAATATATTTCTAGCATGATTCAACTGAATTTATTAACAAAATTTAGTAAGGGCACGTCGAAAAAATATGCTGGTCAAGTATCCGCCCATAAATCACTGATGTCAAGACATAATCGTATGCATATTCCAAGCACGATGTTAGACAGTACTTGAAGCAAAACTTAGATCGGGCAAACAAGCTGACGGCACACAAAAACTTAGCGACAATACATTATGCACCTGCACTGACGGCTATGAATCAGCACAAAATCTTCCCGAATCTAATAATCTCAGAGAACATATCTCGTGCAATTACATCTACGCGCTCGCGAAACTACCAAGATTCATAAAACATAAAACGAACACGCAGCCTCACTCTTCGCTAGTTGCGCCGAGCTGTGCTGTTCTCCTCCGAAGAAAAGCAAACAGACTATGAGTAAGTAAATATTTAAAACTGACATGAGTGCCCATCCTAACGTAATTAAAATCGGATTATTTCGAAAGCGTATCCCGACTCTAATTCAAGCGAACTATAAATAACGTTTTGACAACTGACAATTATGTTTCGATTTAAATGCATGAGAACACTGAACAGAACACTGTGCGAACTGCGAAACAGCTCGGCGCGGCGCGACGAGGCGTTGCGGAGCGTATTGGAAAAAAGGGTTGAATCCGTTGCTTTATTGGATTTTCAGCGTGTTACAAATTCTATGTAACCGACCAAATTGCATATTCGATAATTGTCTGATTGTTCAGAGAAATCTTGTTTTTAATCAACGCAGCGCGACATTTCTATCGCGTCGGCTACAATTTTGCCGAATTGCTGAATTTTGACGCGCACGTCGGACAAAGAACAGTGAACCGGAGATAAGAGATAATGCTAGTGGTGTTGATTATCAGCGCCGAGTGTAACGACACCGGAAGGTGCGACGCGATGGACAGAGAAAGTTAGAGAGTACTCACCCTCTCGAGGCAGGTAGCGCGGCACTGGGCGACTCTTAACGGAGACGCGACATCCTGTTCGCCTCCGATGAAGATCGCCGCCGAGAAGTCTCCAGCCAGGGCGACGAGCGTCAACCATATCCACACTGCTGCCATTCTTCCAGTCTTCAATCCAACAAAAACGTAACAAAACTGAACAAAACACTATAAACTCAAACTCAAAAAACGAAGATATAAAACTGTCAGCGACGTAGTTCACAATGCGACGGGCGACACATCTATACGGGCGCACGCACTGCCAAACATCAAAATAAAATAAATAAACAGAACACTAAATAAAATCACTAGCACTGCACGAAGCACGAATCCGTAGGGCGCACACAGAAAGAGAACCGAAGAACCGAACTGGAGCTGCAGCGCTCTTTGTGGAGTTGCTTGCAGACGGTGGTGGTACACTAACTGACTTGAATGACGGTGGTGCGAGTGCTGCACGGTTCGTCCGCACAGTTCGCAGGCCGACGCTAGACTGAGTGTTCTCGCTGCGGCTCGTACCGCCGCGTCCCGCTGTCGGTCTCACCGCCGCCGTCGCCGCCGCCACCGCTCGCACACGTACGCAGCGCTGCGCTGTCGGATCCGAGGCACCCCGCACCCCGAGCCCGAGGGTGGAACGAGGGCTGTTGCGGGGAAATGGACATTACAATTTATCCCTACTATTACTCTCTCCGGTACGGGGTACGAACCCCCCACTTTCGGCCTCTTACAACCAGTAGCTGCAGTCTGCTAGCAAGGAGGAACACCACGAATTCTCTTCACTTGTTCTTTCACAACCTCACGGAGCAATCACAACCATGAATTCTTCTCAGCTTACTATGATGACTTCACTGAACTTTCAATCTGGACACAAGAAAATTCAAAATCTAAATATTTGTTAATACAATGTAAATAATTTATTTTTTTAAATTCCATTTAAATACTTATTACCATTTGACAATATATCGAAACATGTTTTACATCAATATGTTGCAGAATAACGGAAATGCAAAACGGAAAATAATTAACGTGTTATCTCGACGAAATAAAACAGATATGACCAATGATAATTAGCAACTCTTACCCATTAAAATCTAACTTGAAGAAAATGGAGTTTTCTTTAAATTTAGGATAAAAACAATTTATTTTATGAAATAGCATGTACTCGTATAATACTTCTTCTAACAATAAAACTTCTATGTAAAATTATAATTTTAAATTCAAATTCATGAGAGCAATGAATTAAAGAAGCTAACTTGATTCTCAATTCAGAATTAATAGAATCACTATCGAAGGACCCAACGGTCCGGCGGGCATAAAAAACCATCGGCTTTGCGGATTTTAGTTCGGTATTTATGAGAGGTTTAGAACATTATTTTTATGAACGAATTCTCGTTAGTAAGTCATAATTTATCACAACTATGCTGTGTGGTCCTGCACCAAAAATCTAGTTACTTTTTTCAGCTTTCGTTAATCGATCAGCAAAAAAATCTATTAACAAACTCGATCGGTACCTTATTGTTAGGATGAACCAAACAGGTATATAAATTAAACGATTTACGTATATCAGAATATCGTAAACGTCCGGTTATTATTATTATTGCAGAATTTTCATAATGAGACGAGCTATCAACACATAATAATCTTTGTCGTAAAATGGACTTCCTTGAGTTTATTGTCTAGAAGAAAATATGCGATAAATAAATAATAAAGTATCTTTATTTGTTTCTTGATTCCTTATCAACCACATTCCAAAAGGGGTTAGTCGCTGACACTTGTTTTAATATCTATTGCAACTTACCTTTTATTACAATTCAAGAAGTAGATAAATTAAATTAATATTATTCTGTTACCATCGAAACAAAACTTGTGAAAATAGACGCTACTGTTTCACGACAATATATTTTATCACATTTATTTTAATTTTTCATATGACATGACTAACTTTAATCGAACAATAAACAGAATCATATATATGACATCAGTTTTAAAAACAAAAATTATAATGGTGTCATCTGCTTTTGTAACTTAACTTGTACTTTATACTTTTGTATATACAGGGTGTTTCAGGACTAGTGTAACAAACTTTAACAGCTTATTCCTGAGTCCATTTTGAGCCAAAAATGTCATATGAACATAGGTTCTATTCCTTCTAGTTACCAATATACAAGAGGTTGAAGTTCTATAAATAACACGAAATTTTCAAATTTTTATAATCAAGATACTTTTGGAAAACAAGAATTTTATTGAAAAGTCATATCTTATTTGTCTTGATTAATTTTATTTATTAATAATAACATGCATACGAGTTCAAGGCGCTCATTTTGAACACTTGCTGTAATTTTTTAAAAATTTGTTATCTTATTTCATATTTTGTTAATCTATTCCATGTTTGGTTATGTTGTTCTGTGTCTATTTAATAGTGTCATTTTATGTTTTGTTCTCTAAATCGTATTCGTTAATATTAATAAATAAAATTAATTAAGACAAATAGGGTATGACTTTTCAAAAAACTCTTGTTTTCGAAAGTATCTTGATTTAAAAAATTTGAAAATTTCGTGTTCAACTTCAACCTCTTGTATTTTGGTAACTAGAAGAATTAGGACCTATGTTCATATGACATTTTTGGCTCAAAATGACCTCAGGAATAAGCTGTTAAAGTTTGTTACACTAGTCCTGAAACACCCTGTATACAAAGGCCTGGTAAATTAATTCACGTATTTGCAGATTTCCACACATAACATGTCATGAAGAAAGGTAACCAGCTGTCAAATCAGGACAATCACATACCAGGGGTAACACGTAAAATCTATCATGGCAGTACGGTGGTGTGAATAAAGTTACGAAATTCGAATCCGGAGATTCCGAGTTCCAATCGCAGTCAAGCTAAAAATTATAAGAACTACCATAATGAGGCTCGGTGAGTCCGGGCCCTATGCTGTAATTGGGATTAAGTTCCTGTTGTACAGCGTAACATAAATCAATTTTTCTACTGCTATTAATCCTCAATTCATTTTGAAGAAAAGTGTTTCATCAAAAGTAATAAACAAATTTAGTTTTTAACAGTTTATTAGCTCAAAAACTACATATAAAACTTTGCTATGGAACTTGAAATAAAATGTAAAAAGTACAACGTTTTTGCTGCCAAATGCATGGATATTTAATATTTATTAAACATGAGTAATTAATATTCGAATAAAATAGAGGATGTTTATCTTTTCTGAGATAGATATGTAACAATTTAATAATTACGAGAAATATTTAAAATAAAATAGTTATTTCAATGTCAAGTAAAATATTCACTCGTGTTTTGTTCAAAAATTAGATCGCGTTTCTAAATAATATTAATGAAATTTGTTAATTGGCGTAGATACAGAATATTAATTTTTCTATGCCCCGCGTTTCGTGTTCCGGCCAGTAGAAGGAATTATAGTTTTACAGAAATATTTTAATGTGGACTGGACTTGAATCGAATGTTGGTTCCTTCAAAGTACTAGATATTAGACTATCAGTGCTATTTTGTAAAATAGTAAAATAATTTAGTGGTAATAATTCTCCGAAACGTACGCAATCGTAGTTTTATTATTAATAACAATAAAACGAAAAACTAATCAAGTGGAAGTAACAAACACATAAAATAAATCAAGAGCACGATAGACCATTCATTAACATAAAAAGCAAAGTTCCCGGGAATCGACATCACCGATGCCGGTATCAGTCATGAGTCCGCTGCTGCTGGTCAGTAGCAGTGTCCACTTTGCATTTACGATAAGATACGGCCCGAGTGACCGGGACAATAAAAAATCAAGTTTTGGCTGCGGCCACTCACATATCAGCCTACGACTCGACAGAAACTAACTTTCATAGCACACCTGTGACGGAACTTAAAAAAATCAGACGTTCTAGCGATGTTTATTCAAATATTACGGCTTCATCCGGTTTATTTTCATTTTATTCCAATAATATATTAAATTAAAATATACGGAACAAGGAAATAAAACGTCATCTTTCATTTTATTTTATGTTGAAAATCCGAATAACACAGCACCAGAATTGTTGAAACGTTGTTTTTATATAAAATAATACAGAACATAAAAAGAAAAATTGTTTGGATCCAGAAACATTATTTTTAATTCCTATTCCAGTTCCTGAAACGAGATTGATTTATCCAGGGTTAAAAGTAATATTAGCACCAAATTTAACTTTATGAAACCGCTTAAATTAGACTATAAAAATTGTGTTAGCGAAAAAGGTATATTATTTTTGTTGACAATCACAAATATTCGTACTGAATGTATCACGAATCACAATTCATAGCCATACTTGGCAAAACAATTTTACGTACAAATTGCTTTCCAAATTATTTTAGACAAAAATGATTAAAATTCTACATCTGAATCAATAAATTAATTTCATTACCTATGTTTTGTAATGGTAGAAATTAAATATGAAAATTAACAAAATTACAATTTAATAGCAATAGTATTAGCTATGGAATTAAAACAAACTAACAAACATATTGTTTAAGATTTTCTGTCAGGTATTTTGTCTTACTTTTAAACATTGCAAAAATTCAATGTATCAAAATATGTGATTAGATTAAGTCGCGCATTTGTAATTTGAGAAGCAATACGCACGGAAAAACTGTTTTTTCACGTTAAACGATCATTACCCGTTCGTCGTAAAATACCCGGTATGTGCTAATATAGTCATTTTAAAGCCACCTCTCAGAAAATTAGTCCATCTCATCATTTTTTTAAACTGGAAAATCTATCTTTACCGATCAAGGTTCATTTCCCACAGCCGACAAACAATTATCAACACATTAAAATTACCCCTATGGTTTTGTACTCACTAACATCGTTGGACCCTGCTTTGACGGCTGGTAAATGCACTTTACGAATTAAAATAAATCATTTACCGAGATCTGCTATGAATAGTATCATATCCAGTAATCGGTAAAAAACGTGATGATCTATTTATTTAAAATGAATATTTCCATCATGATCAGATATTTTTCATGTTAATGTCAAATCATAAATAATTTGTCACTTATGGTTGAAAAACAAAATTTTATGGCTCACTTTGGAATATGCAGTAAAGTATCATTTTCAGGACTTGGTATCTAAAAATATTTACACATTATAACTGCTATAATAAACGCCAATTAAGATTTTTTTAGTTGTCAAATGATCCTAAATTATTTAAGAAATAAATAAAATAAAAATCATAATGTTAAGTTACATACATTATTTTTTTAAACATTTATCTCTTAAATAATTTATAAATATTTGACATTAAAAAGAAATTAATAACTACTAAGATAATCAGCCTTAATCAATTGTATATAATAACAAATAATTCAAAGTTGTATAAATAATAAAAACGTTCGGCTTTTTTAATCAATATTCCAGGAAACTAGATTCATTTCAAATTTTCTACGTATTCTAATAAATAAATTTTATGCATGAGATGACATTTACAAAATACTATTTCTCAACAATAATTTTTCATTTATACAACTAGAAAATTGGCGTCAACACTATAATAAATACATTTCATGCATGGTATGACAGTTTCTAAAAACATTCAGACCAAATTCCATGCTTTGACTAAAATATGGTTATATGGCTTACTGTCAAACTGTGTCAAACGGTTGTAAAATCCCAAACTATGTTTGCAATTTCTTTTTCAAGGTTTAAAATTTCTATACCTATATTGAGCGTGAAATTAGCTACGGAATAATACCGAGTCTTCGGTTTTAAGTTTTAAAGCTTCTATTCTAAGCTGTTTATAACAAACTTCAATGTGAAGCCAGGTATAAATACAAACTAATAAATGTTTCTTCTCTTTGTGTTCAAGTAATTTACTTTGCAAAAGAAATCTTCCGTTACAAGTAATTAGAATAAGAGCTATTTTAGTATACGCAAAATAAGAAAATCGTAAACGTGTGTCACTATTAATTTTACTTTAACATGCGGGTCCAATCAGTAGGTATTTTTAATATATAATTATATAACTTTGGCAACCCTGCCATAAAAAATTCAAAGTATGCGTATAATACTTGATTCTGTGGTTAAAACAGTAGCTCTTTTACATGTCTAATTAAAATGTTCGACACCGGACCCGCAGATGTGGTCAATAGTTAATTATGAGGCTTTTAATATTAGTAATTTATTTTATTATAATATAGAAACTGTAGGTACATGGAAAGACAATACCTAGGTTATTGTTATAGATGCATGTTATGGCTAAAACAACTACTTATTTGGTTGCTTTGTATACTGTCCAACTATTTTGTTTAACTAATAATTACCTACTAGGAGCACAAACAAATTTTGCATTTATGGTGAAATTCTGTGTAAATTTATAACTGATAACCAAAATCGCAATGAAATTTAAGATTATATGAAATATTTTCTAATAAATATTGATGTAATTTTGTTCATTATAAACGGATTTATGGATCTATAAACTTATTGATTTATCACAGAATTAATGTATAACATAGATACAATGAATTCATAATTTAATTAATACATTTTTAAGCAAAATGAACCTATTATTTCTTTCTTGATTATTTCACATGCAAAGCTTCTAATAATAGTTGTAGCGAATTAAATTCTGTATTTAAATCTGCCTACATTATTTTGTTTGATTTATTTTATTATTATTGAAATTAAGTCAAAAATCGACAGTATTTGAATAAGATGGTGCAAATTTAAATAAATTTATGCCATTTAACAATTCAACAAATATTTTAAACCCGATTTAAATTATATGCCACCAGAAAAGTATGCAATGTAGTATAAAATCATACAAATGTAAATACTTGTAAATGTGGAACGTGCATTATATGGGATTAGGGTATATTTGTTTAAAACACAAGCGAAGCGAGCCTTCAGCATGTTCAATATTTAAAAAATGTAAGAAATTCAGAATAATTTGTGCTAAAACCGAATGTAATTGTTTCCGTGTAATTTGTTTGTTAGAAGTACGAGTAAAGCGAGTCTTCTTAAGAGTGGAGTTTTAAAATTAAAATAATAGTTAAATAAAATATTTTTTGCATTTGGAATTTTATACACTGTCTAGGTAATGTATATATGATCTTATACTCGTAAAAGCAATTCTTGTCTGTCTGTCTATCTAGGTATATGCAATGATCTCAGAACCGACTAACGATTTTTATGAAATTTTATATTTTAATATTTTTGGACTCTGAAAACGATCTAGTTAGTTCTCAATTAATTTAACACCAATATAATTTGATCCAACAAATCGATTGAAACCAAAATAAACTCGTTGTTACCAATTGTTTTCGAGGTATAAGTGAATATTGAAAACAAAATTGGGCAGAAAAGTTGTTTATTTTGTGTATTTCTTGGTTTTGTTATTTTTCATTATTAATTTCACATCTTCTGTTAATTCCCGAAGCTTTTTATTCCAGGTATTTTTCTCTAAAATGGCCAAGGAAATAATGATAGCAGGATTCTTACTTTGAGTGTTAATAGCTTAGAACACAATTGCTTTAAATAAAAAGTAATTTTCTTTTATTCTGATTATAAACACAGCTGCATATTATCTGTATGATGTTGTTTGCAAACAATATTATCTTATTGACTTCGGAAGATGAGTATAAAATGTCGACATCTTTATTATCGGTGATTAATACTGATTTATGAATAATATAAACAAATCTTAATTGCAGTACAATAAACAAGAAAAAGCAAATACACAAACGTCAAACGTCAATAATAAATATCTCCGCGTGATCAGTTCAACAATCTTAACATATAAATAGCAGTAATTGAAATGCGATATGTTTAACAATATTTCTATTCTCCGATTGAAATGCATTCCTCTATTCTCGAACACCGATCGCATGCAAACAGATTTGGGTGCGGCAGCGTGGCACCGGCTCGAGCGAATGCAAATGTCGGCGACGTATGTAGTCGACGCCGGTTACGTCCCAAGTCTGCGCTCGCTCTCGCACTCGAATGTTGCAATGTTGCTCTTCGCAACGCGAGTCTGCGATACCCAAATATTGTATTTTGTAATTTGTCACCGGCCAAGTTTCATCCTGATTTATTTTGACAGTTCTACCACGCTACTGAAAAACTGAAATGCACCCGGGAAACAAATACAATTAGGTTACAATAAGAATATATAACGGAAGTAGAAAGAGTTGAAACGATATAGCCATATCTCGTTTACTGTCATAACAAAATGAAGATTCATATACAAACCGCTTGTGTAAACAATTGATTTTTATATTTCTATTGCAATAAGAATACAGTTGCCAGTAGATGTATCCACAATCATTCGTAGCCCGTTTTAATATAGGCCAATTAAATAATTCTTATATTTTGCAAATTAAAAAAAAATTAAACTGTCAGACTGATGTTAAAAAACTGTCACATATCAGATAACAATATAACATGAAATTAATCAATCACAATCATGGAAATATACTTCCTATGATACGAATGCATTCTTAGCTAAATCAAACTATAAAATTATTTGACTGCGACGAATAACATTATTATTATATATCTAAAAGAGAGTTACCATTGAGTTAAGCTACTAGTAAAGAAGATTGATATTAAAAGACAAGTTGGAATAGCTATTCTTTTTGCAACAGCTAAATTATAATCGACTAATTATGCGTATAAATCAAATAAACAAAACAATACTATAGTTAGTATACAACTAGCCTGTAATGGCAGCTATTTCTCATGAGAATGAAGTTTGCGACATAAGCTGTAGGATTTCACGAAATGTAGTTGAGTAATAGTCATTACAAGCGAGTTTAACGTTAAACTTTTTCTACGATTATACAACAGGAAATTACATTTTATACACATTAAAATTACCCCTACTAACATCTTTGAGGACCGTGATTTAACGACAGGTAACCACACTTAACATGCATAAATATTTGGAGAGTATAGGTTAGGTGGCTCAGTAGCTTGTGGATTAGAGAACCCGGTTCGATTCCCACAGCTGACAAACAATTTCCACCACATTAAATCTACCCCTGTGGCTCCTCCACCACTAATATATTTGGGGGCCGTGATTTGACGCCTGATAACCGCACTGCATGCGCATAAATATATTACTTACCGAGGTTTGCTACGCCAAAGTGCCACACCCAGTAATGGATAAAAGGCGTGATGATATATTTATTTTATTTTTATTTGATAGTATTTTACACTTGTAGCCACCTTCAACTGTGGACATGAATGTTTTTTTTTGCACATATTTTGGGACTAATTTATAATACCAACAAAATTCATAATACTGCAAAATGCTATCAAATTTTTAATATCAGTTCGTTTATAAACATTAAATAATAAATTTCACATTATATTTTATTTATTAACACATAAATGTAAAAAGTTAAATTTATGTAATACATTAAATATTTAATTACGAATATTTATTTAATATATTAAACCTTCTCAAAATAAGGGTAAATTTATAATAAAGATAAATAAATAAATATTATATCCGGACATTTGTTTCTTGCTTCTTGTAAACTAAATTTTGCGTACAAAAATAAATAAAATATGTATTTTACTTTATCTGCACAAGCCGTTTAATTTTATTTTAAATGCTAAAAACAGTCGTAATACTTTTAATGAATTCAAACCCTGACATTTATTTGCAAATATTAAATTAATTACCGAACGCAGAATTTCATTTCGGCTGGCAAATATTTAAATACCACCAAATACACAGTAAGGTTACCGTGCAAGCGGTTTCGCCTTTAATTTCATTATTGGATGCTTCTGCTTCTTCTTCAGAACATCGGCCGAGGATAAGATTTACCCTCAAATTATTTTCATTCCAAAGTATGTCATGTCGAGGTCAAGAAAAAATTTAATCTCGATTAAATACAAAGAAATTTCGGTCTAAACATTTCAAAGCAGCTTATAAAATCAATACCGACAATTTATTCTCAAAATTGCCATTCATTTCCACTGAATTATTAATTGTTTAATTATAAATATATACAGAGATCGTTCTGCTTTCAACATTCATTATTAGTATCCTCACTATAAATTAAAAAAAGAATATTTGTAGTTATATTAACGATAACATTTTCAAATTAAAATAAAGAACATTTATTTCAACAAGCAACAAAGGTATTACAAACATGTTTCGATGTCATGGTAATGTAAATGATGAAAAAATTACGTACTTCGCGTATTGATATTAGTAAAAAAAAATGAACATTTTTTGACAGTAATAGATTTCGATAAATCCGCCTCTATTTAAATCTCACCTATGAAAGTTCGTATACATATAAACTAGAGATGGGCGAATATCATCCGCGAATAGTCGAATGCCGCGAATATTGACATTATTCGATATTCGAGATTTTCGAATATTAACGTCAGTATAGCGAACATTCGAATACGTCGAATATCGCGCCATATGTTGACCTCAATTTTTGACTATGTTTTTCTTTATCATTTGTACATAAACTTAAAGCTATTACAATATTTTGAAGTTATTAATAACAAAGATATTTTGTTTCAAAACCATGAAGACGTACCATATTTGAAATTTGTTTTTCGCATCAGCCCGTATGTTTCACCTTAAATTTGAAGTTTTCGTCTTTTTCTTTTTTGTTTGTACTTTTTGTTTTAATTTTATTTTATCTTAACAATTTCATTCGTGTAATAAAAAGGACATAATTAAATAATTATTAATAATAAATATATTATCTTTTAGGAGTATTCGAATATTCGAGTACCTCGAATATTCGAAATCTGATTAATATTCGTATTCGATATTCGAATTCGAGAAATTTGATATTCGTGATTACGTGTACCTCAATAAACAATCAACAAAAAAGTAAAATCTCGATTAAAATGAGGAATTATATGTATATTTATACCTAGCAATAGATTCCAATAAGACCACCCCTATTTAATTTTCAGCTATGAAACCCATGGCTAGTCTACGAGCTTCTAGAAGTGATGCCCCCGAAGCCGTGTCGCCCATATGAAATCCTAGAGCAATGTCTTTATCTGCATCCCCCTGTAAACAAACAAAATAATTGTTAACCATATTGAATAACCACCATTAACGACATAAAATAATTAATTTGTGTTACTGTGATGTAAGGCAATGGAACGGACAATAGTTTATGATCATTCTGGTTTTGTGAGTTGAAGTGAAAGGTTATATCGATTAATAAATTGATAAAACTAGGAAGATAAGTCTTAATCAGTGACAGTAAAAATAGAAAGACAAATAAGTGGTGTGTTTCAGTGAGTGTAAGTTGAAGATGTGATGCTTACCAACTGCTTATATTCCTTCCCTCCGCTTGGGGGCTTGGGGCTAGCCGCCATGGCCTTCCTGTGCCCCAGCTCGCTCTTGTAGGGAACATCGCAGGATCTATGGGTAGCGGCGCCTCGGTGAACCAAGCATGACGCATCGCATCTTCAGCTGTAGTAGTGCCAAGCCAGCATCTGACAGCACCGAGAACTTCTGCGGAAGGGAGCGACGACCATGTTGGCCAGATGCGGTCATTGTGAGTTCCTAGCTCCTTGGATAACAACACATATAAGACATAACTTCTTGAAATATTCAGTGAATATTTATCCATTAGTTTCATCCAGGATACATTTGCTAAAGGTCTCTAGTTTTTTATTTTTAGTTTTTAGTTCAGTGCGGTAAGTTTTTGTTTTTATCTGTTCTTGGCCAAAGCTGCAGGTATTAAGTTGCAGATCTGGTACAAAAATGTCTCCTGAACCTTTTAAAATTTGTTTCATTCCTTTACAACTATTATTACAGGCGTAATTAATTTTCAAAATTTAGAGATAATATTTTTCAAACAAGATTTACAATAATAGTCTTTAAATTTGTCCCGAGTGATGGTCGCGCGGGTTGAAGGCCTGACTCACAACCATAAGGTCGTAGGTTCGGGTCCCGCCCGTGGCGACCATGCAAAGGACATATCGGCATATGACCTTAGTAGTTGGTCCGATATATAAATTAAAAAAAAAAATAGGTTTTAAAAGCATAATAATATTTTTACATATTTTATAAATATTATTTCCTATACATGCTAATGTAACGTATATGATTTGTTCAGACGATAAATTTGTCAAAGTGAACATGTTTGTTCGCATAAATCTAGTAGTCTTGTTGAGTGTTGTTGGATAAAGTAATCGTACTTTATAACAAAATACTGGCTAAATAGTTAATATGAATATTATTCTAACAATTTCGATATAGATATATATTTGTACTTAAAAATTAGTATAAAAATGTACTATGTAATACATAAAAGCAACAAGTGTTACGGGCCATCATAATAATGCATTTAATTAATTGGTTTTACAAATTATTATTTTATTATTTCAAAACAATATTCTATTTATTTCGAGTATTTAAATCAAATAGTGTTTACAGCCAAAATACATACATCTTATTTATTATCATTTACATATAAATATTATTTTCTATATATTTAAATAGACAATTAAAAAGTATTGCTGCGGTAATTAGACAAGTCTGTACGTGTTCATGTCCACTTGCGCTCAACAAGCAAAGCGATTTATTCGAATCTTTGACGTTCACCAATACAGTCGGAATAATTTGTAATTATATTTCAGCTATTTTATAGTCAGTGATCAAATGTAAATTCAAGTGCGTGGTTAAAATCTCGAGTGAAAAAGTCGTGTGCAGTGTTGTGTTAGTGCAAGTGTTGTGCCCCAGAGATGGTTCCGGGGTCCCGTTGGCAGTTGCTGATGACATTTTAAAGCCTTCTATGTGGTAAGTTCATTTTTAAATGCATTTTAGAGTTATTCTGTTGTTTGTTTTCACTCTGTTATCATTATTTTTTTTATGTTGATGTGTACTAATATATATATATTTTTAATTGTTGCAGGTTCTGGAGAACTTACAGACGGCTAAGGTCAGTTATAATATACATGTGCTTTCTTGTCTATTTCTTTTTTTGCAGTAGTACTGTAGGAGTAATTCTATTTACTCATTATTAAATATTTCATACTTCATAAATGTGATTCTCCACCTGTATCAGTATTTTGTTACTTATTCAATTATATTTAAACAAATAACCAATTTAAATAAAACCCGTAGCTGAAAATCCTTATCGGCTATTGAATAATGATTTTTTTTTCTTGAAACTTTCTAAATAAATAAATAAATACAGGATAAAATCACATTTATACATATATCTTTATTTCCGAAGCACATGCTCGTAGTTAGGTAGTTGCTAGTTGGGTCGTGCGTCGAGCGTGTCTTATGTCCGTATTAAAATATCGGGTGATACTTTGTTATACACATCAATCATTTATTTACAGTAAATTTTTAATAAACTTTCGTTCGTTTATAATTATTAAATTAATTATTTAATTTCTAATCGTTTAAAGTTCGCGAAAGATCATTTGCTATGAGATTATATTTGTTTAAAGAATTTTTAAACAAGTAAAGTCAATAGAACGCAATAACAGAACAAGAGCCTTAAGAGCGGGCTTGTATGTATGCATAGAGAAACCTTACGCTGTTTCTGTGGTCCGATAGCGCTTTCTGCAGGCCTATGGGGCCTCCTAGAGATCTTCAAACTGCTATCAAAAGCTTATTATCAGAGAACCTTTTTATTAAGAAGACTTTTTTCATACGGTATACTCGCGAAATATTCACAATTTTTTATAGTATATTCTGAGAAACACTTAGATATTTATTTTTAAAACACACACATTTGTTTTTTTATGACTGATGTAAACTTCGCGAATTTTTACGGATTCGGGTCGGTTTACGTGATTTTAAATAAATTTAGGCTAGTCTGGTTTTTATATGGTGTATATAAAATTCTTAGGCTTTTAAATAATACATACAGTCCCAGATAATTTTCTAAAATTTTTATAATATTGTAATTTTGCAAAAAATAAATAAATACATGAATAGAGTCTTCTAAATAATTCATAAGGGCTCTGATGAATTTTTTGACTACCTGCTTGTAAGATTCTATATATATAATTAATAATGTTCATTTAAGATTATAGTTTTACCAAATAAAAAAATAATAAAGTCTTTTAAATAATACATAAAGGCTTTGATTAAATTTTTAACTTTTAAAATTTTATTGTATTTTTATAAATTGAGGGCCTTAGGTTCAAATCCTGGTATCCTCAGATTTATATATATATATATATATATATATATATATATATATTTAATGGACTGCAGCCTATATTAACATTTAAATATTGCGGCACTTACAGGGGTAGATTGCGAGGGGTATTTGATTTATTTATTTGGAGTAGTTTTTCTGATCAGTTGTCAGCCAAATTTTTATTTTTTCTAAAACTAATTATATATAAATAATAATAATAATATTTTTTATTGATTTATTTATAATATTAACGTAGTTTATTGACAAGTGTCATCCAAATTCTTATCCCGAATCCTTCACTACGTCCGCCTCTGAGGATGGCTTTGGCCTCTGGCGTGGTTGGGTAACCTTCGTCAACCCCTCTCTGGCCTTTATCTTTCTCATCTTTTGCAACCTACTCATAAGATACCCTGGAAGATGCATTAGATTTTCACCATGTTAAATCAGACTAGAATTTTGACTTTGATACACAACATAAATTCGTTTTCAGGTGAACAACACACAATACACATATTTTTCGTAACGTTTTAGTTTTTGTTCGCTCGTCGCCGCGTTTTTCCGTCATTGGGGGGCCGCCTAAAGTGCGGCCTATTACAACATATTTCTGTATATTTGTATTATTTATGTATTTTTCGGGTGTAACCCGTCTTAGTAGTTTTCAACGATTTTTATTTTTTTGAAAAATTTTTGCCAATTTTTTCCTCCTTACAGTTTTTGACCGTTATCTCAAAAACTATAAGACTTATGGACATAAACATTACACCATTGGATTCAGCACGTCGAAATACATTTGTATGTAAAATTTCGTTACATTATTCGTACGAGAAATAGTTTTAGAGCAATTTGTTTAAAAATCATAAAAATCCCTTGGAAAATAATTTAAAAAATTCAAAAAAGT
Source organism: Pterostichus niger (assembly GCA_947425015.1). Lineage (NCBI taxonomy): Eukaryota > Metazoa > Arthropoda > Insecta > Coleoptera > Carabidae > Pterostichus > Pterostichus niger. Next base: position 27,777,971 of record OX380344.1, on the reverse strand, counting down.
TAATTTGCTTTAAATGAGCTAAAAATTTGTATATAAGTAGATTCGGACACGGGGAATTCACTCGTTCAAACCGCATATCAATAGCTTGCCTAGGTCTTGAGTTATAGCCCCTAGAAGATTTGCTGTTTTCAAACAATTTTCAAAATCAGATGTTCAACTTTCCCGATGCTATACCTCAAAAACTATGCAAGATATTGAGATGGGATCTGAAAGGTTGAATTCCCCGTGTTTCAATTGACCTCTAGGCAAGTTTTCAACGATTTTTATTTTTTTGAAAAATTTTTGCCAATTTTTTCCTCCTTACAGTTTTTGACCGTTATCTCAAAAACTATAAGACTTATGGACATAAACATTACACCATTGGATTCAGCACGTCGAAATACATTTGTATGTAAAATTTCGTTACATTATTCGTACGAGAAATAGTTTTAGAGCAATTTGTTTAAAAATCATAAAAATCCCAAGGGGTACCCCTTGGAAAATAATTAAAAAATTTCAAAAATGTTAATTTGCTTTAAATGAGCTAAAAATTTGCATACAAGTAGATTCGGACACGGGGAATTCACTCGTTTAAACCGCATATCAATAGCTTGCTAAGTTTTTGAGTTATAGCCCCTAGAAGACTTGCTGTTTTCAAACAATTTTTAAAATCAGATTTTTAACTTTCCCGATGCTATAACTCGAAAACTAACCAACAAACCTTGGTTCGGGTGATGACACAGTATGTTAAGAGATGTGCCCTGTGACTCAACATTATACAGACAATAGTAGTCCACTGGATAAAACCGAGATAAAACTTACATTTATTAATTAACAAGCAAGAGGTCGCACGTTCAAATCTCGTTTACGTCAACTTACATCCAAAAATACGATTGTATCTGAGTGATTCGGATTTCACTATAAGTTGTAGACATCCTGTACTGTAATTGGGATTAAGTTTCTGTTGTGCAGAACAACAAATGTAAATACTTAATAACTTTTATGAACAATTGGGGATGAATGATTAGTGGTTTTTATTTAAAAGAAATGAAGTTTCTCTCTCTACAAAATATGTCAAATTTGACCAATGATAACGACTAATGAGTAACCTACGGAGCGCTGGATACAGCAATATGTTACCGGATTTGTTTTCTTGAACTGTTATTTGAATTGCGAATAGAAGTCTTCTACTATTTTTAAATTTAAAAAAAAAACAACTAAATATTAAATTATATATAATACTGTTTCTTGATATTGGATATCTTTTGGAGGTTTTTTAGATATGTTCATTAGCGAGTTTTACAAACTGAAATATTGTAACAATATTAAATAAATACACACAATGTAAATAGTATCAAAACATTTATACTTAAAAATTGTATTCCTTTTAGTAGGTGACAATAAACAAACGTAAAAAAGATATGTTCATTTTGCAAATAAAGTACGAACAAAAAGCAATCTCGATTTGATTAAAGCCCTCGAGGTTATACTTTATTTTATGAATAAAAATATAATTTGAAGCAATTCCAAACTAACGAAGTAAGAACTCGAGTAAATAACTCCGCTGAAAACTTAGTGTGTCGACTGTACCAACATTGCCACCACCCAGAGGTAAGAGTGTATACGAAACGCACAATCGCACTTACACTCGCGATTCTGAATCATTAATTAAACAAATGGCGGAGAACTAATGGTCGCTGGAATCTGCAATCTTACCGCGGTTAATAGTCTTACTAATTGGCCCTATCTCTGATATGGTTAATCAGAGGCGGCGACGACGGTGGCGTAGCACACGCGGCCATTGTTTCTTGACGCAGGGGAGAGGGGTAAGCGTGAACGAATTAGCTATGCGCGTAAATATAGTTAGTTCTGGGAAGTCAAGAAACTGTAAAGATGTAGTTTAAAACAAAAGGATTTATTACTCTAGTACATAATAGTATATTCAAGAACAAGTTTTATAAGACATGTTTTTTTCGTATGCGTCCAAGTTTAGAAAACGAGTCTTATAAAATAAGTTGTTTATACTATTTTTTCTATTTTGCGTCTTTTATAAAGTAAAATTTAAAAACAATTTGCGATATTTTGTACAGTTAATTTAGGGATATTTGTATATGAAATGTTGTGGTTGGTAACTGTTTATAGATACAGTATGTCATCCGCTACTACCAATCGTTTAAAACAAAATGTTGCGTATGGTACAACTGGGTTTCGTATGAAACAACCAGATAGTTTTCCATAAATTTCCTCAATCTCGACTCATTTCTATCAAATTCATGAAGCGGCTTAGCTGTAACACCATTTTTAATATCATCAATAACTCTCATTTAAATACGTTTACGTTTTTTGCTAACAACCGCTCTGTTTAATTCAGATTCAATTAAATTTATTTCATGTTTTAGACAGGGCCGGATTTCCCAGTAAGCTAAGTAGGATATAGCTACATCTGAATGTACAGCTTATTTTACTTTTTTGTTTCTTATGCACCTATTAAAGAAACTTACAGCTTTATTAATACTTACACGATTAATTGAATTTGTTTTTAAATTATTTTACTTTGTAGAACACAATGGAAACAAATAAATGATATTGTTACATCCATACAAATACTAAATAAATAATAAATGCATTTAAATGAAAACTTTATCACTAATATTATTCCATTTTTGTAAAAAGCTACATCTGAAAGTACAGCTTATTTTATTTTACTTTTTTGTTTCTTATGCACCTATTAAAGAAACTTACAACTTTATTAATACTTACATGATTAACTGAATTTGTTTTTAATACTTTTACTTTGTAGAAGCCAATGTAAACAAATGAATGACATTGCCACATCCATACAAATACGAAATATATAATAGATGCATTTAAATGAAAACTTTATCACTAATATTATTCCACTTTTGTAAAGAAATAGTAACTTATTTGTTACTATGCACAATCTGAATTTAATTCCAATCATCTCTCATTTTCTGTTCTATTTAGTTTTCTAAAAGTCCGAATAAAGTTGTTAATATATATATATGTTCCTGTTCACCTTCAAAATAGTACCTGAAATATATTTGACATCTAATTTCAAATCTTCCTTGCGTGACGTCGGCGAAAAAGTTACTTTTAATACGACAAATATACTCGTATGCTCGATCTACTACACTTTACATAAGTATCTAATCATCTTGTCCAAAATAAGTAGCATAACCTACATATTAGCATAATTTTAATGTTCCAATAAAAACACACGCACAAAAATATTTTTAGGTTAGATTCAACTAAATGCCATTTGAAGTATGTATAGTGTAACAAAGTAGTCGTTATTAAACTCAAACTTTCAAATAAATAAGAAATTAATAAAACAAAAATAATATTTTTACATCTGTGTTAATTCAAACAATAATAAATAATAGTGCAAATCTAGTACATTTATGAACAAGTGACGTGACAAAATCAATACCGCAAAATTTTGTTACAAAAATTATAAACGAAAAGTTGAAATTCTTTTATAGTTTGAAAATATATATTGAGATTGTATGACCCCATTACAGTAGGTACAGGAACCTAGTAGGTTTTAGTGGAGTTTTAAATATACAAATTGGTTGAAGTGAGGTATTTTCTAAGTAGCAAACATTCGTTAATGAGGCGATAATACTAAATAGAAAAGGAATTAACAAAAATATAATTTTTAATCAACTGTAAATACTCAATAAATAATAACTGAAACAAATTAATTTAAAACAGTTATTCGATTTTCAAATGTAAACAAGTAAATAGAAATATTTCTTAGTAATAGGTAGTAAAATAATAAAACAAAAGCGATTAAAAAGAAATCAACTATAAAATTATTGACTGTGCCTATGCCCACTGAATAATAAAGTCATACCTAATCGCAATTAAAATCATGACTCTTTGTTTCTCTAATCCTATAGAAGTAAAGAAAACACTGGACGCAGGAACAGTAAAATAAGCGTAGAATTTACACCCGCGGTAATATTTGTTCTTCGATAATAATAAGCTTATAAAATATTTAAAATTATATTTATTCCGGCCCACGCAAACCAACTCAGCAGAACGCAGCGTGGACATAAAGCAACGCAGCACAACATAAATATCTCGTAATTTATATGCTGGACTGGATGTATTCTAATTTTAAATTAATAATTTCATGCATTATAATTTACTATGTTATGCAATTCAAATCTATTCTGTCTGAACTAATGCCTAATTTCAATAATTATACCTAAACACTAGTCTCTCACGTAAATAATACTCGTTATAAAGCTTCGATATAATTTTCGTTTATCTTCAAATAGGGTTTGATATTTTGTTCACCCCTTTTTTACATACCAAATTCGGTGGCTATTATACAAATTTATTTCGAGTCATCTTGACATAATAAATGCGTATTATTATATTGGAGTTTAATTAAATTATTTAAGCGTGTAGTAATTATTTCATATTGCCAATAAATCATTAGTATAAAAATTTACATATTAATAACATTTCAGCATGAACAGATTTATCAAATAACGAGACATGATGTATTTTTATTATTTATTACCAACTATTCGTTTTAATTTGTACGAACAACTATTCAAAAGAATATTTTAGAGATTTAGATACATCCTGCATAAGTAAAAAATATTCGTATTATCTTAATCATCAAATAAAAAATACAACAAATTTTCTGCTAATGATAATATTTGTATTTTTTTCGATAATACGTAATTAAATCTATGTTTGACAGATACATTTCTGATACGCCCAAATAAATATTTGTGTATTAAGAGCGCAAAATGGTATATTGTCGATTGAGAAGTTATTGCCGCGCGGCAATCTCTCGAAATCGACAATGTACATTTGCGCTCGAAACACACAAGATTTTGTCTATAGTCGCCACAAAAATATTATTCCATTTTAAGAATTTAATTTTGTTTTCAACGTTACAAGACTTCAAAAATAAAAATTGTTTATTTGCTGTCACTGGTTGTTATCGCAACGTTCAATGAACTTTTGATTTAGAGTTAAAATTTCAGAGAGCGAGGGTTTTTTTTTTGTTTTCTCGTGCATAAGCGGCAAAGTTACATTTTGCGTTGACAAATGCATGCGCACATGCCTACTTTATATATCGACTGTAGAAATAGTTATTTGTGTATTGAGAGCGTAAAGTGATTCTTTGTTACTTGAGCACGGTAATTGCAGCGCGAGCCGACGGCGAGAGCTGCAATAGTGCAAAAGGAACAACAACACTTTACCCTCTTGACACACACACACTATATTTTCTATGATTGCATCTTAAATTAATAAAAAACGTAAACGTATTGATAATAAATTCGTTCTGTCAAAATGACAAGTTTCTGTTTTGTTTGTATCCCTGGTAACTATTGAATTAAGCTCTCATTTAATGTTTCCAATGGCAACACGCGACAATTTTATTTTTCGATTGCTCCACAGAAAACGTCAACTTTACGATGACAAATAAGAACGTAATTGTTAACTTGTTATAGCAAACTAAAAAAAAAATATATATTTTTAAATTTATTTTATACCGACATATTTGCAAATATTTTAAAATACGTAATTATGTAGATATGAAACTTTTTAAGTATGTATTAACTAATAAATTATGTACATAATAATGACACTATAATCAGAGAAAGGAAATATAAATTTATTAAATATTAATATGTTAATTACCAATAAAATTTTTAATTTATGTCATATTCTTCCGTTTACCTACAAGCAAATTACACACGTTTCTATTTATCGTCTATCACTTCTACGTTACGTATTACTTGCAAGCTGATTTATCTAATAAAAATCATCCATGTTTTTTTCAAACTTATTTATAATCTAAAAAAACATGTAAGAAAAACGAAAAATTTACAGATTTATTAATACCAAATAAATCCAGCACATCCATCAGGAGAGGAATGTTGTAATCTCACACTTAACTCTAATCATCGTTCGTAAAATGTTCGTCTGTCTAAAAAAATACAGTCTTAAATTGTTCTAATCCCAGTCATAAAGTACGATGAACACACCACACCTGTAGGTTGAAATCGTTGAAACAGAGATACAAGCAACGAAGAGTTTGGAAAGCTTGCGATCAGTACTCGTGGCGCCATCTCTTCGCCTATCGCTGAACTACATACGTGGAGTTTCAAAATATTATTTTAACTTTATATTTGCATTATTATAATCCAATTAAATGGGGTAGGTGGCTCAGTGGTATCGAGTCGGCCTATGGATCTTGAGAACCTCGGTTTGATCCCCACAGCCGATAAACAATTTTCACCAATTTAAATCTACCCCTATGGCTCTCCCTCCACTAACATCTTTCGGGGACGTGATTTGACTGCTGGTAACCGCACTTCACGCGAAGAAATATATCACTTACCGAGATCTTCTTAGGCAGAGTGCCACACTCAGTAATGGGTAAAAGGCGTGATGATATATTTTTTTTATATAATCCAATTATTAAATGGAATCTGAGTATTATTACATGATGAAAAAAGATTAAATAAGCTTATTAGGTAAATTAGAATTAATACTTGTTAATTCTGTAGATTTTTGTCCAACAAATTAAAATTTTAATAATTAATAGTTTTGATTTCAACAAAATAAAAGCTCCTATGCAGTGTCGTATAATCAGAAATCGTAAAAACAATTACTTTCTTATAAAATACTATTTCACACTTTTCTCATAAATTCGCATGTTTTGAAAATGACAATAAAATAAAATAAATGAATAAATAAATATATCATCACGGCTTTTACCCATTACTGGGTGTGGCATTCTGCCGTAGTTGATCTCGGTAAGCGATATATTTTTTCGTGTGAAGTGCGGTTACCAGCCGACAAATAACGGCCCCCTAAGATGTTAGTGGAGGGAGAGCTACAAAGGTAGTTTTAATATGGTGAAAATTGTTCGTCAGTTGTAGGAATTGAACCAGAGTTTTCAAATCCACAAGCTGACTCGATACCACTGAAAATAAAATGATGAAAGCAAAATAATTTCAGAACAACAGTAGAAGTATCGCTTATTGATTCATGGTTATTATTACGTTACGATATATGCCTGCAAAGCAATGAAGAATTAACTCATTGGAAGAGATCAATATTTAGTGAAGAACAACCGTAGCCTCATATTATTTAAAACAAAATAACGCGTTGCCTGTTTTGTGCATTTTGACGATATTGTGAATGTTGTTGCCAATTTTATAGCAAGAAAAACTACTTGGAATTATATTTTGTAAAATGTTCATTTGCCGTAATCAATATTTTATAATCGAAAATAAAAGATTTAAAGTTTCATTGGTTCCTAAATTTTTCTAATCTAATAAAAGGTCATCTATGCTTAATACGCCACCTTGTCCAGGGTGGTTTGTCGTCCATTATAAACTGAAGTTCTATTGTATCATTACCGTTTAATTAATGTCAACATAATGAATAAATTAACAATTAATTTATGACTCATACAATGTTAATTAAACTTAAATGCGTCATACAATGTTAACAAAGAAGTTAGTAACAAAATAAATGAAAAGAAAATATTTTTTTAATATAAAATGGAGATTATATTGTCACGACTTACCATAGCAACATAAAAATTCATGAGTCATCATGCATAAGCAACATTTAATCAAATTTTGTTTGAAACAAAGAAATATCTACTACAAGCATAAATGGTTTCATTGTTTGTGATATAGCTACACTCCTACTTAAAGCCATAATTTCCAAAATCGAAATTATGACTCACTCTTATAACAAGCAAAATACGTAGTTAGGTCTTATTTCTAACCTACCCTTAGGCTAACAACATCCCCTGACAAAGAACTCAATGTATCATAATATATTTATCTCGAAATCAAACCACTTGATTCACCCTTAACCTCATTCTACCCCTCCAACTATAAATACTTAACCATCCTCGTAGTAACTAGAGTCCACTACCAGGTCGAAACGTAGTAACCCGGTAACTTCTTCCAGTCATTCTGAGCAGGTTAATTAGGGATACCGCGGTGTTCCGGTGGCGGCAGCGGTAACCAGACACCGGAACCGGTGTTCTTAACACGACCACTGAAACTACATGGTCTCTGGAGTTCTCATCCCTATAATGCAAGGGTTTCCCTTGCCCCGCCAAGCGGAGGAGTGTCTGTGAATTTGTAAAGAGGTTCGACATTGGATGAACGGTTTCTTATTTAGATGTTTCTTGTATTATTTAGAACTAATTCATTGAAAGCAAGATAAAGGTTTTCGAATCTGTTCAACCGTTGGACAATTGAACAGTGTTGGTTTGTAATTGTGCTAATTTATTGACTTATTTAATTTTAAAACTTTCATTACTATTTGATTGAAGTTGGCACTTTAATACTGATATTTTTTTACTAGAAATTATTGTTAATATAAATGAAATATATTATGCATTTGAAATATTTTTGAAGTTAAATTTAAAGGTTATATAGCAATAAATCTGAAATCATAAAATATATGTTCAAATAATAATAGAAAATAATTTTTAAATATTGATTGAATTTCTCAAAATAGTATATTTATAAATAAAGTGATCTATTTTACTTCAGTAAAATTTTATTTTATTTTAGGATGAAATCAAATAAAATAGATATGCAAAATTATAATTTTTGTGACAATGAAAATGAGAATCCTAGTTGTTTTCTTATTTTTCACTATATTTATAATTTTTGGAGGTCAAGATCTGATAACTAATAATTACATTTCATGCGCAGAAATATATATATATATCATACCGAGATATGCTAATAGCAGAATTCTGAGTTCGAATCTCAATTAAGTTAAAAAAAATATGAACTACCACGCTGCCATTTGTGACATGTTATTAATATTTATTTATTTATTTATTTATGTAATGCTGTACAACAGGAACTTAATCCCAATTAACTTTTGGCACTTAAACCCATATGCTCGTAGTACTCAACATACAGATAATAAAACAGAAAATTTTTTCAAAATTTTTATAGTTAAGTGCACTTTCCAAACGTTTTTAGTGCAACTGGTTTGAAATTTATTTCTGATATATTAATAATTAAATTATAATTATAACACTACTAATAGGTATTTATCTGATGTTGTATAATGAATAAGTGGACTATTATAATTCGCAAAACTAATTGCACTGTATATGAAGTAAATATATTTAGTGGCACTGGTTTGATAATTAATTCTAATATATTAATAATTAAATTAAAATTATAAACACTACGGTAGTTCATTTATTCGTTATACAAAATCAGATAAATGCTTATTAGTAGTGTTATAATCAAAATTAATTATTAATATATTTGAAATAACTCTCAAACCAGTGGCACTAAAAATGTTTACTTCATATAAACTGCAATTAATTTTGCGAATTTTGAAAAAATCTTTGGTTTCATAATCAGAACATTGAGTATTAAATAGGGTTAAAATATATTCCAAAAGTTGTGAATTGGGAAGTTATTTTCGTTGTTAATAAGAAAAATTCGCGCGGAATCTGAAAACCGTTTTAATTTTTTTGTTTTTTTTTATTTCAATGTATAACAATTTTTTTTTAAATAAATAAATTTATTTGTTCCTTATAATCCCTTTGTTCTACACTTAAATAAAATATGATTTTTAGTGTCTAAAGTAACCTAATAAAATATTCATATTTGAATAAAGCTTACAGAAATCATTTAGTAATAATTTAACAATTGGGTTATGTTTAGATTTATGCGTACGTCGAATTATAATTAAATAGAGAAGTAAACCCAAATAATTGTTTAATTATTCTAATATAATTACTACAATTTTGAAATAATTTTAACTAAATCAAATACTATAACATATGTTCAAGTTACTCACAACCATTAAATGATATCTTTATAAAATAAAGAATTATACAATCTATTACTGTCAAAAAATGTTAATTTTTTACTAATATCAATACGCGAAGTACGTGATTTTTCCATCATTTACATTACCATGACAACGCATATTTTGCGCATTATGAGTATTTTGAGCACTGTTTCGTATTCGCAAAATAAGTATCTCGCGCACGCTCCCAAAATATTTGTTGTCAGGTTTCATTACAACACATCTATAGTATCAAATTAATATTATTGTAGATTGTTTTCCTTCAATTTACTTAAATAAGTCAATAATTATTGTATTATTCTTTATTTACAGTTGTAGAAAAAAATGTTGTTTGTATTTCGTGGATAAAATTCTTGTTCTTTTGGCGCGTTCGAATGATTTTTATTGTCTCGACCTACGGTCTCGACTAAAAGTAATATTCTCACGCGCAATAAAAAACTCATTTTGCGTACTTATACAAAAATAACTATTAAAGTAAAAATAATAACTATTGTTTGGCATTTGTCATGTATTTAAAATATATGTAGAAACTAGAAAGCCAAGATGAAACAGAAGTTAGAATGGTAGAAATTAGTTTTACCGGTGTTTTCTTTGCAAGAAACCGGGTGAAATGAAATTTATTAGGGTCGAGCAATAAACATGTGCAATTAACCTTATCTACTGCATCTACAATGCATGTTCGAATTTTTAATTCAATTAACAACATGATTTCGTGATTGTGGAATTACTGTTACGTTTTATAAAATGTCAAGAGAATGTTAATCACGCTTTACTTTACTTTGTTACCGCCTTTTAGTTTAACGGCGAAATTAAAAATAGAAATTCAATCATTTACATGTCTAATGAATGCTTTGCGTAGGTCACAGCTTTGCATTTACCGTTTTGTCATTTACGAAAACTGGAAACGGGGATTCGGAATTCTGACGACACTGATTTAGTGATTTATATTCTAAATTCTAGAATTAGATTGTGGGTTTACTACAGTTTTAATAGTTTCTGATTGATCTCATTCGCATTTTATTTTGTTAATTACCTCAATCACTCTCCCACTATCTCATTAATTAGAATACTGCTAACTAATTCTACTATAATTTTTTTTCTCTTGTTAGGTTATTTGCTTTTATCGGATCTAGGAAAATTTATTCAAATCACAATTTACTGAAACCATCATTTATAGCAAATGTTTTAGGAAAACTAAAAAATAAATTATTATACAAGTTTCAAAAAGTGATACTAAAGGTAATATTCAATGAATATAATATGATTAAATAAATATATCACCACGCTATTTTACCTATTATTACTCTGCTGTAGTAAATCCTGGTATGTGATATATTTTTCCACGTTAATTGCAATTACTATCTGTCAAATCATAATTCCCAAAGATATTAGTAGAGAGTGAAGGGAGAATCAAATATTTAATTGGAAACTTTAATTATAATATTATTGATAATTCTACTCATCCAATTAAATTACAGTATTATGCTGAATTGAACCAATCACAGTAGTATTACAGCAACAATTTCACTAATGAAAATTGTCGCAAATCGTTACTTAGATATAACGTTTGTTAACTATTTTGAGTATATTAATATTGTTGAATTTTATTTGACTTTGTTTACTTTGCTTAGTTATGTAAAAAAATTAAACAATGTAATATATTGAATACCAAGGTAGTAGTTCAGACATTGTTTTAAAAATACTGCAGGTAACATTTTTTTTGAGTGAATAAAATATTTCGAGGAATTATCAAGTCGAGTACCATACGTGACTATAATTTTCCTTTGGTAATTTTTGCCTAGATCACTTCTGCTTGTTGCTTTAAGAAAATCTACACTAGTGCAGATCGTGATTATAACGACAAAAATTTCGGGCAAAATCATAGTCACTAATGGTATTATATTTGAAAATTACATAGATACGTACAGTATTCTTCAAACATTCTCATCCTAAAACGCCATCCTTGTATTCTTCATAGAAGCTCATTACACAACAAATCATCAAACACATCCATTCATTCCTTCCTATAAACTTTATTTATTAATTTTTCATTCGACGGTCAATTCACATATTCAAAACATCTCAAATTACTGACGCTCACTTCATTAACAATGAGTATAAAAAGATAAGAAAAGTAGGGAAATCTAAGTGCGCTTGTTTATATAAGTGTAGTTATTAAATCATAATTTTGTTTTAATTATTTAAAATAAATAACAATTAATTTAAAAATGTTTTATATTACAATTTTTCTTTGAAAATGTTCAATTTATTATACTGCCATTACCTGTAATTTACGATATATTCAATAAACCATTTGCTAACTTTTTTTTTGTACAATAGTTTTTTTTATATATTTACCGATAGAGATTACAATTTAGTAAGTTATGTTTAATAATTACTGATCGGTAAGTAATTAAGTACTTATCGTCCGAAAGTAACATAGCAATTGTAAAAACATACTTTAAGTGATAACTAAAATTTGTAAAATATCAAAATAATTTTTTTAACCTTATTATTGTGTGTAATAAGCGTAATAAGTATTGCAGTAAGTGTTCTGTCGATATCGGTTATATTGGAGATCTCAATTTAGTCTAAATTTCTAAAATCATCAACTGGTAGGAAGCACTTACTGTCCTTAATAACTTAAATAACTAATGTTTTAGTCAATTTGCGTTATATCTCCTGGTTTTGTGATAAAGTTTCCAGAGTATTTTAATTCTTGGTGTTGTCACGTTTCGCTGGAATGTAGGTAATGTAATGAATAAAGTTCATTTTGCAACGCAGTTTCTTTGTTAAGTGAAAACAACATTCTGCACTTAAATTTACTCATGTCAATCAATTGTAGTCATAAAATACCTGGACAAGTAAAAAGTGTGTCAGATAACACATTGTATAGAACGAAATACCATAAAGTTGTGAAAAAGTTTCCTATTGTACAAACATTGTTTATTAAACAAATTATATTGATAACATTCGTATTTGCTAATCAAAATTAATTAGTTTCAAGAACAATTATTCATTTTATTTGCCAAACGGAGAAAAACAGATTTAATGAAGTTTATCGAAACAAATAATCAATATTATTGGCAAAACTATTTTAATGATGGAAAAATTAGAAAGAATTCAGGAAAACAAAAAGTCCATCAAATGTATATCTAAGATAATAAAAGCAGTGAACTTTAAGTATAGAAGAGGTACGAAACGATCCTATTTCGAATGCTCATGATTAGCGTTAGTTGAGCGTTAGTGGAATGTCACTCGACGTCTTCTGGTATCTGTTTGCTTATTTCATATATCTTAATTAGTCTTACTAAATGGAGTGTCATTAGCTCTACCGCAAGTTCACTAGAATTTTAAAAGTAAACAGATCCGTAACTGAGTTGTTTCGAACAATAACCGTCTTAATTTGATACCATTAATCATCACATTCTGAAGTTCTTTATGAACCATCTTCTAGAAAGTAGAATAAGTACTTTCTTTGTTGTGTATTTTTTTAAATATAATTTAATTTGTGTGTTTATTTATCATACTATTTATATTTATTTTCCTAAATGCGGTCCTGAATCTGCTGTGTTAATAGTTAAAAGATGAATTTAAAATTTACTGCGCACATAAAATTAAATTAAGCATGAAGAAACAAAGACTATTGATACTAATCAAAAATAGATTTTATAAAAGGTCATAAAAAATGTTTAAAACAACTTTAAGTTGCGTGATACAGTGACGTACAGGTTTTGAGCTTTATCGCAACAATAAATAAATCTGCTTATATATACAAACTTACAATTAAATTAAATTAATTAATTGACGGTCTAAACTCACTAGACAATTTAATAAATAAATATCTCTTGTAACTTGATACAATTCTAAATCAGGACAAATATCAATTGGTCAAACAAGAGATTTATTCAATTATTTTAAAGTCATGATTACAATAAATAATAGAATTTAATTTCATATTTATTTTTTATTTATACAACGATGTATTGTTCTGAAAGTGATTTACAAACTTGAATTATTATTACTTTTATCTACTCAAAATTCTGAAAAACATCATTTTTAAGAACTCTTATATTTAATAATTAGAATACTTTGTGGATTCTATGAAATATGCCAGGGTATAGAAGTTCTGCATTTATTAAGTCATTTAATTTGTTTGTAGTAACTTATTTTCTTACATTACATTACATTTATAATATTTCCCAGGGAAATAATAATGAATTTCATTTGATATTGCGTTGTTTATTTGGTGGTGTGGATAGTGATACGGAATTTGAATCCGGAGATTCCGAGTTCGAATCGCACTCAAGCTGGAAATTATATAAACTGTCACACTGCGGCTCGGTGAGTGCGTACCCTGTACTGTAATTGGGATTAAATTTCTTTTGTACAGTGTAACATAAATAAATAAAAATAAAAACCTATGTCTTGTAATAGAAACAAATTCACTGACATAATTGTAACATCATTTAACATGGCGTATAGCCACATATTTATGCGCTATTTTTTGTGTGTGCTGAAATTGAACCCAAAATATTTAAATATTTGTTTGCTACATGAAAAACTAGATTTCAAGAAATCAATTTTCAATTTACTTGAAGGTCGAAATACACATTCCTCCTTCCTATACCTCGTCGGGAGAAAAGTAATAAAAACCAGTAAAAAAACAAAAATAAATAACACACCTCAATATAAAATCCAGTCGAAGAAATAGTCAAAAATAAAAAAGTGAAGTCGAGAGGGAAAACGCAATAGGCCGTGTACAGCACCACATCACGCGCGAGCGAGTGGTGCAATTCCAGGTAATGTCGGGGGGTGCGGAGCCAAGGGCGGCATTCATCTACGCCGTTATAGGGGGAAACCGCTAACGAGAACGTCTGTGCAGAATTACCCCGCCGGGATACGAACCCCAACCAATCAAAAGAGACCACGACACCCGAGTGGATAACAATATATCGCCAGTAAAAGCGAAATGTTAAAAAATAAATTAAAAATGTCTGACGGAGTTCGGAGTTTTCCCATCTTGGAGATAATATGAAACAATACTAGAAGTTTTGGAAGAAAAGTTACAGTGGAAGAACCCTATTTTCCAGAATTGAATAGGGGAAATTTGTAATCAGTCTGTTAAAATATAATTTCATGCTCAAAATATGATAACAGTCATTTGATCAGATGCTTCTTGTCTAAGTTAAATTAAAATTTAAAATAAGAGTAATGTAATTATCTCGAGAGAGAAATTATAAATTTACAACAGTTCATACTTCAGAACTTGAATTCGATCATGCAGTCGACAAATTTATTTTCACGACAGTACTATGTAGGTACTAATATTTATGAAGCCCGTGATTTGACAGCAGATAACTGCACATATGGGGTAGGTGTCTCAGAGGTATCGAGTCGGCCTGTGGATCTTGAGAATCCTGGTTCGAGCCCCACAGCCGACAAACAATTTTCACCAATTTAAATCTACCCCTGTGGGTCTCTCTCCACTAACATCTTTGGGGGCCGTGTTTTTACGGCTAATAACCGAACTTCACGTGAAGAAATATATCACTTACCGAGATCTGTTACAGCAGAGTGGCACACCTGGTAATGGGTAAAAAGCATGATGATATATTTATTTATTTATAATATCAAAAGTATGAGCCGTTGGCACTTGGTGAAACATTATGAATAAGAATAAAGAACGTAGACACTTGATGTAGTTTCACAAAATTATTTATTAACAAGTTGATCGATTTCGGCTTATTAGGCCATCTTCAGAACGTTGACTGATTAAAATACAAGTTACACATAGTTTATATAGTACAGTGATTAACGGTACAGTTCATTTACAAAGATCTTAATACTATCCGAATGAAACAAATCCAACTGGTCATTGAGGACATTTAAGCCGCTATGAATAGCTTTCTGAATTTCAAATGCTTCTAAGAAGTTCATTCTACGTCCTTTATTGGTAAAGTGTAAAATTTCCAAATTGTCAATGTTACAGGTATAATTTTTTTTCATTCGGATGTATCGCCATATTGGAGTCAGTTTTTTTAAATTTGAAGGATCTCATATGTTCGTAAAACCTAATCTTAAAAGATCTCCCTGTCTGACCAATATAAATAGCGTTACAATTTTGTGAAACTACATCAAGTGTCTACGTTCTTTATTCTTATTTATTTATTTATATAACTGCAAGTCACGCGCAAAATAAATCTCTTCTAAAGAAGAGAATTTATGAAATGTTCTTTAAGTAATAATGACAAATTTAGTTGAAAGTACCCGGAAGTGAAAAGTATGTAGAGCGGATAAGCATGTATCGCGGTTAAAAGGGAAACGTTAAAAATAAATTAAAATGTCTCCGTACTTTTTCCCATCTCGGAGATAATATGAAACAATACTTGAAATTCCTGGCTACGTTTTTTTCTTTAAGTAAAAAAGATCGCAGGAACGGAAGAAGGGGAAGTTATAAATAAGAAAATGAAACAATTATTTTCTCTCACAGAGCCTAATGTCTTTCCTAATTGCCATGCCGAAAGAGTAACTACCATGAGGAAAGGAAGTGAAGAAGTTACGACAAAAAGAACAAATCCACGTGAATAATCTGATAAACAATAAAAACCGAGCTTTAATACAGACGTCGCTCGCTGACTAATTCACAACTGGTTACCAACCAACAAAAGATAACTCACAAAGCCGTTTTACACCGCCTAAAAATTCAAGCCCACAAAAACGAATTTGTGTATTGAATAAATTCAAATCCTGAGCACTGTGATGTACTTTTTATTAACAACACGAACATGTTTTCGCTAAAGCCGATTTCACGCTGCTAAACTTAACAAACATTGTCGTTGCGAATCTTTCAATGTCAGAATTAAAATGATTTTATTTGTTTTCAAACATTATTGCGGCTGAGTCAAATAGGAGGACAATCACTGAAACACTGACAGCGCAAAAACAAACGAAATATGTTGTTATTTTTTTGATAAACAAAAGTAAAATAAATAGTGTCCTGTACCACAACGGCTGTCATGGCCTAAAAATATTATTTAGAAAATGAAAAATATTTTATTTCAAAGCTGCGACATTTTGTCAAAATACTATTGTTTTAAATGTGTTATTGCTACTAAATATTTTTAAGTACAGAATTAAATTATTGCATATCAAAAATCGTATAAAAGTCAACAGAATATTTATAAAACTTTTTCGCAAATATATTATAACTTTTGTTTTGCTTTAAAAATTTACAGCGTACGTCAGGCGTAACTCATAAACACATAAATTCGCACATTAATAAAACTAAAATGCTTATCATTAAGTTAATTTAGCATTAAAGTAAAGGCGTATATTATTTTAATAATAATTTTATTACTTTCTTGACTTTTTCCGGAATATTAATTCTTCACGGATTTTGCATAGTTTAAAGCAGGTTTCGAACAGTGTAAAATATGAAATCCCCTTATTTTTTAAACTTCTAATAACTGTCCACTATACGGCATAAAGTCCAGCGTTTATTAAGTGTTTATATAACTTTGTATGTGCATATAGTTTTTTCATTTATTGTTATTACCAAAATAAAAGAAGAAATAATATAAAATTTACAAAACGGAGTGTATTTATTATACAGTATTAAATTAAGCACGCAGTCCTTACACATAAAGTTTACTCACACACTTTATGCCTGGTATTTACACAGCAAATTACTCTGGTCTTTATTTATACTGCTCCACAACTTAGCCGCTCTGTTCTGCGATCAAAAGGTATTATTTGTTGAATAATAAAATAAACTATATAAGGACATTATGTCGCTCATATATTTTATATATTTGCGCTCTAAATGTGCGCGTATCTAATTTATTGCATTGTGAACTCGCATTATTTAATACGTGCGAAACGAACAGATGTGTTCAAAAATTATTTCCTTTTGTACAAATTATTTTTCGCATTTCTAGAAATACAAAGCAAATACATTACATTTATTTCTTTTAGAAAACATAACATAATTTAATTCTTGTAAGTGATAAAAAAATACGAGTAGTGGAATTTAATCACTATTGATCATGATATGTCAAACTTCAGACAAAGGTACACTTTCAGTTGGCCTCCATAAGTTCATCTTTGTTTTTCTTTTATTTTGTTTGCTAGTATTTTTTTAAAATAAATTTTTATAGAATATACTTCTGTGTTGTCGTTAGTTGTAGTTTTAATATTAGTATCATTTATCGTTTGACTTTTAGGTATATAATTAATAAGTTATGAATAATAAAATAAACTATATAAAACATACAGACCACAGACTTTCTTGATCACATTCTAAAATGATGACAATGACGTTATTGATAAAAAAATTTCAAAAAATAATATTTATTATAGTGATGTTGTGTTTATATTTTGAAACTAATAAACTATTGAACAAACCACGGATGTTGTGAGTCATAACAGGCCTTAGATGTCTTAAAATCCTCGCTCTACGAGCTCGGATTTCAAACTGACATCTGCGGCTGTAATGATACTCATAACATTCCTAGGTATGTTAATAGCTATTAATGTTAGTAAATAGGAAAACGATATAAACAAAACAAAATTATAAAAAAATACATGTGTGATCTGCAAAATATTTTGCAGACCATTACCAATAATAGCATGCCGTAAAGAACTCCATTGTCAACAGACCGTTAGATCTGCAATTGTTCACTTTCTGTCACCAAATGACGTACGACAAGCTTTCTTTTTCATCAATATTAGATACAAAATCGTTTTAATTATTCTTTAAACTCAGTACCTAAATCTCAAATGCAGCCTTGTGACTTAAAAATGACAAAATTCATCGCTATATCTCGTCAATGTTAGACAAATAATTTCACTAATTTTTATTTGATATTCGTTCGACAATCAACTGACATGCACCTCAACAATAACCGTCAGTACGGTGGTGTGGATAGCAATATGGAATTCGAATCCGGAGATCCCGAGTTCGAATCGCACTCAAGCTAAAAATTATATAAACTACTACACTGCTGCTCGGTGAGTGCGGACCCTGTACTGTAATTGGGATTAAGTTCCTGTTGTACAGCGTAACATAAATAAATAAATAAATAAATAAATAAATAATAGTCGAATTGTAAGCAGCAAATTAGAAAAATAATAAAGTCAGCAACATGCCAACAATAGACGAAACAAAGAAATATTTTTTGTAAAATAACTGCAATCTGCCTTTATCAAAAAAGCAACAGTAGCTCACAAAAACAAATGAACATCAACTATGTACACAAATAAATAAAAAATCTAACCATTAGTCTGTCCCTCAAAGATCACATAAAACATGGTCTATCCTTCAGAAGCTAGCGCTAATGACAGCTAGTTAATTCCGAACAGACCAACTCATAGTGGGTGGTGCAGCACAATGAGGTTTTAAGAGGCCACCGACAAAAAGTAGGAAATCCACCAAAAAAAAAAGAAAACACGAATAAAAGCGTACACGGTTTTATAAAGAGATAATTAGCACCGGGTCTTGAACAAGTTGCGATGCATGCACTTATATCGGACAGACGACAAAAGGGGAAAGGGTTGAAAGGAGCTTCGTTATTTATATACAGCGGGTGAAAAATAAAACAACCACTTTTGAATTTTGCTGCTTTCTTAAGTACTACTTGGTGTTTGACAAATCAACGAGTCTTTTTGACTCTTTTACAACAATTCTGATGTAAACAGGGACCCAGAATGGAATAGAAACGAAAACGATAAACGAAAAATATTTTTCCGGAAATGAAACAAAAATGAAATTAATTTCTTGATCTTTCAAGAGCGAAATCAACTTGATATAAATTGTCGTTTTTTTTTTAATCGTACAAAAAGTGAGTCATTATACCAGGTATCGCAAAAAAACTGGCTTGCCCTAAAAATATATATAAATTTTAGATTTACAAACTTCATCAAAAAATCAAAAAGCGCATCAAACTACATGGAAAATTAAAATATTCTATTTCCAGTGTAACCTTTCTGAATTCAACCATGTATATAAAGTGCATTTTTCATTATAATAAATCAGTGTATAAAAACAATTTAAATCTAGTAGACTGTTTATTAAAATATCTAAGTTGCCTCAAAGGACAATGCAAAACATAAATAAAATAAATAAATATATCATCACACATTTTACCCATTACTGAGTGTGGCACATTACCGTAGTAGATCTCGGTAAGTGATATATTTTTACGCGTGAAGTGCGGTTACCAGCCGTCAAATCACGGCCTCCAAAGTTAGTGGAGGAGGAGTCACAGGAATTGATATTAAATTGGTGAAAGCCATAAAACAGAAAATGGCAGACATTTTGAAAATATAGTTTAAAGCTTGTGTTTAACTGATTTCGATCATTTTATTTTATGTTTGCAAACTTCACACTAGTCCATTAGTTTTAATATGTACTTTATATTGAATTTATTTAAAAATAAATTGAATTAAGTGTATTGCTAAGTTTATACAAGTCTATATGTTGATAAAAAGTTTGTCTGCTTCTACCAAATTATCAAATAACGAAGTAACATATGTACCAAATCATATGCACTTTTCATCGGATTTAGACGACCTAACCATGTTTTAATTTAATGTTCTTATTTGTTATTTTGCCTCAGCAAGAACTTAATCTCAATTACAGTACAGAATATGTATTTAAATGTCAGATATTGCGGCATTTTAAAGGCATACATATTTGCATGCCAACAGACTCAAATACACAGTGGTCTATGCTCAAACGTGCTGGATCGCCGTCCCGAAGATACCAGTTTTTTGCTCAATCAACATTAAGTTGGTAGGATTATTCTATGAACCTATCTTTTAATTTGTAAAATAAAAGTTATAAATAAATATTGTTAAAAATTGTTTTATTTTAAATTTTCATGTTTAAATAATGTTTGGAACGAAATAATCGATGCAGAACAAATTTTGTATTTGTTCGAACGAAAATATTTTTTTAGCAGAAATGATATTAATCGAAACAAAACAAATAAAAAGAATTATTTCCTAACTGCGGTTCAGTTTCATTATATAGAAAAGATTAAAAAGTCTTTTATTTTCTTAAAACTTTGAGTAGGTGCATCATAATAGAATTGTTATGAGTATGTAAAACGTATATCGAATGAAAGATAAGTGAAACTGGTGTATGTTGGTAAAATTGTAGATAAAAGATTGAGTGAACAATTTAGGAATAAATGCATGGGTGTGATTGAAGTTTTGTTGGGTGAAAAATTCCAAGTGAAAAGAAACAGCCAGAAATTATGTATAGGCATGAAGCAAAAGTGATGTTAGATGAAGAATAGTTGCATGATGAATCTATTTATTTATTTATTTATTTATGTTATGCTGTACAACACGAATTTAATACCAATTACAGTACAGGGTCCGCACTCACCGAGCCGCAGTGTGATAGTTTATATAATTTTTAGCGTGAGTGCGATTCGAACTTGGGATCTCCGGATTCGAATTCTGTATCGCTATCCACACCACCATACTGACGGACAAGGATTCGTGTTACCTGATTTAATAGAGCGACTTGAAGTAGATGACAATATTTTAATATGAAATGCAATTACCAGCTAGAATTTCTAATTTATCATATGACAACTACAACTTTATTATTTTATAAAGTTTATTTTTGTAATTTTTGTAGAAATGCATGTAATAATAATTTAGGTCAGTTATTGAAGTGAAGCGTTGGAACATTTGTCTGAAAAGTAGGGCGTGTTAAGTTTTCTTTTTCTTTCCCGGTGTTCGTTAATTCAAACTATAGTTTCACAAGTATTTGAAATAAGATCGCTCTGTTAGTATTTCAGTAAAATCCACCATTGTTCTTGAAGTAAAACTTTAAACAAGAAAATGTAAAAAACTAAATACTAGAGAAAAGCAAGTATACTTTTCGTCATTCCATTACCGCAAGTTACGAAATATAAAAATAATAAGAATCTTTCAACAAATTGAATTCACTTGAGCATCTGAAACACAAGTACTATTGACTAGAACTAGAACTGAAAATAGAAGAACAATCAGTAGCTTGGAACGCGAAACTTATGAAATGGAAGCAAGTCGTACGACAGTACAGAGAGCTAGAGCGGGATTTAACAGAAGCTCTCGATACGCAACTTCCTTCAGAAAGAGTTATCGAAGATTTCATTTGAGAAAAATATATTGAATTGTATCTACTCTTTATCAAAATAAAACTATCGACGGTTCTATATTTGTTGTCACTTATTTTACTTCATTGTAGATAAATTGTTTCTTTTCAAACAGCTTTAACAACTATTAATTTCTGTATCATTTCAATATCAAATTGATTTCACAGGGATTTTTAGTATATTTTGTAGGATGAATAAATATTAATTTCTAATAATTATTTATGTAAAAAGAACGAGAAAAGTGCTGATTTAAGGATCAAGGTTGCGTCTTATGTCCTACAAAATCTAAAGCATTTAAATTCACTTACCGCTCCATGGTACACACACATTTTGTTTTTAGCAATAATTAAAAAAACTAAAATGCCTTAATTGCCTGCGCTGATTAATATATTTTTACAATAACAATACTGTTCATTCTTTATTATTTGCAATGATTAATGTATAGTTACCACTACAATAATAAAATTTTTCTTTACCACCAACCAGGGTTCGAAGATATATATCGATCGATATATATCATGATATTTATTTTAATATATATCGTCATATTTTTGCAATGATATATATCCATTATATAAAAATATCAAATAGTTTTTGAGATATAGCCTCCGGAGAAGTGAAGTTTTTCGAATTTTTCAGTTTTTCTACATTGCCGAGGCTATATCTCGAAAACTAAATGTGATATGAAAACGCGGTAAACGGCATTAATTTTCTCGTGCTTAAGTTAACTTATAAACATAGTTTCAGCGATTTTTATTTTTTTTCAATTTTCCGCCAAAAAAATCGCAAAAAGCGGTTTTTTAACATTTTCTCGAAAACCAGAAGTCATATGCATTAGAAGATTGCACCACTGGATTCAGTGGGTCAAAATACATATGTATGTAAATTTTCGTTTTAATAATCCTACGATTAAGGATTTTTGGGAAAATTGAATTAAAATCTGAAAAAAACAAAGGGGTACCCCTTAGGAAATAATTAAAAATATTAAATTGCATAAAATTGTATGAAAATTTGCTTATAAGTCAATTCGGACACGGGGAATTCAACGCCGTTGAGCGCATTTCCATATCTTGTTTAGTTTTTGAGATATAGTCTCCGGAGAAGTGAAATTTTTCGAATTTTTAAGTTTTTCTACTTTTCCGAGGCTATATCTCAAAAACTAAATGTGATATGAAAACGCGCTCAACGGCATTAATTTTCTCGTGCTTCAGTTAAATTATAAACATAGTTTCACCGATTTTTTTGGCGGAAAATTGAAAAAATTTTTTTGGGAAAATTGAATTAAAATCTGAAAAAACCAAAGGGGTACGTACCCCTTAGGAAATAATTAAAAATATTAAATTGCATAAAATTGTATGAAAATTTGCTTATAAGTCAATTCTGGCACGGGGAATTCAACGCCGTTGAGCGCATTTCCATATCTTGTTTAGTTTTTGAGATATAGCCTCCTGAAAAATGAAATTTATCGAATTTTTCAGTTTTTCTACTTTTCCGAGGCTATATCTCAAAAACTAAATGTGATATGAAAACGCGCTCAACGGCATTAATTTTCTCGTGCTTCAGTTAACTTATAAACATAGTTTCAGCGATTTTTATTTTTTTCTATTTTCCGCCAAAAAAATCGCAAAAAACGGTTTTTTAACATTTTCTCGAAAACCAGAAGTCATATGCATTTGAAGATAGCACCACTGGATTCAGTGGGTCAAAATACATATGTATGTAAATTTTCGTTTTAATAATCCTACGATTAAGGATTTTTGGGAAAATTGAATTAAAATCTGAAAAAACCAAAGGGGTACCCCTTAGGAAATAATTAAAAATATTAAATTGCATAAAATTGTATGAAAATTTGCTTATAAGTCAATTCGGACACGGGGAATTCAACGCCGTTGAGCGCATTTCCATATCTTGTTTAGTTTTTGAGATATAGCCTCCGGAAAAGTGAAATTTTTCAGTTTTTCTAAATGTGTACAAAAACTAAAATTAAAAAATAAATATCCAAAAAGTGATATTTATCTGATATATATCCTATATATCAGATATTTTGATATTTATTATAAATATCATGATATTTACGAACCCTGCCACCAACAGATGTAAAAGTTGTATTCTATTTGCCACTTGATTCGTTTAAAACTTTTCAGATAAATTAAACAATATAACTAAATAAATTTAATTAAGCAAATTAATGTATTTATTATTTTGGATAACTTCAACCTGAATCATAGGAAAATGAACTAAATAATTAATGCTCTTGTTCAATAAGTGTTAATTAGATCTAATCCAAATGGCAAATGGTATATACCTAATAAATTTTTTGTGCGGTTGCAGTGGTAGAAATATTAAATTTGTTCTTGCTTGTTTGAAATGTTTTAGCATTTCCATAAGATAATGGTATATTTTTTCTTAGTTAGTTTTTGAGCAGTAAAATTGTATGAAACGTGTCTATTATAGCAACGCAAAGAATTGTTTTTTTTGCAATTCTTGTGTATTTAACTCAAATCTAAAAGATTATTATTGTTATTTGTTTCAATTCCATTAACTTGAAATTTCTCAATTTACTAGTTTAAAAACCGACAACTATGAGATAAGAAGTAATTGTAACTAACAAAGCTCTTGTGCAAATCAGAGCAGAGTGCAAGTCTGCAGAGCAAGTGCATCTCAGTGACGGCGACACGATCGGGGCAAAGGGGGCCCAGTGCGGTGTCGCGCTGCACTGAACACTTCCAACTTGCTATTTGCCTGAAACGAAGCGTGAAACTCGCGAAGAAACACTTAACATCGACCCGACACGGAAATCGCTCGCGTTACAATTATTGCAAATTGCGCAAACTGGCAAACCAACCAACAACTATTTACTAAATATTGGTTTCTTTAACGCACTTAAGCGCGATGCATGTAATCGAATTACTTGATTGGAACGAATACTGTGTTTACTATTATTACTTACACGCACTCTGCTTTTTTCCTCTGAATTTGCATTTCAAATTTTTAGCAAAACTCAAAAACTTCAGTGTAACTATACTTATCTATTACAGTTTGCAGTCGGCAACAGTTTCTTTATAATTTGTGTATAATTTGCTTATTTGGTTACCAATTCAGACAATTTAAAAGGTCAAAATGAGTGCGAAAATATATTTGAATAATTTTACATGTCTGAAAACTGAAACCCTATACTTAACCATGAAAAACGGTAGCCTAAAGATATTTAAATGTAATGTTTATCAGTTTATGCTTGTCAATATTTATCAAATTTAACGCTCAAGTCAATAAAAACTGTAATTACACATTCAATATTTATGCTTTTATAACATCCTGTCATTTGAAATCGATTCGCAAAAAATATCCTTCCTAACGACTACTTTTCAAAAAAAATTACAGGTTTTGTTCAGATAAGTATAATCCACTAGATCAAATATCAAACCTATAATAGGAAGCAACGATAGAATAGAAATTCATATTTGTAGGCAGTTTCCTTTTTTGTGTTTCGATTCAAACCTTGGCCTACTTCAATCCCAAAATTGCCGTTTTATGCGGCGATGCACATGAATTTCTTATGAGCACTTCCGGAACCATGGAGGTACACTTAACAAAACTAAAACACGATCGGATGCATCCTAATAGAGAGGGGAGATAGAGGTTACATTTGCTTGAATTTAATTTGAAGCAATTGTACATATGCGATTTATTCGAATTCTCTGCGACAGGATAAAAAGTTCGCTTTAGATAAGTGGATGGAACTGAATTATGCAGCTCTTTTTTGTCGTCATTTTATTGATATTAATAAGACCGGAATTATGTCAAATACTTTATGCATTTTTTTCAATATTTTGACATACTTCTCCACTAATGTTACCAGAATATATTTTATATTTTTCTTGTAAAGAAAATGTACAAATTAAATTAAAATTACAAAACAAGAACCATTATATTTATCTCGTTTCGTAACGTTCACACAAGAAAAGAATTAAATCCCACGAGATTTATAAAATTTGCAATTAAAAGAAATAATTATTATGTTTCTTACGAATATTATTTATCATTTCTCTTAAACATATGAGCTATGTATTAAGAAAATTAGATAAATTAGCCAATGAAAAGAGACGAAAAAAATAAGATCTCACGAGAGTTAGAAATATTTTTCTAAAAGCATTACATCACTAAATTTATGAAAGTAATTAAAATTATTTTTCGAAATATTGTAGGTAATTAAAGCCAATAAAAAATTAATTAAATGAATTGAAGAATGCTAAACGCAAAATTGGAATATTTCACATTTCAGGCACTCAGCCACATAAAGAAGCGAAGCCCCGTCTAAATTCATTCATGTATACATTCAAATTTTATTGGGAAAACACGATTTTCTAAAGCTTGTAGTCTTTTTAGAAACAATGGATAACTTCTTATCAAGAGTTTTTTGACGCACAAAGGGAAGAAAAATACGGGGGATGAACGGAATTTCCCACTCAATATTTCTTATCGAGGGGCTGTCGGAACTTGGGGCGAAAATAAAATACCGACAAAAAAGAGGGATATTAAAATTCCCCATCAGCCCTATTGACAAATTAAAAAGAAGTTTCGGACAGACACTTTAATTAAAATTTACGACTTTTGATATTAAGTTCTCGGCAGCAACGCATTTTATTTTAATACAAACTGTTTTAGGATAAGTCAATGACTTTGAGGACACGGGAGCCGTTTACTCTAAGCGCATTCCACAAGATTAATTGCTTTTATCAACATTTCATTTTTCACTTGCAACAGATATAGCTCGCTACTCCACAGTTACAACTTTGTTTATTTATTTGCGATTCACAACTGGAGAACTCAATATTAATAAGAATTACAATGCACGAAATCTCGACAGTTTGTAATAGACTCTGTTAAAATACGTTTGTATTTGTATTTTTGCTATATTTAGTAAGTAAGCGAAGTTTGAACTTGCTATAACACTCACTTATAATCCTTGGATCCTAGATTTCCGTTAATATATTATTAAAAATAAAAATGACTTATAAAAACGTACAAATTAAGAACAAGAAATAATCTGAATTAAAAAATAAATATATAGATCACACGTGTCATCCATTCTGCTGGAGAAATTTGATAAATGATATATTTATGCGCATGTAGTGCGAGTACCAGCTGTCAAATCATACCCCCCCCCCCCATTTATATTAATAGTGGAAAGGCACAGGGGAAATTTTAATGCGTTGAAAAATGTTTCTCAAATTGAGCTATATATCGGCTATCGCACTGAATTCGACATTAAAAAAATACAAAGTAAAATTGAAATGACTCCTAGCTTAACCGGGAAGCTTTTGACTGAATATCAGTAGGTCCGGGTTCAAATTGCAGAGTCAAATAAATTACATTATGCAATAAAACGCAAGCACATTAAGGCGATAGCTCCTTGCTTTAGAAATAAGTATACTCGTATTTCAGAGCTGAAATTTTCGATTAAACGAATATATTTAATTTTTAATCCGGTCCGACTCAATCCGAGAACCTATTCGTTCCGAAATCCGATCTGGACATCCAATCCGAAATCTGATCCGAAATTCGACTTCAAAACGGATCGAACCAGATTCAGATATCGAATATTTTTCCGATCTCTCTCCAATGATACCTTAGTAAACATAAATTTTAAAAATACGTTTTGAATTTATATATATATATATATATATATATATATATATATATATATATATATATATATATAATTTTTCCTTATTATGTGGCTCAGTGGTATCGAGTCGACCTGTGGATTTGAGAATTCGATTCCCACAACCGACAAAAAATTTTCACCACATTAAAACTAAAACTTTTAACAGTTGGTAGCAGCACTTCATGCAAAGAAATATATCACATACTGAGATCTGCTATGGCCGAGTGCCACACACACAGTAATGGGTAAAAAGACGTGATGATATGTTTATTAAATTTTTTCTTATTATTTGTACACAAATTTAATTTATTGCAATCTAAATAAGTACAACACATAATTTTATTTATTTATAACAATATCTTATTTCAGAAAGATCAGACAAGAACTTCAGAGCCAAGTAGGCGCTTGTTTCATCGTATTTTAGCGTTTAATGCAACCGAGCCTAAAAACTGTTAGAGTTTTCTACTTTTATAATTAAATTCGGTTAAAAATTGCAACGTGAAAAAAAATCCAAGTTAATTTATATTGACAGAAAACTGTGGTCACACTTTCAGGCGTAATGAAACAACAATTACGATGATAATTACATTTATCTATCCATAACGGAATTTACAAAAGAGAACAAAAGTCTTGCGATATTCACTTTCAAGGTAGCACAATAGCGACAGTTTATTCCGTTACATTATTAACACGCCATCAGGAAGTGTTTAACATGAATTTTTATCCTTTATGTACTTTGTGTGTACTTCAGCATATATGAGATTTTTTGCGCCATGTACTTATTATCAGAGTAAGCTTTGCAAAAATATCGTCAGGCAATTATCTGACGTGATTATTTATTAGTGTTGGAATTTTAATTAAAATGTGATTAAGAATGAAATTCTATATTACTTGTAACTGTCGCGAGCATATTTCATTTAAATAAAAATGAAAAAAGCTTCAAGATATAAATACATAAACAACAAAATAAGCGAAGTATATAAAACACCTGAGAGAAGAGTGACACATTCTTTACATAATTTTTTCAATGCCTTATTAAAATTTTCACTATCTCCTATAAAATTTTCAGAAATAAATTTGAAATTTAGATACCTCGATATCAATGTCAAATCATATCGTTGTTTTCCAATTGTGATGAATATGGCTCTATTTACCTTTCGTAAGGAAACAATATTGAATCTCGAGTAACTAAATAAAATTAAGAGCACGGACAAATTATAGGTTATTTTCTATTAGTGATCCAAAGTGTGTTTGTATTTGTTACTATCTGCAGAATTATTAAATATATTTGACAGTAATTGACAGTGACAAGTACTTTGTCAAAAAGAAAAAATATATACAAAACGAAAATGCCAGCCTGCAGTGCTACTGATTGCATTAATAGAACGGAGAATAATAACAATAATAATATTTAATTAAACGTGTACAGGCGCGGTGGCCGAGTGTGTTAAGGCACATCTCTTAACATACTGTGACGTCATCAGAACCAAGGTTCGTCAGTTCGAATCCGTCTGTCTACAATGTGTGATTTGCCGTAAAATTAAGAATTAAAATTGAATTAAGGTGATGAGAATACTAAAAATATAATGCTTTGGAATTTAAAATTAAATTTCACAACAATCTTAATAGCTCAAATATTGCATTATGTTATTAGTTACCTATTTTTATGCTATTGTTAACAACAATTCAATCTATATTTAATGGAAAGATATAGTTTTTTAGAGAATGTAAGATGAAAAAGAAAGCATTAGTTGAATAAAATTGGTTTAATAGTGCAATATGATAAAAGTAAAAATGACAGTGCGAATTTGATAAAGTGCTACAGAAACATTTTAGAAATTTCTCAGTCTGAAACCAAAGTTCAATTACAACGCCGACGAAATACATAAAACATTTAACTTGCTTAAATGTTTTATTTCATTGCGGACAAATGAAATTAATTTCAGGGAAGTTTTCAAGGGTAAAACCAGGCAATCAAGGTATGACGTAAGAGCCAAATAACATCATGTTGTCGGACTGAGTTTTGGAGTTAATTAGGTCGAGTTTAAGAGCGACTCCAGGGAGGGATGTCACTCGAGAGCTTTCGGCATCGGAACATCCGCCCAGGGGTGGAGAGAAGAGAAGAGGGCGTCACACCTGAAGGCTCGGAGCCACGTTGCCACGTAATGGATTTTTCCCCAAGAGACGAACGGACTTCCAACTAATTCTGTGTTTCGTTCTCGCGAATAAAACTCTTTTAGATATTGAGATTGTTTTTAGTGGCTTGGGTTTCAATTTGTTTTGATGTAGGTACTTGTTTTAATTTGATTTGTTTGTACTGGAAAGACTTTTCAATTATTTCATGTATGTACAAATAGCAGTTTTATGAAATCTTGCATATTACGATTGAAAGCAAACATAGGTATTGTAAATTGACACATTAAAGTCACGTTTATTAGTGCAGGGATAAAATAACAGGTAATTCAGCTATCATATAAGTGGAAACATATAATATTAATAAACGACAGTTACTGAAATTTATTTAATTAGTACGTATTATTTTAAGTAAATTCTTAACAAATGATTCAATTAATTATCATTTTAAAGAGAAAAATTCAGTCAAGTCTCGAATTTGAACCTGGGACTACGCCTAGCATCCGATTGTCATTATAACGTCATTTAAAGTTTACTCTCTAATCAACAAAAACTTAATTTTTAAACTTGGTTTAAATTAATAAAAACAAATTTAAGTTACATGTCACATATGTAGGGTTGTGCATTTGACCAGTCAAATATTTTTCGGTCAATTGACCGACTATTTGACCGGTCAATTGACCAACAAACATTTAATAAAAATCACAATTAAAATTGTAATTTATCTATATAGTACTGTTTACTACATCCAATATTACTAAAAATGAAAAACCAACAACAACAAATAAACAAAACCACATCAAATTCAAAATAAAGTAAAATACGTATTGAAATGAAATAATATGTATTTATTTTATTTGTAAAGTAAAGTAAGCAAATTCTCCAGAACCCAGAATACCAAACTAGATATATTCATGTAATAATAGTATGTAGCTATTTCTATTGAACAACAGATGTCGTGGCGGTTTAAGTTAGATTATTTGACCGTTTTTTTTGGCCGTCAAATATTTTTGGTCAATTGACCAGTCAATTGTCCGGTCAATTGACCACGGCACAACCCTACATATATGGTATAATTGATATTGTTGTCAAATATACGATATGCTTTTATTTATTTGAACTAAATTTAAAACTTTAGTTTTGTTAGTACAATTGCTCATAAACTGTACAATTTGAACTTGACTTCGATTTGACCATTTTCACTTGGAATATTTAACCGAACGTTTATTCATTACTCATCCTAAAATTAATCGTCCTCAAGTATTTCTGTCCTATCACTAGTGATGCCGCGATATTTGAGACCAGTCTCAATCTCGTCTCGTCTCGAAAGACTGAAGTAGTAATATTTTTAATTATACTATCTATTAACCGTTTCTGTTTCCAATAATTTAGATAAACAAAAGAAATTTTAGACAATTTAAATTTTTTATTATTATTATTATTATTGGGCGACGTTTCGACCACAATATTTTGCCCATTTTCAAGCAATAAAAATGCTTATATTAAATTTATTTGAATTGAATTGAATATAAAATAACTTTAAATTACATAGTTTAATTATAAAAAAAATAAATATGATATTGTAAAACTACTATAGCGAGATGCCAAGCTAATCAATGTGAAAAAATAAAAAAAGGAATATTAAAAATATGATTTTTTTCAACTTATTACTTATAACGAACAGTTTTTGTCAGTCCAGTTAGATTCGTTGTAAGTGAACATTACTCTCATGTAAATTATTTTAATTCGAAAAAAAAAATGAAGTTAGTTAAATCAAAATTTAATCCTTTGTAATTAAATAAGTCATATGAAGCAAAAGCAATATCTTATATGAATTATTTTAATTTTATAAATGGATTTTGATAAATCTCCATAAGATAAATAAATATCTTTCTCGCAAAGAATTAAAAAAGAAGTAAGAAATGAATCCAGTTCCAGATTCTCGACGCTCATCCTTAATCCTGGCCTGAATTTCGTCCTCGACCCCAGTTTTCAAACAGATCGAGCGACGATAACATTCACAGATAAACACCCACCAACAGACGTTAGAGGAAATCCATTAGCAAAGACGCAATTTCAATTACAGTAATGTTTTCTTACGCGTCCTGAATAATCAGTCCAGTTTTTAAATTCACAGTTCGATGATTCGGAATTTCATTTACGAAATCATCTCATAGTTGTGCGTGTGCCCGTTTAGATGAGAAGCGCTGCGAACGAATTAATTGATGTTTGTTTTTTGCAGGATGCGATAAATGGATTTTTGATTGATATATTTTTGATAATGGTTCATTTCAATACTGAACACAGGTAATCTGTTAGCGATTTTGTTTTTATGAAATCTGCGAGTTTTTCATTTATTATTTGTAGGTTAAAACAAATATTTGGTCTAAATTGAATAACCAGACTGTAAATATTTTTTATGAACATAAACAGGATCGCACTACTCATTTTTTTTCAATAAATCTACTGTCAAATTGAAAACAAACAAAATAATTGTTATTTCATTGTCCTTCATTTTTGTTTTTTTTTTCTGAAATCCTTCTAATAACTAGCTCTACGATTATACAAAATTGATAAAATATGTAAAACTAATATTAGCTAAAAAAAATTTTGCAGGAAGATTAATGCCTACATTCTGGGTTGCAATAATTGGTATACAGGGTGTTTCAAAGTAATCTAAAACTGTAGCTATTGTACTGATTTCTAGCCATTAAAATTATTATTTTAATAACACAAATGATTTATATTTAAATAATAGATTAAAATATACAATAAGTAAGGAATAAATAATATTTATTTTTCATATTAGAAGCACGTACATAGGTGAAATATTTTCTAGTGACGTGCACTAATAAAGCATTTGAAGTTGACTGCTCTATTCTGAGACTGTTGATAAATTAATTTCTCTTTGATTAGTTATTCCCTTCACGTGTTTCTATCACCCGTGGTGTCAGACACCCACGCGCTTAATTAATGACAGTTCTATCACCTTTGATTCTAAATAAACTGCTTTTATCAAGAGTCATTTGTTTAATGTATGGGTCGTAGGTGGCTGTATTGAAGTCTTCATTTTAAGTGTTGCCTCTTTACATACATTAAAATGTGTTCAGTTATTTTGTTGACTTAAATATTGACAAAAGAGAATAGAAAATGCTGATTGTAATGTAAATATATATACCTATACATACCTACATGAAAAGGAAAAACAATATAAAATAAAATATTGGTCAATAATTATATTCATGTTTTTTATGTAATATTATGAGATAATATTGTCTAATATTTTTACTAATGGTGTGCCAAGATAGAAATCATTGCATAATGAATTTATAAATAAAAGTTCAGTTAATGCATCAAGAGTTCATGCTCAGGCCCGACGAGCCGGGGGAAGGGGGGGGGGGGGTAAAATACCCAGGGCCCGTGGAATTCAAAAGGCCCGGATGTGATGCTATTTTAAAAATTGCTTTTAATTTTCTACTATTTCACCAATTTTTTATATTCTTTACTAAAACATGTATAACGAAATGTCTGATACACGTTTCCAACAATTTATTACATTGTATAAAAATGACGAAATGCTTGATCAAATCAGTTGCAAATTTTAAATAAATTTATACACTATTCAAAAGTACATTATTACATTGTAGCATTTTTGTTTCTTATATTACTACATTGCATACAACACACATAGGCAAAGGCTCTATACATTTGTGCGTAGTGCTGTTTTGGTATCCCCTGCATTTATCGAATATGCAACTAGATATTAGATAGTCATACAGTGAGTATACAATACACATCGCTGCACCAATTAACTCTTACCGAAAATTTACCATATTTTAGCCTCGATTTTAGTGCGCACAATAAATTTTAAATTTGAAGACTTCAGTACTACGAAGGAGTATTTATAACATACATATATGAAGGTAATTAATAGTTCTTTGTAAATGAATATAAAGTTTTATAAAACATCTGTTTCTAACAGTATTAATACTTTTTAACTCTTTTTGTAGATTCTGCCCTTACATACTTATGCAGACATAAATTTGTAGCAGATAACGAAAAATACATTTTAAACATTAAAAATTAGAAAACCAAGCAAAACCATACATATATTTATAAATATTTTTTTTGTATCTTATATTTAATTAATAAATATTCAAAGTTAAAGGGGGCCCGAATTTTTTCCCCGGGGCCCGCTTTTCCTCTCGGCGCCCCTATCATGCTGTCTCAATTAATGGAACTTGTGGTTATGTTATTAATGTACGTATATAGGGAAATATTAAATATTCAATATGCCTATTACGATTCGCAAAAGAATTCATCACTAATATGTACTTCTATTTTTTTGTACTAGATATTAATATAAAAACTTTGGGAAGGATCCTTGAATACTATTATTTATTTATTGGACGTTTCGATGGTTAACCCATCATCTTCAGCATTTATTTGTACAAAAATATTTTTCAAATCTAATATATATTTGTTGGCAATTTTTAAAATTATATTTGAAATTAGTTTTATGGATGAGTAATTGTCCTAACCGTAAAAAGTAACATAACTTTAATTAGATAAACCACATGTGAAAAACATATTTAAATCGATGATATTTTTCACGTGTATACTGTTAAGATGGCCGACAGAGAATATAATAGCTATTTATGAAACTAGTAAGGAAATGAAGGTTATTACCTTACGCATGTGAAATTTGCAGAACGAGGCGTAGCCGAGTTATGTAAACACATGTCCGTCAGTACAGTGGTGTGGATAGCGATACGGAATTCGAATCCGGAGATCCCGAGTTCGAATCTCACTCAAGCTAAAAATTATATGAACTACTACACTGCGGCTCGGTGAGTGCGGATACTCACACAATTGGGATTAAGTTCCTGCTGTACAGAGTAACATAAATAAATAAATAAATAAATGAGTAAGGTAATAACCTATTTCCTTACTAGTTTCATACAATATTTTTTCTACTTCCGTTCTAATAAATTCTAAAGATCGTTTTTGAAATTATGAAATTTTGACATATTAATGACTGTTATAAATTCAAAAAATAAAAGAATAACACATCAGAATTCGTCGACCAAGATATCTGTTGCTATGTAACCTCATTATTTCACTAGTTAAATAATGCAGTTCATTACCTAACTCAAATAAAATAAAACTTCTATTTCCTAACGGAAGTAGAAAAAAACAATAATTTTACTTAGGTAAAGCTGAATTTAACGACTTGAGTTCATCAAGCGAGCGTTTCGGATTTAAGGTTTAAATAAGGAAAGAACGAGCGGAGCGAGCTTTATAAAAATTTCCAAATCTGTTACATTTATCTAATTTAAATTAAAATACGTATTTATCTTCACTGATATATATATATATAATAGATTGTTCAGTGGAATCTCCACAGCGTGTGAATTTGAAACCCCGAGTTAGATTCCCTTTTTTTTAAATTTATATATCGGACCAACTACTAAGGTCATATGCCGTTATGTCCTTTGCACCGAACCCACGACCTTATGGTTGTGAGTCAGGCCCTCAACCCGCGCGACCATCACGCGGGACAAATTCCCTTTTAGTTACATTGAAATTATCCTTATGGCATCCTCACCACTAACATTGTGGGGGCCCATGATTTGACAAGTGATATCTTTACGCGCAATAATGTAATGCGTCATAATGGAAGAGGCATATTACATCCCCAAGTTTTATGATGCACGAGCGAACGAAATGAGCAAAAGCAACAAAAGCTGAATGATGTAATATGCCGTTAGATTTCCGTAGGACGCAAGATATTTTTTTGCATACATGAGAAACGTGTATTATGTAAAAAAGAGTTAATTTTCATATAGAATACAACTCTAATATAAAAATGCGTCGATATCCTGTTCATACCTGAAACCATGGCAACAAATAATAAGATATTCTGAACGAATGCATAGGACGTACCTGTGGATATATAACCTGAAATTTCAAATGAACGTTTTATATATATTTTTTATAATAAATTAATAAAACAAATAAATAATTTGAAATTACGTTCGTATTTATTTGAATTTTAACAAATAATAACTCTTGTTAAATTGTATTGAAGTTACGTTTCAAATCGTAATCAAATAATTTGATTCTAATTAAATTTGTTAGATGTCCCGACGTACGCATGAACGGTAAATACGCAAATAGCGTCTCGCGTGTTCATATTTACCAATCATTTAACTTCAAATAAGGTAAAAAAAATAGTACTTAGAGAGATTTGAAAGAGACGTCATCAAAATTTGTAACTAGAATAATAACGTCAAAGACAGCTGTGTTTATAAGATATACAAAAAAATTAATAGGGTAGGTGGCTCAGTGGTATCGAGTCAGCCTGTGGGTCTTGAGAACCCTCAAACAATTTTCACCAATTTAAATCTACCCCTGTGGATTTCCTTCCACTATCATCTTTGGGGGCCGTGATTTGACGGCTGATAACCGCACTTCACGCGAAGAAATATATCACAGTAATGGATAATGGGCGTGATGATATATTTATTTTATATATTTATATAAAAAAATTAAATCAGTTCTGTGCAAGTAAGTTTTCATTTTGTACAGTTTTATCCACGAGCTATGACGTCTCTTTTCTGCTTAAATTTTTTTGTATACATTAGTTTTTTTTTTAATTTATTTATTATGGGGTAGGTGGATCAGTGGTATCGAGTCGTCCTGTGTATTTGAAAACTCGGGTTCAATTCTTACAGCCGACAAACAATTGTTGCCAAATATCTATCCCTGTGGCCCCCCTACTACTAACGTCTTGGGGGCAATGATTTGACGGCTGCTAACCGCACTTAAGTAATTTAGTCCGTCAGTACGGTGGTGTGGATAGCGATACGAAATTCGAATCCGGAGATCCCGAGTTCGAATCGCACTCAAGATAAAAATTATATTAAAAAAACTACCACACTGCGGCTCGGTGAGTGCGGATCCTGTACTGTAATTGGGATTAAATTCCTGTTGTACAGCGTAACATAAATAAATAAATAAATAACTACGGTAGAGTGCTACACCTAGTAATGGGTAAAAAGCGTAATGATATATTTATTTATTTACGTATATTTTTTTTACTCTGCACAACAGTAACTTAATTCCAATTACAGTACAGGATTTGAACTCACCGAGCTGTAATGTGGTAGTTATTTTCTTTTAGTTTGAGTGGGATTCGAACTCGATATCTTTGAATTCGAATATCGTAAAGATAACTACACGACCGTACTGTTAAATAATTCTATTTATGTATTAAATAATATTGAATATACATGACAAATACTGAATAAATATAATTGTCCATTGATAAAACAATTTGAAATTCTGAACAATAAAATAAACTCCTTTATTATAAACTAAAAACTTGATGTATGTTTTCATTAATGCAAGTGTATAGAAATTTTTAAAATAGGGTTTTGAAAACGGTAAACAAAATAAATTTTACATTCAAAATTTGTTAAACAGCCCCACAAACAAAAAAGTAAATGAACATAGAATTAATATCAAAATTAAAAATGTTTTATGCGTATTCATTTCATGTCAACAAAAACATTTTTTTTCCTTTTAAAAACAATAATACAAATCGTTTAGCATTTCGAAATTAAAATTTTGCTGTTGAAAACCTCGTTTCAAAAGCTTTTTACATTGCTATATACACATTCCAGAAAAAATAAACGCTATATTTGCAATTTGTCGTTCAAGGAGTCCTCGGAAATCAAATTTCGTTCTTTAGCAAACATTAGGAACTTTTAATTTTCAGCTCTTATGTACGATTTATTTCAGTCAAATATTTTATTTTTGCCGTTATTCAAATGTCATATCTCATTTCATATTTATTATAATACAAGGCAAATATGACTAATTTATATTTCAGTTTTTCTTTCTTAAAAGATAAGAAAAGAAAACCTAACTACAGTATCTTAGTTTTACGTTATCTTTGACTGTTTACACAAATAAGTAGTTTACATCGTCTTACACTTAGTTATTCTTCTTACTTAAGAGATAAGAATGATTAGCATCTTAATTACACATGATGTGTACTCTTACGACACCATAAATATGAAAATTTTATTGGCGAGTGTCGAGTGGCGACTGAGATCGTGAGAGAAAATCTCATAAAATTCTTGTGCACTTCACATCAAAATTAAAATCTGATCTAGATATGTGCAGAATTTATCACATTCTAGGCAATCTACTAAATATTTTAGAGTATAGAATTCTATAATTGATTCAATTAAAAGATAACAAAAATAAATATACAGTCATGTTAACTAATTTCGCATTACATCGTTTTGAAACAAACCTTAAATCAAACAGGTAAATGGATTTCGGATTAAATATGTATTATGTAACAGGGAACAAAATATGTCTTTTTCATGACAAGTATTTAAAATGAGAATGATAAACAATTGTTACCTCTCTGGTTTTTAGTACATCTCTGGGCTTCGGTTTTATAAGAAAAATTTTCGGGTTGAATAAATAATCATAAAAACGAATGAATAAAAAATGTAATCTATTTAAACTCTAGATTACTTGAAAAGGTTAGATGGCTTAGTGGTATCGAGTCGGCCTATGGATTTGAGAACTCTATTTTGATTACCACAGCCGATAAACAATTTTCACCATATTCAAACTATTCCTGTGGCTCCCACTCTACTAACGTCTTTGGGGAGCATGATTTGTCGGCTGATAAACGCACTTCAAACGAAGAAATTACTGATATCTACTACGGCAGAGTGCTACACTCAATAATGGGTAAAAAGCTTGATATTATCAAAATGCGCCTGTTTATAAAATGTTCATAATTTGAATTATAATTTACTAGGAGTAGATGGCTCAGTATTATCGAATCGGATTGTGGATTTGAGAACACAGGTTCGATTCATACATTTTATTTTCGCTTGAACATTATTTGTTGTTTATTGCTATGATACGAAATACATAAACAACTCCATAATGACCGGGGCATTTTATACGGGCATTAAGATACATAAAGCTCGCTTACAATCATTGCTTCGTTCATGCAAAGCCACAGTTGATTAATTCTCTTATACGCATTATTATTATTAATCCTGTAAGTTCCTTAAGGAACATAGGGCACCACAGGTAGTCCAATGGTGTTTCAGTAGCAGAGAAAAAAACAAGGTTGCTAGTCTTGTTCTGTTTTCTTTCTTATCTTGAACTTATTTTTGTTACTAACTTTTTCCATTCTTCTTTATTCTTTGATTTTCTTCTAATTTCATTCCATGTTTCTCCTATTTCTGTATATTCTTCTTCTATTTGTTTCGTCCAAGTTTTTGTTGGTCTCCCTCTTCTTCGTTTTCCTTTAATATTGTAATTCAAAGCTTCTTTTGTGATATCTTCATTTTCTATTCTATTAGTGTGACCTATCCAATTCCATTTTCTTCTTTTTATCGTGACTTCGATTGGTTCTTCTTCACATACTTTCCAGAGATCCTCGTTACTTATTTTTTCTGGCCAAAATATTCCCAATATTTTTCGAAGGCATTTATTAATAAAGGTTTGTAATTTTTTCAAGTCCGTAGTTCTCGTTGTCCAAGATTATGATCTGCTTATACGCATTACTATAATGATAATTATTAAACATTTAAACTAATTCTATATATTCTAGTGAAAAATTAAATCATGTATATACCATGGACGTTACCAGATATACTGGATCTCGGGCGACATTCACTTTCGCCCTCTGTGCATAAATTACTATTCGGGCAGAGAGGTTATTATTACAAAGACAAATTTAAATCTAATAAT
Organism: Pterostichus niger; assembly: GCA_947425015.1. Lineage (NCBI taxonomy): Eukaryota > Metazoa > Arthropoda > Insecta > Coleoptera > Carabidae > Pterostichus > Pterostichus niger. The sequence continues at coordinate 27,738,371 of OX380344.1, read as the reverse complement.
AAACCATTTAATTAATTTGTAAGTTTGTATTTGATCACCAAATGCATTTATGATTTCATTCATACAAGAGTAACTTGGTACAGAATAGAAAAAAACTTGAAGAGAAAATTAATACCAATTATTAAAAAAAATCTGATGTGGACACCACATGACTTCCTTGTACGCGATATTTTTTAATTGCACATATTTAACATTAAATCTTTTATTTTTTGTTCTAATCCATAGCAAACTTAATTTTTTTTTAAATCTAAAAATATATAATATTTAAATTTAGATATTTCGTTTATGCAAAAAGCTAATTTAAAAATTCTTAATGTGCTAAACGCAGAATTTAATTCTCTAAAACTTTTATTTTGCAGCATTTATTTCTAAAATTAAAATAATACCATTTTTTCAAGGAAAACTGTTAACAGCTTCATGTAATGTGCCACTTCCGGTTAGTCTATTTTAACCAAAATCTATTATGTTATTTCCATTGATATAGTAGTCTTATATACCAAATTTTAAAAGTTTTAAATTATATTTGAATATAGTTTTTCATGAAAATCTATTATAGGCTTCAAGTAAAGTACCACTTCCGGTAGTTGTATAATGACCGAAAAGGGAGGTGCACAACTAGATGTTATAACAGTCCTAAATATAAAGTTTCAATTTTCTACGGCTTACCGTTTTTGAGTTATGCGAGATACGTACTTATGTACAGACGGCACGACGAAATTAGTCAAAATGGATTCAGGGAGGGCCAAAATACCTATTTCCGTTGAAATCTGAGAACCGAAAATTTTCGCGATTACAATACTTCCTTTACTTCGTACAAGGAAGTAAAAAACATGCATTTGTTATATGCTCCTGATTCATTCTTATGTCTAGTTTCTCATTCGATTGTTGTGTTACTGTCATAATTATCCATTTGTTAAATATAGATAAATATATAATTTATGATCTTTAGATTTATTAAGATTTACGATATTTATTTAGGCTAAAATAATCGTCCAGCAAGCACGTATTTACTTCCAAATCCATAAGCAAATACAATCCATGATAAAATTACTAACAAATATAATATAATAAACCGAAATGAACTCTCCCTTCACAGACAGTTAACTGTCAATAGAATTCCTCGAACGCCAACTGGGATGCAAACTTACTAATCTTAGTAATAAGCACACAGCTGTTATGCCGCTAACAAGCAAACTCGAGCATAGCCGCCTTTTTCAAAACATCAAATCGTCGCGAAATCAAATCTCGCATCTAACATTGATAGATGTGCCAATTACTTCATTTATTTTCACTTCATTTCACGCGCAAGCAGCGTCTCATGGAAACGCACCAATTAAAAGTTATCACAAAGAAACGCTTCAAAAAGTTTTAATACCTTGAATAATTATGTGAAATATAAAATACACGTAATTATATTGAACGAGTTACTTTGAATTCATTTGTTTCAGATGTCAACTTTTTACACTGTCATTGAACTTTGTTAATTAACCGACATTACAAAAATGTGTATAAATACTTACGTAAAGACCTTTTTATTTCACATAAGGTGTAACCATAGTAATAATAGGTATTTATCTGATGTTGTATAATGAATAAATGAACTATTGTAGTATTTATAATTATAATTTCATTATTAATATATTAAAAATAACTCTCAAACCAATGACACTAAAAATGCTTACTTCATGTAAAATGTAAATAATTTTGCGAATTTTGAAACAATTCTATTTGTTTCATAATCAATACGTTGAGTACCATAAGAAGTTAAAATATGTGCCATAAGTTGTGAAACATCCTGTATATACTCGTATATTTGTATGTATATATTATTGTTGTATTTTTAAATAGGTATATTAATATGAGAGATGTGAAATGATGTACATTAAATTCAGTGTATTCAGAAAATATAACATATGATGTCAAATATTCTTCGAATCTTTTATTTAAAATAATTTACGTCATACGCAATAAAAACTTAATTTAATATGTCTTATGTGTTGTTTTATAATTCGATAACTAAACTCTTATCCGAAATGAAATGAACTTTATATGTAGAAAAAAAATGAAACGAAAAGATGACATTACTTTTTTGTAGTAAAATAATGTGAAGTTAGTATAATATTTTATTTTCTCTTAGATTTGTACATTCTAGAATTGAAAATTAGATGTACTACAAGCAGACTTTGAAAGCACTGTAAAAGTTCTGGATATTTTTGAATCAAATTAAGATGAAATTATTGCTTCAAAGCACCATTAACTTTGAAATTTAAATTTAAATTAAGATCGGTGGAAGAAATTTGCGAACGAAATAAACTAACAAATCTGAAAACAACTTCAAAATTCACGAAAAATCGTAAACTTTCTGTGAGTTCTTCGGCGTTTGATTCCAAAGTTTTAGTTTTAAGCCAAGCTCGAGAAGCTCGAGCTTTATATCAGCTGGCGCTCAACATAATTCTATTTCACACTCAGCCATTTCAACAAGTTATGAATCTCATTCCGAGCGTAAAATGTGATGAAAGTATTTGGGGCATAATTTCCGTGTAAATTTAAGTTACAAGCCAATTCAGTATTGAATTTCGCTTAGTAGAGCAAAGATGCGAGTGCTCTAATGTAATTTGGCAAAGGTTTCGTCACGAGCATACAATATGGCGACATGCAGCACTTTTTGGCACACGGCCGCACCACTTCGGGGTGTGATCACAGTTTTAAAGTGTCATAAGTTGCAATAACGCATCAGTTCTTTGGAATGGTTGGACTTTACTGCTCTCTAACGCCTCGTACGTAACCTAAATTCACTTGCAGCTGCAGTCTTAAGCGCTCAACGAACATACTCATGATTTTTACAAATGATTTTTTAAGCCTGTCTTTGTTATCGGGTGGAAGTGAAAATATTACTTTTATTCTGTCATCAAATTTCGATTTAAAATCTAGAACGACCTCCTTAAATTGACGAAAATTTAACCTAAAGTACTTAAAATTATTGTATACTGCATTATTATCTTTATTTCAAAACGGTTTACGTAAAACTTCGTTGCTCATTTTATAATTTCAGAGAAACTTTCACCAAATTATTTCTGCATCACGACTACACTCACATATTTTATTTTGACAAAAATATTTTATTTTGTATTTACGTACTTTCATTCTGAAGTATGCTATTAAAATAAATATACATAACGACTTTTACCCATTTGTGTGGTACTCTGCAGTAGTAGCTCTCAATAAGTGCTGTGTGGTTATCAGCCTCCAAATCGCAGCCCTCAAAGATGTTAATGCAGGGGTGTCATAGGGATAATTTTAATGTTGTGAGAATTCACCACACGTCACTGTCAACCAATAGGATCACGAATTTGTTTGAAAATGAACCAATGAAATGTACATTTCGTCGGAAATTCATCGCTGGTGCAATTGATAATGGAAATACCACTGTTAATAATATCCTTGGTTACGAATAAAATAAATGGTATTTTCAATATCTATCAAAATTCTACATTTGTTCAGGGTACCTTTAATATTCAAAATTTTGATCACTGTAATACCTAATTAATAATGTGCTAATAAATACCTAACTATTCTTGTTAATTAACTCTTGTTTGATAAATTCTCAAGCCGAATACAACTCGTAGTATGAAAATTGACAGATAATATTTTGACATAAATTTACATTCGTTGTTACGGACATAGGAAACACAACTCGTGCTTCGCGCTCGTTTTCCATAACAACTCATAATTTATGTCAAAATATTTTCAACAATTTTCATACTACTTGTTATATTATATATGAAAATAAGTTTGTCAGCTTTAGGATGAAAATTCAAGAACTCAAATCCGTAGTCCGAGATGTTGCCACTGAGCTGTCTCATTCAATCAATTAAGTTCATCAAATTGCATAATTAATCACTTAATTAACCTTAGAATAAAAAACAAACAAACATTTTTATTTTGCCAAATTAACAAGCAAATGGCCGTATTTTTTAATATACCTGCAAATCCAGTAAAAAATGTAACCAGTAAAAATATGTGTCAAATGAAGTTGTTCTTTTTTATTCGGTTCTCATTTGTTAAAAATTTTATGGGCATTCGAATAGTAAGGAACACTTTATTTAGTTCTGTCTCTAGGGGTTACGACACTTTTAACGTGCTAGCCCGTGTACAAATTATAACGGGCTGTTGACATTGGTTATCATGACAACATATCGTATCTAATTTGAAACGTTTGACACTTAAATATCTTTTGATTAAACAAAATCTGTCAGATTTTCAAAGTCTGCCTAGATTGAACATTATTGCGTTATATCTATCTGAAATCGCATGAAGCTGTTGGATCATTTTTGAGCAGATATTCTGTGTAAACAATTCTGCAATATTGCAGAATTAGTTGAATTTGAATAAGAAAAAGTCCTCGTTGCACAAGTATTACAAGGAATAATGTTCCAAAGCAGATAATTACATCTAATGCATGTTCTAGATTCTAGCTAGAGCTCATAGTTTCAAGAAGTCTCTTAACTGTTACCGCTAACATGATAGAAAACTAAAGTTCGGAAGTTAGCAACAGCAGTTCCACATGCTAATAACTGTTGGCAGCACTAGCGGCAGGGTGGCAGGGCTGCCACTACACTCGAACTTCCTAACTGTTTGCTGCTGCGATCGCGACAACGATATGTAGGATTACATATCCGCTATTCAACATGTAAAACATTAGATTGGATTGCCAATTTGATTCATCAAACTATCAAAGATTATTGACAGGATATCATAATCTTTAATCAAACTTTATGATGATCAGATCACCATTATCTTAATTCCAATAAGAGTATAGTTATTTGTCTTGTAAAAAAATTTACGTACATTAGAATCGTAATGAACTGTTTACTTAACTCTGTCTCTAGGGGTTACGAGACTTATAACGTGCTAGCCCGTGTAAAATTTATAACGGGCTGTTGACATTGGTTATCATGACAACATATCTAATTTTAAACGTTTGACACTTAAATATTTTTTGATTAAACAAAATCTGTCAGATTTTCAAAGTCTACCTTGATTGAACATTTTAGTTATTGCGTTATACTATTGCAATTAATTTGATTAAATATACATATATTGCGATTCAAATGCACATAAAACATTGTACATTGCTCGACCGTTAACTGAAATTTACAGGCTCACACAGATAACAGGCTCGCTGGCGCTCGCCCGTTACCTTTCTATGCTCGCCTGTAAATTTCTGTATAACGGTCTTGCAATGTAAATAACTATAAAACAGACATGTACAAGCCGTTAATGGTTCTATATTCAAAAAAATTACAACGTCAGTTAAATTTTAGATATTTAACATTGTTTTTAATTTTGAATATATCTATATTTACAGCATGGATTTTATATATTAAGTATATCTATTTATAGTGACATAATTGTATGCGTTGATTAAATAAAATTTAATTTGATATTTTAAAAATCAACTTCCTTCCATCGTAATTTGAATCTTAATTTGACTTATGGCAGTGATATATTTATGCGTGTGAAGTGCGGTTACCAGCCACAGGGGTAATTTTAATGTGGTGAAAATTATCTGTTAGCGTGGAAATCAGGTTCTCAAATCCACAGACCGACTTTATATCACTGAACTACCTACCAGTATATTTTGTGAATTGGAAAGAAGTCAAGCATGAAATAAAAAATGGTGTTGATACAACTAACCCGTTTTGTGAACCTGCTTGGGTATTCAAGATAATGATAGATCTTCAGTTGCCATTGGAAACACGCGCATTTAAAATCTTTTGCGCGTGTCGCCATTGGAGACGCGATATTTTTCGATTGTTCCACAGAAAACGTCAACTTTACGATGACAAATGAGAGCGTAGTTTGCATAGCAATCGTAGAAAATAGTTATTTGTGTATTAAGAGCGTAAAGTGATTCCTTGTTACTCGAACACGGTAATTGCAGCGCGAGCCGAAGGCGAGAGCTACAATAGTGTAAGAGGATCAAAGACACTTTACGCTCGTGATACACAAAAATTGTTTTCTACGATTCCATCTTAAATGATTAAAAAACGTATACGTACTGAAAATAAATACATTCTGTTAACTGTCAATATGAAAAGTTTATCTTTTGTTTGTATCACTGGTAACTATTAAAATAAGCGCGCTTTTAATATCTTTTTCGCGCGTTGCCATTGTAGAATTGTAGAAAAAAATATTTTGTATATATAGACTATCATTTATTTATTTCAACTAAGTCAAAAATAAAATGTTAGCGCACATGTGTTGGCTAATTTGAAATTGTAAGTGGATTCGTATTTAGTATTATGAAAAGGAAACTTGAGCAAAACAAATTGAAAGAGCACGTGGGTTCATTTCATTTCAGCGAACATACAAATTATGTTCTAATATTAGAAATATACATAATTTATAAAGATAAAGCCAATATCGCTGTTGTTTATAAAGGAATTTTTTATTTACATTAGGTAATTATATCCATACAGTAATAATATTTCCTAGAACTGATGGGTAATTAACTTTAGGCAAATATTTATTTTTAATCATATAGTTCGAATATCAATTTCAAAGGTACTTAAAATCGAATTTAAATATTATTTAATCAGCAGTATCAATAAATAATGAGAAATTAATTACGAAGTCACAGATACATAAATATTTATAATATTTTGTTTCTTCTGAAAGTTGTCAGCTTTCAAATTTAGAAAATATAATGATGGATTACTTCACATTTATTAATTTCTGATTACGTTATTAATTATATTCAGAACAGAAAACGTATTTAAATAAATTTGCATATAAAATACGGATGCATATAACATTTCCTAATAGAAAATTTAACAATGTTTTTAATCTCACTTTATAACCACGTCAACTTGAATGACACCAAAGGAACAAAAAGTTGTTTCCAGTGAAAATGAACAGACTGAATGCAATAAAATATCCGTAACACTAATGTTATTTGATAAGCAATTAAACCCGATTTAAAAGCATCACCGCTATTATCGCCCAGTAAATCTAACCTTAAAAATCAACCAATTAATGATAAACCAAAGAGATGTCATGTTAGGTTTAGCTCAATGGCTGGAGATTACAAGATGGAGATCCCAAATGTGTAACCGTTCTTCGAAGCTTCACTCGCAAGAACAGACAAACACGCTTTGCAGCGGCAGCGAAATAAACTTTTTACTTACAGCAGTCTTGTTTATAAACACTCTCTTATTAAAACGTTAAAAATATTTTTATATTTTAGTTTAGTAATTTTAATTAATAATAAATAAATATGTCATCACACTTACACTAAAATATCAACATCTATTGTAGATGAACGGCCATTACGTGTATATTTTTGTTTTATAACTCCTAGAATTTAAATTAATGTGTTCGTAAATAAAAACAAATTTATAAAAATTTATTTTTTAAAAAGTGCGCACGAAAAAATCTTTAAATCGTTTAGTTCAACTGGAATTTCTAGAAAAATATACAAACCTTTCAACGTTTAAAAATCAAATATAAATACTGTATGGAAAATGGCATGACAATAGGAAGTATTTTATATTTTGAAATATTTAAAAAATACATTTTAATCGCTTTATAATTAACTTATATTCAAAATATTTATAATTTAAGTCTCTTAAATCAGCCGAAAAAAGTAATTAAAAATTGCCTTCGATTGAAAATGTTGGACATGCTTCATTACTGGCTGAGCGCTGGCATGACGTCATAACTCTAGGTTTAGAGTTAAAATACCGTTGTTAAAAGTAATGATAAAAATATAAAATAAACGCTTATTGAAAAATAATTTTTGTAAAAATAATTTATATCAAAAATTAACAAATTAAAAAATATAAAGTAAACACTTGGCTATATTTCACAAAATTCAGCCTCCAAGTCACCTTATGAGGGCATCGTCAGAGGCTGGCCAGCACAGTTAGTAACCATAGACGAGTTTCGCTCTTATTAGAGCTCATCAGTATGGTATAACTCACTTCTTCACCTAGAACAAAGTTCATGTGAAGAAGCTGGTGACGAAGAACTGTGCCAGCAGAGAATAAGATCTCTAACAAACTGGTAAGATGACATGAGACATGTCATCTTACCAGTTTACTTTATATTTTTTATTAAACCTTGTTTCACCAAGTGTTGGATGACAATTAATTTTATCTTTGTTGTTAATTAACAAATTGATTATCATATTTTTATAATTTTATTTGTTATCTTTTTTCGGCAATATCAATATTTAAAGTTGGCCACTTTTTATCATTATTTATTTATTTATTATTCAACAGGTTAAAAACCCAATTACAGAATAATAATACATACACATAGAACATTATTATAACATTATAACAATATCATAATAATAAATTAAGGTGTTCACAGCATCATATAAAGCTTCTGCTTGATTGCCTTGACAGCAATGACAGCTAAAAGATGTGTCAGTACGACAATTTGACAAATAAAAAAATTCCTACAAGTTGTACAAAATCGAATTTTATGTAATTGTTTTTAACAAAATCAGTGTCACAAAATTGGCTTTGTAGATGCATTATAGAAAAATATTAAAAATTCTTATTTTAATCAGAATTTGAATAATTAAAAATGTATAATTCTTTTTTATTTTTACATGTCAAACAAACACAAAAATAAAAGCAAGCGATGACAATCTACGACTTCTAAGTAATGTAAGTGCGTTGATGTGCATTATAAACACTCCTCATTCCGATTCTGACTCCAGACTATGAAGTTCTGTGAAGCCATCGCAAGTAATCAAGCGGGAATATTTAATCAGTTATCGATAAATACTTTATATGGCAGCAACAGCTCTGCTGATGGTTTATACCTACGCGACCTTCACTCAAGCATTCGTTTCATTTTTCTTACGAAATTTTAAATTGGAATCGTTCACTTTATTGATGTTTAACTTGATTGACTGTTGCTTGATGGTTTAATGACTTATTTTTGTTTACAAGGTAACTGTATATTTATTTTTTAATACTTTCATTTTCTTTATTTGATTTTTTATATTACAGTTAAACTTTGGAAGAAAGTATTCCAGGAAGTTTATGCAGTGGCGCACAAATGATTTCAAACATTCCTTTTGCAAAATTGTAAGATGTATTTTTAACTGAGTTTCCCGCTACCAATGCTTCCTTAATTACTTAACAGGAATAATTATTTACGTAAAAAGTCAGATTTCAATTACAGGATGAGTAGATAGTTTCATGTCGAGCGATAGCGAGGCTTGAAACAGCTTACGAATCCTGTATGGCGCTTTACTGACGTGTTATGCATGAAATTTTACCTGAAACTTAAATTAAAAGAAACATTTGACATACATATTCAGTAAGTATTTTATATTGCTAAGTAACTGGACACTTACGTTTCTTTCATTACCTGCCTAGGCAGGCAATATGTTATTTTCCTGACTAGGTATGAAAAGCAAAGCTTTCCTAAGTCTTAAAGGACAGGTAAATGTTTATTTTTCTGGCAGTTTCAGGTACAAAAATGAAATTCCAGTGATAGAGAATTATTATTCTACATCTTAATAAATTTATACGTTTAGTTTTACTGATTTATTTACAGTTAAAATTTGTTAAAAATACAACTGAAATAATTGCAAACAAAAAGGTAACGTTTAAATAGATGCAGAATTTGATTAGCTTCAACTATTATTCGAATTTTTTTATAAAGTGGCCAGAAAATCAAGTAAACGACGGTAGCAGGAAACTTAATTAGTATGTAATTGGTCTGGCACAATTCTCGCGGAGCACTCTATGTGATTTCTAATTTTATTTAAATCAGTAAATATTTCACCTATTTATTGATTTAAAGATTTTAGCCATATAACATGATTCAATTTATGTATAGTAAAAAAAACCGGATATAAATCTTTTAAATTATTTCCACTTTCCACTTTGAAATTCCAAATGTAACATATTAATTTTTTTAACAAAATTGAAAAGAAAATTAAATTTACTTTATAATTATGCTAAATTTTGCCAAAACCTACTAATAATTTTAAAATTAATAAACGTCAAAACAATCCGAAAAAATGTTATTTTAAAATTACTTTTTTTGTTTTTAATCTTACTTAGACTTCGCCTTCTATTTACATATGGATTACGTAGTATGACTATAAATCAAATTTGCCATATTTTTCAAATTTGTAAAAAATATGATATATTTTATTTGAAATTTTAAAGTTGATATTGTTTACTCCGAAACTGAAAAAAATATCTTTTACTATAAAATCGTAAAATCAATAAATAAGTGAGACATTTAGTGAATCAAAAATAAAATAAAACATCTGTGTGTATTATAAATAAAGTGCTTCAAAGCGCTCTTTCAAATTGAAACATTGGTAAAACAAAGTGACTGTAGAAGTGACACGCCCTACAGAAAAATCATGTGTGCGCCGCTGAGTGAAAGATGTAATAAATTATACTTATTTGTTTAATAGATACATACGGAACTTAAAATGTCAATAAAATTGTACATATAACGTAATAAAATTTTATGTTAGTTGTAAAATGTAAATGTACACTTAATTTAAATAAAATTGAAAGGAAAGTGCATCTTATTTATGTTTGCTCAAAGGGCAAACTGTCTTGAAAATAATCGAAGATATATTATTCATAAACAAGAGTTATTATTGTAACATTGTAAAAAATCGTTTAGATGACATATAAAATAAATAAATATATCATCACGCCTTTTACCCATTACTGGGTGTGGCACTTTGCCGTTAGCATTTCTAGGTATGTGACATATTTCTTCGCGTGAAGTGCGGTTACCAGCCGTTAAATCAAGGCCCCCAAAGATGTTAGTGGTGAGAGAGCCACAGGAGTAGTGTTAACTTGGTGAAAATAGTTTGTCGTCTGTGGGAATCGAACCAGGGTTCTCAAGATACCACTGAGCCACCTGCACTTTTAGTTTATAGTTTAAATATGTTTTATTCTGTTTAAAAACATTGACGTTTCAGTACACATCAGGGCGGGAAATATTAACAATTAATTCAGATACAACACATTTTACATATTCTTAATTAAAGGCAGTCAATCTTTATTTAATTCTTGACCTTTTACACGGCAACTGATGACGATCTTTGTTTTTTCAAAAACAATAATATGTTGAATAATAGATATTTTAGAATAATTTATTTTTCCATCTTCGGATCAGGTTCCTAATAATTATCGGCAGGACAATTCAACAAATATCACATCAGAAAATAGTATTTAGTATAATTATCGTCATTTGTACTATGATTTTATGGGGTAGAGAGTTCAGTGGTATCGAGACGGTCTGTGGATTTGAGAACCTGAATTCGATTCCCACAGCCGACAAACAATTTTCACCAAATTAAATCTACCTCTTTGGGGACCGTGATTTGACGATTGCTAACCGCATTTCACACACATAAATATATCACTTACCGAAATCTGCTACAGCAGAGTGCCACATCCAGTAATGAGTATTGGGACCTTTATCGGTAGATCCTTACATGAATATTCTGCTGATGTTATTTCAGTTTGAATAAACCAGAATTATAAATAAATATATGTCATATAAATGATGAAAAAATCTTGCTACAGTAACATAATTTAAAAATCTAAAGTAAACCTAACATTAAAATAATTACATAGATCTGACAACCAAATATTAAGCCTGCTGTCAACAAGCAACAATTTCTAGACAAACAAAAACTCGTACAACGGATATGAACATTTGAAAGCACGTATCCGGATGTGACTTGTACATCATATGAATATTTCGGCGCTCTGACAAACGCTAATTGTTTGATGGATGATTCAGCTACTAGTTTAGAATCCGTGGAAACTGACAACCATTCAATATTGATCACGTATTGTTTTTTGTTCTCCCATTTTGAAAACCATTTCTTAGATTTGTATGACGTCGTGTGTCAGTGTTGAAAACATCTGTCATAATTCGACGAACAACCGATACCTATAAACCATTTAGGATCTAAAGGCCACAAGCCAAATATGTTAGCAGAAAATATTTAAAACATACCTAATTCCGAAAGCATTATCCTGTTTTGATGAGGCTGGGAGTCATTTTGAATATTTATAAAATCATTTTAATTTAAATAAATTATTAAAAAAAAATTTGCGCCACCGTCCGGCGTTAGCAGTATTACATAACTCAAAATCGTCCGGAAACCATGTGTTTACCGGCCGAGGCCGGCAAAAATTAGTAACTTTTTATGGTTATATGTTGGTATCACTAGTATAACGAACTCCTGAACGTACGAAATGTCAGAATATTGCATCGGCGTAAAAATATTATGATAAAATATTCATAGTTGAGTATTTTCAATACAAAAAACAGAATATTTATACATATATTTTAAACAAAATTGTAAGTAATTATAATTGAATTAGCAATGTAAAATTCAAATAAAATATGTTGATTTTTTAAATTATAATACTGGAATGACAAGTCGTAAAATAGACAAAGAAATGAATTATGTTTATTAAATAAAGTGTACAGTGTAATTAAACTTATTGAAGATGTAAATTGATGAACAATAAATAATTAATTTAAATTAAAAGTACAGTTCAAATATTGTGATGTCACCAACATAAAAAAATTCCCTGACATTTAGAATGTTAGTAATAAATTAAACTTTTTTATTTAATTTACAAAAACGTCGGCGCGAATAATCTTATGTATTACACGTCCAGAAACTATTTTGCGAGTGCTCGTATTTAAAGGCCTCGCCTGCGGCTCGTCCTTTCAAAATATACTCGCATTCGCAAAATAACAGTTTCTGGACTAGTGATACAAATAACTATTTCGTTATTTTTATTTTTTGTATTATTATATCACAAAAAAATTATTTCGTTAAATATTAATAGTTACCATTGTTTTAGTTAATTGTTTTATTTCGAGACACATTCATAGCTCTCTATTCTATTTTATATTAAATTACTCGTCATTTTTTTTAAATATACCATATCGATTTTTTTTATATGATTTTAAAACTAATTTAATATACTTTTCAAATTTATAAAAAATTCTAGTATATTCCATTTAAAAGTTGATATTAATCACTAGAAAACCGGAAATAGTATCATAATTGTACATCCCTTATAAATTATATAAATCATGTTAGGTATGTGAAATATTTACTCGTTCTCTTAAAATATATCATCATGCCTCATATACAGGCCCGACGAGAGCGGGGAGGGGAAGGGGGGGTTAAAATACCCAGGGCCCGTGGAATTCAAAGGGCCCGGATGTGATGCTATTTTATAAATTGCTTTTAATTTTCTACTATTTCCCCAATTTTTTATATTCTTTACTAAAACATGTATAACGAAATGTCTGATACACGTTTTCAACAATTTATTACATTGTATAAAGTACTAAATGACGAAATGCTTGATCAAGGGCCCCAGTTGCAAATTTAAATAAATTTATACACTATTCAAAAGTACATTATTACATTGTTTCATTTTTATTTCTTATATTACTACATTGTATACAACACTCATAGGCCAAGGCTCTATACATTTGTGCGTAGTGCTGTTTTGATATCCCCTGCATTTATTCAATATGCAATTAGATATTAGATAGTCATACAGTGAGTATACAATACACATCGCTGCACCAATTAACTCCGAATTTTGTATTTAATTTTATTTATATTGTTATAACTTTATTTAGATATTAATAATTCTTATTGTTGTCATACATATATTTATAAATATTTTTTTTTGTATCTTATATTTAATTAATGAATATTCAAAGTTAAAGGGGGCCCGAATTTTTTTCCCGGGACCCGCTTTTCCTCTCGGCGCCCCTGCTCATATATATCGATACAGATATTTAGGATACATTTTCGTCTCGTTACATATCCATCAAGTTAGACGAGAATGTTACTAAATAAAATAACAATAAACTAAATCAACCGTCAACCAGTGAAATTACGAATCGATAGATTCACTTACACAACATTACTATCGAATTATACTTGCTTCAATCGAATTTGATTGAATAATTTAATTTAATTTCTATTTGTGCGTTTTAATAGTAATTTGATTGATGTAATCCGATTGATCAATTTCAATACAACCATGAAAACCTCTGAATGTAATGAAAAATCACATTCATCATTTCTAAAATAGTAAAATATATCCTGACAATCAAAATTGATCCTTATCCATGCTTGAAAATAAAGCATATAAAAATGAAGAAGAACTTCCTAGAATCCGAACAACATCGTAGATAAAAAAATATAAGTGAATAGGTACCTGTTACCCGTCAGATGCAGATTCCCTTGTTAAACTTTTTGTCAGATCTCAAATGTAATGTGTGGGTATTTGTGAGTTTACTATCAGTTTGCGGTATCAAACTTCATTGGAATGATTTGAATGTCATCAGATGAATCAGACTTGCTTAAAAATGCATCTCATGACCCTTGTTCACTTTTGTGGCAGAAGGAGAAACAATTACCCTAACATTAAGCAAGTATTAAACCTATGAATCATTCGTCAGAAATGTTCAGAACATCTGTCGACACGTTGCACAAATGTAGAAAATTTATTGATTCCTTTATTACAACTGCAAATATTCTGTTATCGTATAAAATAAGTATAGTACACATTCGTTAATATTATTTATTTACACAACACTATCTAGTGTGTCTAATTAGTTTTAAATACAAATGCACGAGAAAACAAAATAACAAAAGATGAAAATACAATTTAGATACAAATAAAGGTAATAATCGACTTAATATAGGTTAGTTGCACATATTTGATACTTCTAGTTTAAAATCAATGACACTGAGATTTTTCAATTGGAATAAGTACAAAAAGTTTGAACAAAGATATACATTATGGGTTTGACAATTACAAATTAGTTTTTAGAACAATACTCATTTTAATTAAGTCTTTATACATTTAGGCCATGTCAAATGGCTTAACAATTATATCATATTTTAAACCATGAGAAAAACAACGCAATAACAAACAAAAAACATTGTTGTTTTCTTAAGGTGTATTGGAAATATAAATGAGAACAGAATGAGTAACAAAAACATATTCAATAACTTAATTGTCAAGCATTTGACATGGTCTATTTTTTCCAAGAAAAAAACAAAGTATTTTGTTATCATGGTTTAAAAAATGGCGTAATTATCAAGCCATTTAATATTTTTGCTTAAGGACAATTGTTTTTTAGTTTCTGGTGATGTTAGATATAAAAATAATAAATATCAAATAAAAAGTTACTATACTGAAATTTTGACATTCTGGGTATTGCTATTTACAGTTCAGCTAGTGCCATATATATAATAAAAATAAATAAATATATCATCACGACTTTTACCCATTACTGGGTGTGGCATTCTGCTGAAGCAGATCTTGATAACTGATATATATCTTTACGTGAAATGCAGTTATCAGTCGTCAAATCACGGCCACCAAAGATGTTGGTGGAGAGGGAGCTACAGACGTAGATTTAATTTGGTGAAAATTGTTTGTCGGCTGTGGGGATCGAACCAGGGTTTTCAAGATGTTTAGTGGGTACGAAGTGGTCATCTGTAACGTTGTACTATGTACACTCGACAATAAGTATTTTATATATTTGCTTTATTTGTATGTAGTATAATGCTACAATAAAAGAAAATAAGTATGGACGAGTAAATAAAAGTATCAAACAATTCGTTTCTGTTTGCAGGGATTGCAGTCACATGAAATTTCAAACTTTTGCTCGCATTTGCCAGACTTCAATATGCTTGTTCATGGTGTCATATAAGAGTTGTACCTTTCTATTTATATACATCTGTGGCTAGAGCCTATAGTATTTTTTATTCAATTGTTTTATATGTATTTTATATTTGGCAAAATTAAAAAGTAATTTTATTTCGATGAAAGACATTTCGTAACAAATGAATAATTAAAAATTTCAGTTACTTCTAACTTGTATGTTTTGAGAAACTAGATTAGTTTGAAACAATTGAATTTGATGATTACATATAGATGAAGTACGATGTACACTTCGTGTAATAATTGTGTTACTATTAAATTAAATTGTTTTCTATTTCAAGAAAAGTTTCGTGGAGGAGTCCTGGGTTTAATTCCCGATACGAACATAGATGCTATACTTACCGTTAACTTCGTAACTCGATTAATAACTTAAATGCCCTTAACTCCTTTCTCTTACAGTTTCAGAACTAACTACGAGTCCGCAAACTCCATGTCTAGCGTAAAGCCAATTTAGCTATACCATTTCTAAAACTTCTTTACACTGACGCAATGAAAAACTTTTCAACTACACACGAGTAGTTTCGGGTATTCAATAACAGTCGCATACGAGCACTAAATTCAAATTTCTCTGTTCTCTACAATAATAATAACTTTATTATCTTTTTTTTAATACACAGCAAACTTTCTATACTTTCGTAAGTTATACTTTCTTAATTTTAGATAAAAAAGCTTCAAATAAAATTTAAATATAATAAAATTATGATCTAAATCCAGAAACAAATTTAATCTTCCTTTCTTTATAAAGTTGAAAAATATCGAATGTTTGACGTTTTATCTTTTTTTAAATAATCTGAATCGGTAATTCTATTGTTATCAGTCAGTTTTTTTAATACTAACTAACCGATAGATATATTTATTTTTATATTTTTATTTATATAGCAACACCGTATGCTATTCATTTAGTTATATTTTTTGATAACGTAAACATTTCTACTATAGAAGAAACATTGTTTAATTAGATAAAAATATTAGTAATAAATAAAGAAAAATGTATGTGGAGTATATCCTGTAATGATTTGATAGTCGCATTTCTCACGCAATATTTTGTTACTTATCAAGAAATAGAAGAATATATTTATAAGTTTCTGAAAACGCAATTCCGTCATTGAATTTGTTTGTGGTACAATCAGGGTTCGAAGATATATATCGATCGATATATATCATGATATTTATTTTGATATATATCGTCATATTTTTGCAATGATATATATCCATTATATAAAAATATCAAATAGTTTTTGAGATATAGCCTCCGGAGAAGTGAAGTTTTTCGAATTTTTCAGTTTTTCTACATTTCCGAGGCTATATCTCGAAAACTAAATGTGATATGAAAACGCGCTCAACGGCATTAATTTTCTCGTGCTTAAGTTAACTTATAAACATAGTTTCAGCGATTTTTATTTTTTTTCAATTTTCCGCCAAAAAAATTGCAAAAAGCGGTTTTTTAACATTTTCTCGAAAACCAGAAGTCATATGCATTTGAAGATTGCACCACTGGATTCAGTGGGTCAAAATACATATGTATGTAAATTTTCGTTTTAATAATCTTACGATTAAGGATTTTTGGTAAAATTGAATTAAAATCTGAAAAAACCAAAGGGGTACCCCTCAGGAAATAATTAAAAATATTAAATTGCATAAAATTGTATGAAAATTTGCTTACAAGTCAATTCGGATACGGGGAATTCAACGCCGTTGAGCGCATTTTCATATCTTGTTTAGTTTTTGAGATATAACCTCCGGAAAAGTGAAATTTATCGAATTTTTCAGTTTTTCTACTTTTCCGAAACTATATCTCGAAAACTAAATGTGATATGAAAACGCGGTCAACGGCATTAATTTTCTCGTGCTTAACTTAACTTATAAATATAGTTTCAGCGATTTTTATTTTTTTTCAATTTTCCGCCAAAAAAATTGCAAAAAGCGGTTTTTTAACATTTTCTCGAAAACCAGAAGTCATATGCATTTGAAGATTGCACCACTGGATTCAGTGAGTCAAAATACATATGTATGTAAATTTTCGTTTTAATAATCCTACGATTAAGGATTTTTGGTAAAATTGAATTAAAATCTGAAAAAACCAAAGGGGTACCCCTAAGGAAATAATTAAAAATATTAAATTGCATAAAATTGTATGAAAATTTGCTTACAAGTCAATTCGGACACTGGGAATTCAACGCCGTTGAGCGCATTTCCATATCTTGTTTAGTTTTTGAGATATAGCCTCCGGAAAAGTGAAATTTTTCGAATTTTTCCGTTTTTCTACTTTTCCGAGGCTATATCTCGAAAACTAAATGTGATATGAAAACGCGGTCAACGGCATTAATTTTCTCGTGCTTCAGTAAACTTATAGACAGGGTTCGAAGATATATATCCATTATATAAAAATATCAAATAGTCTATAATAAATACAGTATACCTCTCATTATTACTTTCATAAATTCTGTTAAAATTATATTCTAAAGATAATTCTAACTTTACTAGCTTTTGACTAACTTCACATCAACGACATAAATCCAAATTGTGTGTCATTTGTGATGTCATTAATGGCAAAGTCTGAACCATTTCCAAAATTTTTATTTGGTACTCATTTTAGAAATACAAATCCTTTAATATAGTGAAAATTGTAACTATCAATGAGTCAGAGTGGCCAAATAAAAGTACATTTATTGAACTATGTGAACAGTTCTTCTTCTGATGGCACTACAGCCCAAATCGGGCTTGGGCCTACCGGACACACCGAGCCGCAGTTTTTACACTGCCGTACTGCCGGTTTTCGTAGTCAAATGCTACAGTATTTAAGGCGAATAAGTGACTAATTTATAGCGCCCGAGTGTGATAAATACAAGTAACTGTATTTTTTATATTTTACGACAAATCACACATTGAACAGTTATACACTGCTGTAACAGCCACAGCAGGGCTGGAACGATATTTCTCCACTTGGCATTGTCCAATCTTAATTACGTAATTGTCTCGGTAACGACAAAGATTAGTTTTTATGTTTAAATATTTAAACCAAAAAGAAACTACAAAAAAAAAAATTTAGATTGGATTTGGCCAAGTGAGTCTATCTGCAACGCTATGTTCAGGAAGTTCATCAGAAGATGATGATTTGCCCCTATTTAGGATATAGGATTATTTAAATATTCTTACTATTCTTAGTACTATATAATATTTGTGTATCCATTCAATGTATATTTACTTTTTTTCATTACCTATGTTAATTTTTTATTTAGGAGTAATAATTTATTTTGTATTTCCTATTGTGATAATAAATGTGTACAAAAACTAAAATTTAAAAATAAATATCCAAAAAGTGATATTTATCTGATATATATCCTATATATCAGATATTTTGATATTTATTATAAATATCATGATATTTACGAACCCTGGGTACAATACATATTTCACTCATTGTAAATACAAAACAATCATCTCAAGAAAATAATAACATAATTGTCATTTGATAAAAATTATAACAGAAGTGAGTTTATAAATTATTAAATGTTTGTAGTACATTTATAAGAAAATAATGTATGGTTTCAAGTCTGAAGATGGAAAGTTTTTCAAAGCATCACGGTCGGAGATTGAGATAATTAATGATATTGCCATCACGCTTCAAAACAAATATCAAAATTAAGATCAAAGAAACTAGAAAGTAAATTACAAATTAATTGTAACTCAAAGCAATGATGCCAACAAATTGAAAGGCAGAAAATGAGAATAATTTGCTCAACATCAATGACTGTAATAAATGAATAGAATCATGAAGTGTTTTTATCTGCAACTTCATTACCCACACATTTATGAAGCATTGATCAAGTCAAAATTTCTTGATTGAAATTAATTACGCGTAAATTAATTTGTGCCGGCATTGGAAAAGTCTAGCCTAATTTAAAAGACAATTTAAGCAATTACTGCGTTAATGTTGACTTTCATAGAGATATTGAACAGGTTGAATAAGCTTCCGGCTTCTGGGTTTATATTTTGTTTCGTTTCTTGTTGGATTGAAGCGGTTCTTTTAAACGTAATTTGATTTTTTCGGGTTGGAAGGAAAGCGGCGAAAGGATTTTGTTTTTGTTGAAGAGAATTCGACTGTCACAGTTTCTGTTCACGTTTTTACGTCTGTTTTATATATTTTGATGTGACTAAAATGGATGACAATTCATGCAAAAACGACCTTAAAAAAACAAATTTATTTTAAACAATCTACAATAATATATCAACTTTTTTAGTTCCTTTTTTCTGTTCATCCATTTACTTACCGCAATTTTAAAGTGTCCGACAAATAATAATATAATATAGTATCAAATTGTACATGACAATACTAGGTATGTTCACACATTATTTTATACGGATTATCTGAGGTACCTATATATGCTATAATTTAAAGAAATTAATGAAATATTTCGAGAAAATCCCCTACTAAATTCTAATATTTGTAACAAAGCAATGCTGTACTTAACTTTTGAGAGATTCAATCAAATTTTGAGGCTGTTTTGTATCATTTACTATATGAGTGGCTGAGCGTGTTAAGGCACATCTCTTAACATACTGTGACGTCACCCGAACCAAGGTTCGTCAGTTCGACTCCGCCTGTCGACAATGTGTGATTTGTCGTAAAAATATAAAAAATACGGTTACATGTATTTATCACACTCGGGCGCTATAAGCTAGTCACTTATACGCCTTAAATAATGTAACTAGCATTCGACTATGAAGACCGGCTGTACGGCAGTGTAAAAACTGCGGCTCGGTGTGTCCGGTAGGCCCAGGCCCGATTTGGGCTGTAGCGCCACAGATGATGATGATTAAAAACAAAAATTATTTAATTCAATTATGTATTACACAATAAATATTTAATTTATAATTACTTACTATCTCATGTACTAAAAGTAGCTATCACCCAATGGTCCAAAACTGTTTCTTTTGTTTAGACCCAGTTTTCAATTTACGAATTTCAGCAAAATTCTTTTTGATTCATGTTCAGTGCGTCCAATATTATATACTCTTCAATTTTATGACACAGGTTGAGTTACATCCTGTATATAAAGAAACTTTCTGCCAAAGAAAATTATTATTTTTTTTTATGATGACGCTTTATGTCGTTGCTAAATTACCGTTATTATTATGATAATGTTATTATTGTTATGTTTTATTGTTTAGACAACATAACGTAACATAGCATAACATCAGTACGGTGGTGTGGATAGCATTACGGCATTCGAATCCGGAGATCCCGAGTTCGAATCGTACTTAAGCTAAAAATTATATGAATTATCACTGGAATTGGGATTAAGGTCCTGTTGTACAGCGTAACATAAATAAATAAATAAATAACGCAAATATAAATATAGGTATTTAAAGAACAAAGTTTCATAGTTTTCATATCAACTTAAAAAACATAAAATATGGTAAATTTTCACTTTATTACGATTACGGTATGTAATCGATTATGTTCGGATGCATTCATGTGTCATCGTTACCATTTTGTATCAATGCAGTGAATTCATTTATCAATATAACACTGAATAGCCGTCAAATAAAACATCTGACAATTTGTATCATTTTAATAAAATAATTTTTATAAAATCCAGCAGATATCCATCGTAAATTTATCAAGCACAATTTATGTAATCGTTTTTCTTTCTTCCCTAGCTTTATTATTATTAGCATACTTAATTACTACGATAATAAGAGAAATAATATCGTCTGTATCCTTCATGATTTTTACATTACAAATGTCAAAATAGAACTAAATATATTAGCGACACAAAGTCATGAATTTGATATTTACGTATACATAATTTGAGCCAGGAAACCTACAATTTAAGCTATGTTATGTTATTTTATGCGGTGATATATTATGTTATGTTATGTAAACTCTAAATCCAGCTTTAGGAGATTTAATTGCATGTATTTCGTAAAACTGAATAAATATTTGTTCCTGAGCATGAGGAATTGAAATAACTGAGATTCTAATTCAGCTTTATCGGTACTTTAACACTTAATTGTTTTAGCAATAACACTGCTTATAAATCTGAAAAAGTAACTATCAAAAGTTAATTACAAGCTGTCATAAAGCGATATTTATAGCCGTCATATAAAGACACAGGTCGGACCACACTGACACTAAAAAGCATCACTTCTGATTTCAAATCTCGGACTTGTCAACGCGCAGAACTACTACGAGCTAGCTCGTCGGAGTTTATAGTATAATAAGCGCTAGTATAGAGAATAATGAGAGAACTGATTGAGGAATCGGTTGAAGGAGGGCAACAAAACGCCGAGTAATAAAGATATGACTGCGAGCTGTAGTTGTCTTAACGACTCGCTTGGAATTTTAAACAAGAACACATTTTAATTGACCCAAATGTCTAGACGGGAGACACATTATAATATATTGGTTTTTGATCGCTTAAAACAACGTAATAACAGGTATCGCTCACTTGTTCATAATTTCTTATGCATATTTCTGAGCGACAACGACGACGCTCTGCGATCGTGGAGTGAAACAAATTTGACTTATTCAAATAAGTAGCGGTGAGGTCATTACGGTCAATTTAAAAATTAAAATAATTTCTTTCAAGGAATTAATTTTCGTTGAGCGCTTTGCAAAGATTTTGCAATAAAAAACAAAAAATAAAATCATTAAAATGTGGCTTCAGTATATAAAATACAGCGATCGTTAATTGAAAGAGAAATTTTTTATAACTCACCGTAAGCTATTTTCGACTGCAATTCATCATCTGCAACAAAATAAAGAAAATTTACATTAATAACATTTTGAGTAAATATGAACAGTTTTTTGCTATAATGTTTAAATTACTAGCGCTTGATACAAATTTGTTTCTACGCTTCTGATTAGTCATTAAAAATATATACCTACTTTACTTTGAAACTATTTTGTATAATTTAACCAAAGTTCTAGTTTTTGCAGGGACCCGAACGGAGTAGTTATTTTTGTATTAAGTGCGCGTAATGAGGGTTTTTTATTTCGCGTGAAAATGTTAGTCGAGACCATAGGTCGAGACAAAAAAGTCATTCGAATGCGTCAAAAAACAAGAATTTCGCCCACGAAATACAAACAACATTTTTTCTACAACTGTCAAAAGAAATAATAGAATAATTATTTATTTATTTCAGCGCGTGCGAGATTCTTATTTTGCGCACTAGGATGTGAAACAATGCGCAAAATACACATTTTGAGCACTAGGTTTTGCAACCTAGTGCTCAAAATGCGCAGTGCCATGCTAAAGTAAAATTGACAGTTGTATGAAAATGAGTTTTTTGGTTCGTTTCAGTTTAGTTTCTATAAAATTTATTTTGTTTAGGTTAACATCGATTCTTTCTTAAAAATATGAGGTTTCGTCACAATAAATATACATATCATCACGCCTTTTACCCATTACTGGGTGTGGCACTTTTCCCATAGCAGATCTCGGTAAGTGATATATTTCTTTGCGTGAAGTGCGGTTACTAGCCGTCAAATCACGGCCTCCAAAGATGTTAGTGTATAATAAAATAGTAGTATAGTAGTATAATTTCTTGTAAATGTACTTGCATACTTATTATTTTCAGTAAGTCAACATTCAGTGGTGTAGTTTAAGTTCTCGACTTTATCCCAATTAAAATATTGCACCATCCCCATCAATATTATAGAAACTTCCTTGGTTGAACAAAAAGAAAATTAGAAAAAGATTACTTTTAAATAGAATCCTTCCGAATATAAACCATCAAAACCATTAACAGCACCAACCCTATATTATAAAAAAAAAACTCCAAAATCCTAAATTCCAGTACAATTTTCACAATTACCAGGGGCAAACGCAAGGTCCAACATCTCCAATCAGCACGCGGAATGTTTTCTGTTTACCTGTCTTCGTTTCCAAGGCTTGCGTTGATGTGTGGATGCTCGCTTGCTTGTGAGTTTGACTCATCTAACACGGTTATAATGGACCCGTTTACACAACTACAAGGGATGCAGCAATCATGGCTAAACGTTGACTGACCTACGGCGAATTATATCCTAGATCACTGATGCACAGATCAAGCAGATTACTACACTATATATATATATTATACGCTGTTTATATTTCTTAATTCACATCCATCATTTACTATCATACGTCGTCTGTATGCGCATATTTGAACATCGTTCTTTAATTATTTTGGATTATCCATAAATAATGTTAGCGTAATATTATGGATATAATAGTTATTTGTGTATCTAGGCCGCGAAATAAATGTACAAATACGTTGATGCCAAAGTTTGGCGGCCGAGACTAAAAGCTAAGGTAGACTATTTTCTGAGCCCATCAAATAAATCATTTCGCGGCCGAAGTGCACACTAAGTGATTTTTGTTTTTTGTTTTTGTTTTGTAATGATTGTTTTGTGAGTCGAAGAAAAAGTTCGGTGGCCGAGACTGAAAGTTAAGGTAGACTATTTTCTGAGCGTATCAAAACATTTCCCGGCCAATGTGCAGTCGAAATTTTTCACACAACTAATTTCGAAATGATGGTTATTTGTTTTATTTATTTATATTCGGGAAGCCAACAGAAAAACTTAGTTATAGGCTTCCACAACAAAAAATTTGTACATTATAACGTAATAAGATATGTACAATACTGGTAAACAAGAATATTATGAATTTGTAACAAAATCAAAGTGGTTCAAGGCTGTTTTAAATTGTGTTATGGATAAAGAAAAGAGATCTAACTCTTCTATTATATGTTGTCAT
This sequence comes from Pterostichus niger, assembly GCA_947425015.1. NCBI lineage: Eukaryota > Metazoa > Arthropoda > Insecta > Coleoptera > Carabidae > Pterostichus > Pterostichus niger. Next base: position 27,713,830 of record OX380344.1, on the reverse strand, counting down.
AATTCTGTTAACTGTCAAGTTTTTATAGTTATTAGTATTGCACTTGACAACATAAAAAAGATTTTTATTTCTTGTATTAGTTGATGATTATTATTATAAATATGAATATGTAACCAAAGAGACGTTTTTAGAAAAAGTAACATAGTCTGGTAGCACAAGCACTGTTTTTGGGTTTTCTAAGAGCAGTGTTTTTGGGTGTTTTAGCTATCTTTAAAATGTTAAAACAGGCAAAAATAGAGCTTGTGCTACCAACCAATATCTTTGTTTATTAGCGGCATTTTATAATCATGTTTTTGATTGGTCCCCACCAAAATAGCTGATAGCCCTGTAATGAACTTATGTCTGGCTGTGTACGAAAAAGTTGAATTTCGTAGGTTGAATTGTGCGCATATGAGTATATGTAAACTTTGAAGTTGTGCGAAAAAAAAATCATCCAACTGCATTTGTTCATTAGAAAACTTTCAGAAAACAATTTTAATTTGTTTCTAATCGGCGGCATTTTGTAATGATGTTTTTGATTGGCTTAGAACAGTCCACCAAAGTAGCGCACAGCCCAGTATGAATTGTTCACGAAAAAGTTGAATTTCGCTGGCTGAATTGTGCGCGTTTGTTTAACAGTTGCGTGAAATATTTATTAAAATAATAATCTTTATTTATTTTTAAAACTAAATTGGCGAAAATCTGTATAAAAACATGATTACGCAATATAATTTATATACTTTATAGTCGGTATTTAAAGTCAGCAAGTGTGAAATTAATAAAATAATAAGTTTTTATATTCAGTATTTTAAGGAAAATATTTATAGTTATTGTTTCTTATCTAGTTACCATACATACATTTTCTAAAGTGAATTTTAATGCATGAACGAATTTCAATTACCCTCTGCAGATTATATTTTATGTGACAATCTCTATAGTATATTGAATACAAGTAAATAAAGCCTAATAAAATCCAAGGTTAAAATTAATGCAATGATCTTAAATTCCTTATTAAATTACAGCTAAAATTACAAACCCCTGCAAGATTCAGCAAACCTGTTATTTACTATTGAACATATTCATCATAGCATTTTATGAAACAAGCTGTAATTGCAAAGCTAAAAAAATTTGAAATTTATAACATCGTTAAGAAACTCTTAATGATCATAAAATATCTTTATAAGGGTATTGATGCATTTCAAAACAAAGTAAAGAGACTTTTAATGCAAATTAATTGTACACAATCCAGCAAGTTTTATTATTGTCTTTAAGAAGTTGTAACACTTCGCTCACTTGTCCTAATTGAGATGAACTTATCAATGAAGTTTGTCTTTGATAATGCAGTAATCAAATAAAAAAGTTTGATTCCAGGAACAAAATTCATGAAAGATATTAAAAATTAATTACATCTTTTTGTCAATATTGCAAAAAAGTTGTTAGATACGTAATTATTTATGTTCAAAGAAAAAACTAGTTTTAAAAATTGAGTTGTATCCTCTGGCAATTTCCATTTTTTATTATTATTTAAAACAAATCAATTTGTCATTATTACTCACGTTTTTCTGTCTTTTATTAATAGAATAAATTATAAACAAATCAAAATAATATTAATATTCAGTCACGGTATTTGAAATATTTTACATCATTACATCGTCAACGTAATTACTTCAGGATTCGTTTTAATAACTGTCTTTAGATAATACCTCAGCTATAGCAACAAGTAGTTGTAGTTATAGCTTCTTGGTTATAACGATCACCCTACAAGCTAGAGTTCACAAGTTTCAATCTCACAAAATTTTGTTATTTAAATGTGCTGGCTTATAGAAAAACAACCAGAAATGTAAAGTAACAAAAACAGGTAAGTTAATATTTCTGAAAGGAAATAGAACTATCTATACGAGATTATGGGATATAGTTTACTTTCTTTAATCCTCAGTTTTATAAACAACAAATTAATAGACTGCCAAAGTAAATAAAATATATTCATTCAAATGTCAGTCAAAATTTTTACAGTAATGTTATATACTCCATAAAATATATAAAACTGATTCGAATTTGTTAATTTATATTCATTTACTATTGAAGTAAATTTATTCAGTCCTTTACAAAGCCGGGCATTAATTTAATATCTGTATGTAAATTCCTGTTTTCACAATTTCTATGGTAATTGATAGAAAACAAAATCTTTCATCATTTTATTGTTTATTTACTGCGTTACTAGAAGGTTATTTAGCTGTCAATTTATCAATTTAATATATTGATCTTGATTCTGATTGGTTGACTAAAAGATTAAAATGAAGAAATGTTTACAGAATATCTAAAAATGTTGTCAGTTTTATGATTTCAACTTTTTTTTTAAATTTGAAGATATTATAATGGGTGTTTCGGTAACTATGACCATGAACACCCAGGTACATTGGTTTTGTTACATTTTGTTACTTTAAATAGTTACATTTTATTTGATTGATGCTAGATATTATTGTAAACATTAATTGTTTGAAGGAATTTTAGGGTCTTGTCTAGCGTGTCGGGGTCGTTACCTAGGGCTTCTTTGAGGGAGTTTGGGATGTTCATCTGGCGGCGTTCGTTGGCGTATTTTGGGCATTCCACTATGATGTGTTTTAATTTTTTTTAAATAAATAAATATATCTTGACACTCCACCGTAGCATATCTCAGTAAGTGATATATTTATGAGTGTGAAGAGCAGTTACCAACTGTCATATTACAGTCCTCAAATATGTTAGTAGAGGGTGAACCACAGGGCTAATTTTAATGTGGTGAAAATTAATCGGCTGTGGGAATCGAATCCACAGTCCAATTCCATAACAGTGAGCCATCTATCCCAGTTGTCATTTTTATGTTGATTTAATAAAATTTATTCAATGTAACATTTATATTTTAAACACTATTATAATATGAAAAATTACGCTTGATATTATACGATGTCATTGGAGTAGAGAGGTATTTTGAAAGGGGAATGCCTAATAGTTTATTTAGCAGAAATTTTATAAAAGATAAACACATTTATACATGTTCATTTTAAGAAATCATTAAAGCTATTATATTATAATGTACTCACATATTACAAATATATAAATAGTATAAATTATTGATGCATATTTACAAAATTAAAAAGAATAAACAGTATAAAATTTTCTCATATGTTTAGAATTTTTGCATCATATTATTTACTTATGGATTAATAACATATAAGAATACGTTTTATAATTTTGATAAAAACTATTTTGGACATGCCATTGATTTGTTACTGTTCTGATTTATTCTAATTATCTTATTTGCAAATTTAAATCGGTGTGCAATAAATCTTTTAAAAATAATTTCTTTTAAACGCTGGCAATTTTTTATTGGAGTAGCCGGAATATAAGATATTTTATCGATAGAATAAATATTTTCAATTTTTTCTTTATTTTTCATCATAACAAGTTCTAAAAATACATTCCATGACTAAAATTGTAGAATTGAAATATATCTTTATTACGAAAAAGATAATAAATTCCTTTTAAAATGTTTTAGAACACATAATTTTGTATAAGACTTGAATTTTTAATGTATTTGACAAAAATTCTTCTCAAATTACCTTTTCATTTTTAATGAAATATTATTTATTATTGTTTGTATTATTAATGAACGAAGAACTAATTTAGAGACGGATTCTTGTCAGTAGAAAGGCGCCAAAATTTGTTAATAATACAAAATATATATATAATAATAAATACAAAATTTAAATGAATAATAACAAACGAAAAGAGTTTTTGCAACATAAAATAAATGAAATGAATTTTATAACACAAGCAATCATCAAATAATATTCGTATATTCCAACATTTTTATTTTAAATGGAAACCTATTTTTATTAGTTCATTCGATAGAGAATTAATTATGTGGGGGTGTGAGCGCAAATATATTTAATAATTCTATAGATAAAAAGAAATTCAATTCAAATATATTTTGGACCACCAATAGAAATTAACCAGTGCCTTAACTGTACTCTTAGTTTATTCAGGTACACTAGTTACATTATATTTTAATTAAAGTTTCTATAATAATATTTAGTTCAATGTGAGGTAGAATGGATTAATCTAGTTTGTAGATAGTCTAGGATAAGTTCGCAACCTGTCCCAAGCGATAGCAAGCACAAAACAACCGGCTCCGAGCCTAATGTAGTTTTTTTCCGGTTTGAAAATTACGTTTATTATTTAGGGTGTATTATTAAAATACAATTTCATCATTTAGTCTCCGGTACTAAACATCCTGAAAAAAACTCGTGTCGGGTTCAATTTTACCTCACTGTACACGCAACGGTATCCAGGTGCACCAGCATTCGAATAAAACCACTAAAATTTACACACGACCCTATAAATGTTTTGAGATATAAAATTTTGTGTTTAATGAGGATCAATTTTGTTTTGTGACAGGAAACAAACGAAAAAACGTCATTATTTAGTCAGCAATTAGTTTTACAATAGCTCATAAATTCAAAGAAAAACTCCCATATTTCGGATGGGTAATCACTTAAATTAGAGACAATAAAAGCGCTGTCTTACTTGACTATTAACTTTAACCACATGTTTAGGACGGTCACTCGATATTTTAGAATGTTTCTTAAGTGGATACTAATATTTACATTGCCTTATGTATATGTTTATTAACTAGTTGTTAGGTACTTCAATCTGAATAACAGTGAATAATTTTAGACTTGAGTCTTGGAATTGATTATTGCTTAATATAAACCCGAAAATAATTTCAATTTAATTTTGTAGAGCGTCTATAAAGTTTTCAAAACGAATTCGCTAAAATAGAACAACGAAAATAAGAATTATTATTAAAAATGTATCGGTATATTTCAGTAAATAAACTAGGTTTTCAAATCTATAATCTGATTTGATACTCCTAGTAAATATAAATAAATAAATAAATATATCATCACGCCTTTTACCCATCACTGGGTGTGGCACTCTGCCTACGCAGATCTCGGTAAGTGATATATTTTTTTTCGCGTGAAGTGCGGTTACCAGCCGTCAAATCACGACCTCCAAAGATATTAGTTCAAATTACGAAAATTTTATTAATTGTCACTGTTTGATGTGCTATTTGTAAAAATAAAATAAATATATCAGTAGTTCTTTTACCAATTACTGGCTGTGGCATTTTGCCATAGCAGATCTCGGTAAGTGAGATATTTATGTGCGTGAAGTGTGGTCATCACTCATGAAATTACGACTCTCAAAGTTATTAGTGGACGGGGAGCCACAGGGGTAGTTGGAATGTAGTGAAAATTGTTTATCGGCTGTGGGAATTCAATCCGGGTTTACAAATTCACACGCCGATTCGACCTACCTACCCCAATTTTGTTTGTAAAAATGATAAATTTATTAGAGATTTCTGCATAATGATCAATTATGACAGCATATGAATGACGAAATCTAAAGATAAGCAAGTTTATGTTCAATGTTTTATAACAAGATTGTTGCATTACACACCTTACAAAACTGAAAGTGCCCAAATAAAATTAGTTTTGCATTAGAAATTTATGTTTATTACTCAATTTTAGGAATGTACCGCCATTGAACAAATGACTTATTCAGCTTAAAATAACAGGCTTTAAAATTGTAGAGGTCCAATAGGTTATATCATTATAAACTTATGTTAACAGCCAAATGTACCGGGTGTTTTGACATCGCGTTGAAGCGAAGACAAAGACCATTGAAAAGTCGGTTATATTTACAATCTGCCTGCAATAAACGATACTAAAACGTTTACAGCCGCGGTGAGTTCGTTGCGTGCGCGGGACCACAACACAAAATATTCCCAAATTGGTTTGGGATCGTAGTTTTACGATATGCCAATATGGCCGCGGGCGGCGTGGCCCAGCAGTAACCGCAACCCGGCTGTGGCGGTAATTAGGGTGTTTTTGTTACCGGTAAGAACTCGCCGTGCTTTACTGCCGTTGCCTCATCATCATCCGGTATTTATCTTCGTCTTTTTTCTTCCCGTTTGCGACCACGCCACTTGGACATTAGCCGCCAGGATCGGACTCTGCAAAATCACTATCGCATGCATCACTACATGCACACTTTCAATTATTCCGTTTTTATTGTCTGATTTCTCTGAAGAGAGAACAGCGTACTTGACGTGCATACGTGCAAGAATAATTGATAGCGTATTAAAGTTTATATAAAATTAAAATGTGGAAGAAACTTTTATATTTGACTCGTAATAAAAACAGACGATCAATAAATAATAAAAATTAAATTTCTACAATAATTTTGAATGAGCTGTCAATTATATTATATCACTAGGATTGTACAGTTTCCACTGGCTTATAGAAAATATTTTTTCTAGTAGAATTTACATATGGTGAAAGGTAATTAATTAGGAGTCAACTAATTATATGTTTTATTGTCAAAAACTTATTTGAAAGAAAAGTATTTCAATTTAAATTTTTGTTAAGTTCTATATATTTGATTTAAAATGACGTGTAGACACCCCTGTGCTATCTTCATTAGGTTAATAAGAAACAGTGATATAAATATATGATCAAGATGGTCATTATTTTTGTTTTTTGATGCTCGTCCAGGACCGAACCTGTGTTATATAATAATGTTCTTTTATTTCAAAAATATATACAGTAGGCCCCAGATATTGTGTTTACTAAATTTTATGATTTTAAATTTATCCATTGCTAATCAAAATTGAAACAATTGATACATTTAAAATACATAATATTTTAATCAATATTTCGAAGATAAATCCCTCGTAGGACTAGTTTTTATTTATAAAAACGTAATTGCTTGGTAACAACTAATTGACATGAAAAATTGCAACAACTATGGTGAAGAGATTTTGCATTAATGTTTTACCGGAAACAAAAATAAATTTAAAATGATTTACCATGTATATGTGGAAATCAATAGAAACACGAACCTTTTGAAAATGAACCAACGAAATGAAAGCTATTTTGAGAATTGTCAATTAGCGAAATTAATAAGTGATAATTTTTCATCCTTGGTTGCCGAATAAAATAAATGCTATTTTCATAAACGTCAATTGCAAATGTGTCTATCAAAATGACAAATTCTCGATGGAGTACTGTTTCTACAGAAGAGATTTTTGATTGTTAAATTCCCACGCAAAATATAACTCATAACATGATAATTGTCAGATAATATTTTGACAGGAATCGATGTTAAGGAAATGAAAATAAAGCGAGTGAGGCTCATGTTAAAATATTATCGGCAATTAACATATCACTTGTTATATTAGTTATGATTATATACTCCAAGTTTATAAACGGCAGAACAAATTTACTTTCAAATAAAATTTTGATATGTCAAATGACAGTGAATTGACTGGCATGATTTGGTGTATCTTAAGTCAAATTGATGCGAGTTTGTTGAAATTAAATAAATTTACCATGAAAGTAAATTTAATTGTCGTTTATAAAACTGGACATAACTTATTAAAATAATAACATTTATAATTACTATTTCCAAGGTAATGAAGATAAATAAAAGTATATTAATTTGCAAACAGTTCGGTGTCTCGACGTCAAATGATAAAAGTTAAATTTTTTGTAGAGTTTTTAGCTCATCGAGTCCAAAAGTCGAGCTTAAGTAACCGATACGATGCCTGTATCATCAACAACAATGAAAAATTTTATTTAGAAATTTTAGAGTCCCTAGATGACGAAACCGACTTTGGTTTAGATCGCAGGGCTTTTTGTCCCTCAAACTCCTCCTGCAGTTTTCAGTCGATTTTAACCAATTTTTTTACTAGCCAAATTCGACTTGTACTGTTAGAGGACCAAAACATTTCGTTTGTTTTTAAATATTGGCAACCTCCAGTGACAAAAATATTTCATTTTTGCAGTCCTGCAGTTTTTAGGTAATTTCAATCAATTTCTTTTTAAGTCAAATTTGAATATAGATATTTATAAATATATAAATAAATATATCATCACGCCTTTTACCCATTACTGAGTGTGGCACTCTGCCTAAGCAGATCTCGGTAAGTGATATATTTTTTCGCGTGAAAAGCGGTTACCAGCCGTCAAATCACGGCCCTCAAAGATATTAGTGGAGAGGGAGCCACAGGGGTAGATTAAAATTGGTGAAAATTGTTTGTCGGCTGTGGGGATCGAACCAGGGTTCTCAAGATCCACAGGCCGACTCGATACCACTGAGCCACCTACCCCATTTCTATCACTTTTAAAGTGATCGCATACAAAATTGACTTTAAAAATGTATTGTCAATTGTCGTCAAATTTAAATTTTATATTAATGTCCGTGAAGTCCAGCGCGTTACACTTGTATATGATTGAATTAATTCGTTAATAAGAAATAACACATATAGAATTTGTTAATACTGTCAATTTGAAAATGATACAAAACGTATGTGGCTTTCGACTTACTTAAATCCATTTCATAAACTGCAAACATACGAAAAGCAATAAACCCTCGAATATATCTAATCAGGTATCTTTATTTCTTTTTGCTTACACTATCTGTGATGCACTAAACACAACACTCTTCTAATGCATTTATAAAATAACCTTTATTTTTGTTAAACGAAAATTGATGATAGTATATGTCATTAAAATGTCTTTTAGATACGACTGATCACGTTTTTTATGTTTACATAATTAAATAATTAATTACAGAACTTAAACCAAAATTTATGGGGTAGGTGGCTCAGTGGTATCGAGTCGGCATGTGGATCTTGAGAACCCTGGTTCGATCCCCACAGCCGACAAACAATTTTCACCAATTTAAATCTACCCCTGTGGCTCCTTCTCCACTAATATCTTTGAGGGCCGTGATTTGACGGCTGGTAACCGCACTTCTCGCGAAAAAATATATCACTTACTGAGATCTGTTTAGGCAGAGTGCCACACCCAGTAATGGGTAAAAGGCGTGATGATATATTTATTTATTTATTTATTTATAAACCAAAATATGTTGAAATTATTTACATTTTTCTGATTCATGACACAAACGTAGTTACTATTTTTACTATTAATTTTCTTTAAAAAAGCTTCATTTAAATATGGAATTACCTAGGTTATTGTTCGCCAAAGAGTAAAGTAACTTGACATCTTGTAGAATCTCATACGTGTAGAAAGCTTGGGAAGTTTCTCTGTCTGATTTCTTTAGGCCGTCCACATGTAATTGCTTGGGTTCCTTCGAACGACTCGAATTTCAAGAAGAGGTGCATTTTTCATTGTTTTATATGTTTGTATTTCTACAGAAATGCTGTTTGTTTAGTTCCGGTAAAAAAACGTTTCTAGCAAATGGAAATTTTTGTTCTGCTTCTTAAAACATAAATTACTTTAGTCATTTGAGAAAATTGAGACAAATTTACCATTCGCTGTAGCAAATGACTTTATTTGCAATTTTTACAACTAATAAAATATAATAATTTAAATAATTTTAAACTTTGATTAGGTACTCTGGTCAAACAAAAATTTTAATTAAACATACATCTTTATGATATTCATAACAGATGACTAATAACCAAATTTTTATGGCAGCGTTAATTAAGCAATCAACTAAATATAAGGTATTATAAAATTTCGATTATCAGAAATAATGAAAATTGACACGTTTCTAATAACCAAAATTTCCGTTAATCCGTAGTAATTTAATTTTCACGATAAATTTGATAAAAATGTACCAAACTCTGCAAAATTAAGTTAGTTTAATTGTGCAATTGGCTTATAATATAACACTATTCTTGTCATTCAATAACCGTTTCTGATAATTCGTGTTCCCGATAAACAAAGTTCCAGTAATGAAGGTATTATCGTATTTTCAAGATATCTTGACAAATCCGGTATCAAACTTGTTTGTATCTGTGCTGCTGTAAATTGTTCAAAAATTATCAAACACAAAAATGTTTCAAATAAAAGAAAAACAGAGTTAAATATTCTATCACTTTTATTTGAAGAATTTTCCTCTAAAATAATTTAAAAACGTTTTACAGAATAATTTTGCAAGGGTTTTTAACTTCTTATTTTAAGAATTTAAGATGCAAAAAGTCAATTGAGAAACACTTCAATCAGAATCGTTTACACTGCACTGCAAAACGAATAAATTAAGCACGGTATAAGGTTTTAGTAATGGAATTATTGCAATTAAATAGTTTCTAATAGTTAGTTATGAAGATTTAGTTTCGGTTTTAAAAGATAGGTAGGTTTTTATTTTAAGTACTTAACTCTTTGTAAGTAATAAAATATTAGAAAATGAGACAGTTGGTGCTTACTGCATTTTAATTTTTCTTATTTCACACAATATTAAGTGAGTCATAACCTGTCATTAAAGTTTTATTTTTATAATTTGCATTTTAACAGCAAAATATATGTTATCTCTCTAAAATATTCATGCTCAACTAATTTTATAATAAAAATCTTTAAATATTTCATTAAATAATAAATTCTTAAAGAATTTTACTGGCTTTGAAGTTAGTTAGGGCCGGGTTTTCTATCTCCGGATAATGTGCCCGATAACTATCGACATGATAATTTATAAAACATAGCGTCATTTGTGCTGTCATTTTTTCCTACAACAATACATAAAGTGATTATTTTCCGCGATTTAAATTAGAGAAAAGAAAATAGATTTGCGGTGTAAAAAAGAAAATAATTTGTATGAATTATAAAAAGTCGTACTGCAGGTCACTGCAAAATAATTGTTATAATATTTAATTAATTTGTGGCGTCTTCTTTTAAGACAAAGCAGGTAAAGTACAGAAGCAGTATTTATGTCGCATAGGTAAACTGATACAATATAATGTAACAAACTAATTTATTTTTTTAACTAAGAATATTATTCGAATTATAAGCGCAGTCATTAATTAGCGCAACAAGAATATTTTGAATAAAATACAAATTGTGAAAAGAGTTTTTTTTATGTAAACTATTTTAAATATCAAAAATTATTATCCATAAATTTAATATTCTTATCGCCAGTTGCAAAAAACACAACTTAAATTTTAAACTTTGCTTTGATTGATTTAACCCAAGTTTAAAATTTAATTAACATTAGATAAAATCTCTCTACTTTGGAGTCGCAATTTTTCACATCAATTGCTTTTGTTAGTTGCTACCAAACAATCACATTCTTGTTTATCCAAAAATATTTAATAATCATCCATTTCTAAATAACCAATAGAAACAAAATTACACTGATTATTTCCCAGGAGCTAAAAATAAATTCCATTAAAAATATAATTTCTAAACAATACTGTGAAACCTGGTTTCGCTAGAAACATTTCATCTTTGGAATCGCATTTCATGCACATATGTATGACTTATTAAGATCTGCTACGACAGAGTGCCATACTCAGTAATGAGTAAAAGGCATGATGATATATTTATATTTATTTATTTTATTTTAAATTCAATTACACATTGTCGTCTTTTTGAAATACAATATCTTTTTCTTCATAAACTTTTCAAAAATTATTCTACCCACAACCCAAAAACCATACCTACCACCCAAAGATTACAACCCAAACATCACATCAAGTTAACTTTCAAACACCATCGTTGGTCTATCTTAAACAAATCATCACAATTAGCAGTTCTGGCGGCAAAACAAGGGCTTTTGACTATTGTTCCATAGAGTGCCGACACTGAAGATTTTATGGTGTTATTAGCACGGCGACAGGCCCGATTTCCGGCACAAAACTGTGTTATTACTGGCGCCGAAATGCCGAAACTTTTTCCAAATTGTTTGTGTTTCTCTAATGCCGAGACCGCAACAAACAGCAGGTAGTGAAAAACGCGCATTGAAGCCATGCGGACTGCATTGGAGACTGTAATTTTGAATTTACGTAAAATTGTTTGTTTTCTTTGTTCTGGTGTTTTTCACTTTTGTTTGTGAACATTAGTAAAGCATTAGGAGGTTTGAAATTATATATGACGAGATAAAGAAATTAAGAACATTATCTTTTTACTGCTAAAATCTTTTCTTGCACTAAATATAAACAAAACTTACTTGCTATGTGATACAAAGTACATTCGAGTGCAAAAAATATTGTCGTCATTTTCAAGCTTAAACTATTTTACTGTTATTTAAATTTTTAAACAATTTGATATTTGTGACATGTTGATGTCTATTCCTTGTTTATAAGTTTCTATACTGGATATCCTGGAAAAGTGGTACACTCGGTATAATTTTTTTATTTACTAAGCAATCACAATTTCATTTTATGTAGTAAGGATATATAAAATGATATATGGATTGAGTAAATATCATTTCCGATTAAACCGGAAATAGCATCAACATCCTAATTTCAAATGTAATATTCTAAACATTTATAAATATTTAGATTTCTTATAAACCTCTGAATGATATATTACAAAAGTCGAGAAAGTTAAGACGCACATTTAGTTAATAATTAAATAAATTTAAATTTATAGTTCAATTAAAATTAAGATAAAATAATAATAATGTGTCTATTATTGATAGTTATTACTAATTGGTATTAATTATTTTTTCCACTGTCAAATTAGATTCGCTAGGGCTATTTTACTCATAAAAATTTAATTATGAGTGCTTAATTAATAAAAAAAGTTAATATGATTCTACCACTTCTTTGAGATAATCAGCATGTCCAAAAGTAAAAGCAAAAATGCAAACATACAGAATGTACTGAGAAAAGCGCACTATACGATTAACATGGGAAATGGATTTCTCCGCTAATTCCGTTGCTTCTCTAGTTACGTGAAGAGAAAGTTTCAAATAAGCATTAAAGAAAATGAAATTCTGTATTTACATGAGTATTAAAATTCAATTTACTTCTTTAAATACTATTAAAATATTGATGTGATAGTTAAAACATTCCACATTTCTTTGCATTTGTTCCAGTTCTATGACTAACTACATAAATACACGCCATATCAAATGACTTGACAATTACGTCATTGTATTTCTTTAACTGTTTTGTATACCTCAAGAAAACAACAGCGTATTTCAATGGTGTTGTGTTGTCATGGTTGCAAAACATACCAATGATATAATTGTTTTTCACCGCAGAACGTTTGGACCGTTAAGATCATTACTGTTATTCAGAGGCGTTGACTTTATAAAATTTTATTGGGTGCACTTTCAAACACAAATATTATATATTTATATATACAAAATCTACTAGAAAGTAACAACACAGAAAAATAATATCAAAAATTTTGTAAAAAAATATTGAACCTATAAATTTTTAAATAATTGAACACTAACAATACTTTAATATAGCGCGCTGGTAGTGCTATTTGAACAATAGAAATTACAACAGGAAAAGATTAAAATAAAGAAATATTGTGAGTTCAACAATGAAATAATCAGATATTTTTATTATTTTCACTATATTATGTATAGTTTCAACAATATTATTGTAAATTTTGGGGTTCGGTTACTGTTAAAGGTTTTTATATCAGTAAATATTCGGTTTCGTTTATCGGTTACAGTTTAAAAAAAATATTATATATGTTTTGGTTTCGGTTTCAATTTCAATTTTTTAATATTATAAATTTCGGTTTCGTTATAATTTCGGTATTTTTCAGTTACGGTTTCGGCTCAAAATAAACACATTATTTCAAATTGTAAAATAAATCTATTTTGTTTATTTGTAAAAAATATGTAGGTACTACATCCCTATATCAGGCAAAAAACATATTACGCATTACGCATACTTTACGATTTCAATTTATTTTTTAAGTATCTAATTTTCTAAAATCATTTATATTTCTGTTTTCTGCAATATTCATAAATAATTTCTACGATCGCTATAGTTGTCGATCTTACTTTCACACTACCGTTCATATCCAGGGTTGCCGATATTGGATAAATTATATAAAAGCTGCCCCATTAGTAGACCAATCTAAAAAAGTTTTACTTCTTTTGAAAATCAAAAAATTATTTGTACTTTTGTGTGAAGAATTTCCAGGAGTATTCAAATATTTTCTATCATGTACTGTTTTCGATAAATATGTATGTACCAACTAGTAGATAATAGTAAACTACGACACTGTTAAATAGATATTTTTATCTCGCTTTTCAACGATATAAAACACATTTAAGAATTATTTTATGTTTGTTATTATTTACATATTGTTAATGAAAAAAGATAAAATTCCAATAATGTACGTATTTTATTGAAGTAAACTAAAAATAAATTAGAATAACAAAATAATTAGAATCTCCATTCTGTTGAATACAAATTTTAGTTTTCTTTAAACAAGATTTTATAGCTTTTCTAATTATTCGCGGATGAATTTGTTTTAAAATTTGCTCAATTACCTCACGCAGGTAGTTTACATTATTATAATTTCTCATATAAATTTTATTCTTCATATATCTGCCATAAAAAGAAGTCCAGCAATGTTAAATCGGTATTTAAAATGTAGTTAACCTTTGATCTAACTTTCTTAACACACTATTGTTATTTAATTTCTGTATCAGAAAAACAATACAATAACCTAACGAAACAATGGCTAAAAAATAATATATCATATAGGAATAATAAAGTGTAAAACTCAAGCTAATGTATCTCGAAAATTGTTTCACTATCAGCGGTATCATTTCCGAATCCGTAGTAAAAATTTATTGAAGTCAAGTAGTAAATGCGAAAATAACTCCCGCATAAATGACCTATAAAACACACGTTAATAAATCATCGGAATAACCCTTAATCCAGGGTGATCCAAATCTACGTCACACACTGTTTAATGTGCGTTCGATCGGCCGTTTTTCCGCACTCTGCTTATACGTTCATCATTAATAATAGCAAATGTTATAGTTCATTATGGATTCAGTCAAAATATGCAAAAATTGAATTATTTATGGCAAGCTTTTCCTCGAAATACGAAAATAGTTTTGGAAAATGAAGATTTACTGGTTTAATTCCACGAAATTTTCAATAATTTTAGGATTAGTTTTCAAACAGAGTTTATATAAACATTAAACTGATATAAGATCACAGTTTATTTTTCTTAATTTAATTATTTATGGCAAGCTTTTCCACGAAAATGCGAAAATAGTTTTGGAAAATGAAGATTTACTGGGCTAATTCCACGATATTTTCAATACTTTTATGTTTAGGTTTCAAATAGATTTTATATAAACATCAAACTGATGCAGGATCACAATTTATTTTTCTTAAGTTGGTCAGAGATTATACTAACCATTGTTACTAGGAAACTTATTAGATATTATTAGAGTAATTATCTTGTCTTCATTACTGATATTTGTTTTACAGTTACATCAATTATACCTTATTTGAAGTAATGAGAAACTGTCTCATTTATATTATTTTTTATGTCTCATTCATGAAAGAGTATCTTAGAATAATAAGAATGATCGCTTGTATGAGAAACCATTATTTAGCTGTTGTTTAACTTGTTTTTTGATCCAAAATTATTTTAAAGATACATAAAACTAAATATTCTACAATTTTTATTAGAAGCATTTTTCTGAAATTTTATTTTGCTATGATGAAAAGGTAAAGTTAGTGAAGTGCTCTTAATAGATATTTCATTTTAGCGATCAGTATTTTTTATTTCATTTTATGGGAAAGTAACCACATAATTTATTTTTAAAATATGTAGATATATGACTGAAACGTGGCACAATATTCCTTTTAAAAATGCCGATAATATGTCATTTGATATTTAAATCCGTTATGTAAAATTTAATATAATTCTACATTATTAATTATCATCTTATACATACTTATTCACTAAATTAGAGATATTTAATTGTTATTTTCTTGTATTTAATAGCTTAAAGCTAATAAATAAATATATTATTATTATTATTATAAAACAGTTATTTGTCTGTCAAGGGAAGAAAGTGAGACATTTCTTCCCGAAGGTACTGTTTCAATTCGTAAGCCAAAAGCGAGGGATATGAAACCTCTTAGGGATAAATGATACTTCATTTACGAGATATACATATATTTTTTAACTGTTTTGCCAGACTGTAAATTTTTCAAAAATAAATTATATATTTAGATAAGATTTATTATTCTCTTGACAAATGTCACTTGGTTGTCACTAATGTCAAATCATACCGTTGTTTTCCAATTGCTATGGACATGGCTTTACTTTTATTCTCTAAGAGAGAATAGTGCATTACATTGCTAGGTCGGAACGAGCTCTATTTTAACGAGTTGCCAATTTTATACAAGTTAAAATAGACGTTCCGGCATAGAAACATACAGGACTTTTTCTCACAAGTGAAATGACCCCTTTTTAATGCGTGTCTTGTTTTGTGACGTAAGCGGAGCAAAATGAAACCACCTGAATAACGCTATTTTCGTTCCAGGAACACGCATTAAAAAAGGGTAATTTCAGTGCACGTGTCAAAAAAAAATATTTCCCTAGAGATAAAAGTATTACTTTCTTAATAAAAGATAAATTTCGAACTTTCATTGTCTTTATTTTTTAGAAATATGTAACACAACGTTTCGATTGATATAATCTTCAATCGTTATCAAGTAAATACTATTCACTTTTTAATAATCCACCATTTTTTATTACTTTCTTCTCTCATTTGAGGGAAGAAAACTTACTTCCTGACAGTGTCATAAAAAGTATTACTTATATCTAGTTACTTATATACTTATACAAACAGTCTTTAAATTAGCATACTAAAGTGCCAACTTTTGCTTAATTTAATTAAAGTTGGTAAGGCTTATAGTTATCGAAATTGCAATGGTAGTTCTCACTCTTTCTTATAAGAAGGTAACATAATTTTAGGTAAAATATATATCCATCATTTCCATTTCCAAGATAACTTGAAGGATGAAAAATCTGCAAAAGGAGGAAAATGAACAGTTCTGTATGACGTCATACCCGTTACAGGAACCCAAGTAAACCCTCGGCAAAATTCGCCTCAATACTCGCTCCAAAGACGTAGATGTAGAGAAACACGAAACGTTTCAATGCGCTGTCTTTATTAATATTATATGACGTCGATTTGAAGAGAGTGAGGTAAAGCTATTTCCTATTTTCGGTTTGCCGGTGTGAGACTCTCCTCAACCCGTATTGCATTTGCATGTATATGGAATACGGAATATAAGGAAATATTCCCAGGGTTGAGCCTGGCGGGGGTGAAGATGAAAGGAGGGGTAAGGGATGCCGCCGTATGACTTGTTTCATCATAGAGGAGATGAACCGAGCCGCATCGACACTTTCAGTTGGTTGCGCGCGCCACCGAACCGATGGTTGCTTTACGAACTACACCAAGGATGAAACCACTCTTTTTATTATACGAGCGGGATTTCTATAATATTTTGTTCAGTATTTTTTCTATTTAAATTACAATAATACATTTTTGTATTGTTGGTTTTATTTAAATTACAGCATGAATCTAAAACTAATGCTGGGATTACACAAAACTTACTCAAGAACGACAAAACAGAAAATTAGTTTATATTTTGTTGATGTTTTGTCTATTGAAATAAAAATTATTTGAAATCACGAGTCAGTAAAATTATAATTATTTATCAAAATAAAGAGGAAATCGATACTCGAATTTGCAGTTTGCCTCACGAGAATGGCGAGTGCAAAAAACGCTTTCTTCTCGTGCTAGACACAACATTTTTTTTTTTCCAAAAAAATTTAAATATGAAAATAATTAATATCACATTATAAATTTACAGGCAGAAAAATTAGTTTGTTATTTAAATAATTACTTTAGTTCTAGTAACAATAGTGGAAAAAAGAAACAAAACTGCTGAGTTGCGATTTTAAATCGTAGGATTCCGTTTTATTTCCATAACTTCAAACTTGTTTTATTTCAATTTTTGAAAGCAAAACTTTGACTCAATTGTATTGCTTTGATGTACTCTTAAACCCGATATAATTTTACCAATGTGTGTGTTCATTCATTTAGGGAAAATAATTGTAATAATTAGAACGTTCCTGCCAACAGCTGTAACAAGTTGCAATACTCAACATTAAATAGAGTTATGATACTCGTAGTTAGAACTAAATACTAACTAGTACCATGGATGAAAAGTATTTGTATACATCTAAATAAATATATCATCACGACTTTTACCCATTACTGGATGTGGCACTCTGCTATAGCAGATCTCGATAATTAATATATATTATATTATTATAAAATTACGGCTTCCAAAGATATTAGTAGAGAGAGAGCCACAAGGGTATTTTTAATGTTGGTAAAAGTTATTTATCGGCTGTGGAAATCGAATCCAGAATGTCAAGTCCATAGTCCGACTTGATACCACTTGACCACCTATCCCATTAAAGGGTTTACATCCATAAGGATAATATTAATGATAACTAAGTACAAAAGAAACACGTATTCAATATTTAATCTTTTTTATCTGGGTTTTGGTTTGTGTTTAAGTATAGTTTGCGAATAAGCAGCCGTGTGTGACCGAGTTAGATAGAACAGCGTCAACGCGACCCGCCTCGACGTAAATAAGTGAAAATTTCACTTTATTACGAAAATAAAATGCATGGCACTTTATATTTCCCTCGTTTCGCGCGCAAAGGAAAAATAATACGACGCAAAGTGGTAAATAGTAAACCTGTATTACCAACACAATAAAAACTTATGAAAATGTTATTAAACTAGTAAAAACTCACATGAATTCTAATTACATGAGAAATGAAATTTTTCCACATACAACTGAAATTATGTCTTCTATTTTATTAACTAGTATTACGTACATAGTTTTCAACAGTAGCGTAATATTTATACATTTAAACTTTATAAAAACGTTCGAGTGTAAACTGTATTTATGAAAACGAAAATAGCTTTTTGTAATTTTAGAATATTGTAGTCTATTTTAGAATATACGTTCGGTGAATATTGGTTCTAGAGCAAATAATAAAATATATCGACATGCAATAATACACTCTGCTGTTATAGTGTAATGTATATTTGCATTTATATTTTTATTTATGTATGATATTTACAAATGTAACTTGTTTCCTATGACAGAATTTATAAATTTATCTCGTACATATCTTACAATAGAAATGTATATAAATTTACCTATCATTTAAATGTTTCACGCAAAACGATAGAGCACGAAACATTGCATTTTATATTGATTTACTTTTCTAATACGGGATTCATTTTTGTTATATAAAATGGTGTGCCTAAAATTACATTTTATTTAGAGGAATAACAAAATCCCAACTTTGATTTTCACAAACTATACATGGCCAGTAGCTGAAGAATAAATAAATTTTAAAAATGAACAAATAATAATAATACAAGAAATAAATAAGCAATAAATAAAATGATATCTGCGTTATGAAAAATTGAACGGATATTTAAAAGTTTGCACTAATTAAATATGTTCATTAAACTCTATCCGAATTTCGGATCAAATGTTTTATCCGAACTTCTCATCAGATATTTTATTGGATCTATGAATCAAATCCGATTCGAATCTGATCCGAGAGAGATCACATCAGAATTTGGATCAGATCGGATCGAATATTTTTGCTGACCTTTAGTTATGAAGGAGAAAAATGTAGAACAATAATTTTGAAAATAACGAATTTGATAAATATAGATCAAAAATTAATTCCAGTGAATGATCCTGCTTTATAACACTTTTGAAGTAAAACAGTTGGCTGTGGCCCGTATACAAAACATTAATCACCTCGCAGCGTTCCTATATAAATTACACGTCATAGACAATAAAATTTACGATCTTCTGGGGCTTAAGGTAAACTATCGGTTTGAAGAATGGTACGCAGTAATCTTACATAAATTAATAACCCGAAAAATTATGATCACGAACATTTAAAAACGTAATATTTTCTCGGCTTTCTTGCGAAAAGAAAAATTAAGTTACTCGGCATAAAAAAGTACCCAGCAGCAATCAAATAAATTTCAGTGTGATAAATGAAACAAAACAGTTTCAGTAAAATATGAAACGGCACTGATATTTCACAATTTCAGTCACTTTATCTGTATGCTGTACACCTAATTGCTTTTGTTTTATTGTTATTCTATATTAGTTTAACTGAAATAAAATTAGCAATATTATTTCATTAAAATATATCAATATTAAACGGAAAATAATTGCAAATTAATATAAAATTAGTTTGGAATAATTTTAATTAAAAATATGCATTACAACAAATTTCAAAATTCAATCAAAAATTTATTTCGATACTAATATACCCAATGCAATTTAATATAAACACCAATAACTACATTTATATAATATTGGAGCGATTTAAAATCTATTTACTGCTCTATACGAATGTATTACTGTACAATTAATCCAAAGATATTACATCTACAATTTATAATGGAGTCTAAACTATTCGAACACTCAAGAAACTAGAGATGGGCGAATATCAAATTTCTTGAATTCGAATATCGAATACGAATATTAATCAGATCTCGAATATTCGAGGTACTCGAATATTGAATACTCCTAAAAGTTAATTTATTAATTATTAATAATTATTTAACTATGTCCTTTTCATTATTTGATTGAAATTGTTAAGATAAAATAAAATTAAAACAAAAAAGAAAAAGACGAAAACTTCAAATTTTAGGTGAAACGTACAAATTTGAAATATGGTACGTCTTCATGGTTTTGAAACAAAATATCTTTGTTATTAATAACTTCAAAGTATTGTAATATAATAGCTTTAAGTTTATGTACAAATAATAAAGGAAAACATAGTCAAAAATTGAGGTCAACAGATATTCGAGGTATTCGAATGTTCGCTATACCGATCTCGAATATCGAATAATGTCAATATTCGCGGCATTCGACTATTCGCGGGTGATATTCGCCCATCTCTACAAGAAACTATTAAAAAACCCAGTACCCTCGAGAATAAAATAAAATAATTTTACAGTATTTTAATCAAAACTCATATGGTTAAAGCAACGCATTGGAAGTGTTTAAAAAAGTGTAATTTTACTGTAACTATAAGGTGTTAGAATTGCAATATTTTTAGTGATACCATATAGTGTTAATGGAATGCCTAGAAATAATAGATATTATTACAATTATTTATTATTAGGGAAAATACAAAGAACAGTAAATAATTTGCGTTAATTATTTTGCACAAATATTCCAAGCTAATTATTTTTATAACGAATGATCATCCCTACTTGTCAATAAGTGTTAAGTTTTATAGCAATTCATATTGTTGACAATAAAAAATAAATACTTAGATTCACTGATTTACTTAAAAGTATCATCACACACAGCATCAAATGGCCTATGCTGAATACATACTAGGGAAGTTTAAATTTATTAACTACTAAACCATTTTCAGTTGTTAACATAAACATTATTTTTATTTTAAAATATAAAATATTAGTTACTGATATTAATATTGCTTTGAATTGGTTGCTACTATTTTTAGTTTAATGTATAATTGAAGAAATACTTCTAAAATAATTAATTTTAGGTTAAAACAATGACAAAACAAAGACTAAAGTTTGAAGTTGTGATTATACTTATGTAAGACAAAGACTAAACCCACTAATTAATCTATTATAGGCAGATAGGTAACCCATAGTAATTTTAAGTAGCGCGTATTTTATTCTGAATAAGCCAGAGCTATCTGTGCTGACAAATTGACTAATATAAATTTGTCAAACAATATCGGTAAAACTTAAATCTGGAGTTGAATGATTTTGTGCACACAATTTAGCAAAATAGAACAGTAACATAACAAAAAAAGAATTTAAATAGTTATTAATAGGGTTGTGCATTTGACCAGTCAAATATTTTTCGGTCAATTGACCAAGAAACATTTAATAAAAATCACAATTAAAATTGTAATTAATTTATATAGTACTGTTTACTACATCCAATATTACTGAAAATGAAAAACCAACAACAAATAATAAACAAAACCACATCAAATTCAAAATAAAGGGGAAAATAAAGTAAAAGACGTAACGAAATGAAATAATATGTATTTATTTTATTTGTAAAGTAAAGTAAGCAAATTTTCCAGAACCCAGAATACCAAACTATATATATTCATGTAATAATAGTAAGTAGCTATTTCTATTGAACAACAGATGTCGTGGCGGTTCCATTTAGATTATTTGACCGTATTATTTGGCTGTCAAATATTTTTGGTCAATTGACCACGGCACATCCCTAGTTATTAATAATTAATAGGTATTTAAAGTAATCATAATTTAGCACAAATCATCATAATAATTGAATTCTGTTTTTATTATTATTCTTATTTTATTTATAATTAATTTTAATACCTCTTGTGTTTTTGCACGTCTTGTTATCTATTTTTTACACAGTAAATTTTATTTATTTTTAAGTAATGTAGATTGTATTTTAATTTGTCTACGTAATTTTTAAATAGTTTAAACTTTTTAAAAATCATTTGGTACTTGCGATGGTATTAAAGGATATATTATTTGCACTAGAAATAGGCGGCAAAAATTCCAATTCAAGACGGGATAATGTAACAAACTTCGATGCTATCCTTTTCTTGATATGTAATTTTATTTTAGTTATAAAATAATTCATCAATTTTATACTGTAGCTGAGAATGATCTGATGTTATTACATGTGTGTCAAACATTTCAAAATTATGACATGACAAACAACAAAAACAGTAACTACGTTAAGAGTTGTGTATAAGACATCACCATCAATCAGTTACTTACTCGTATAGTCCGTGACTATTTGAGTATCTCCTAAGTCCAAATACATGTTATTAGATTTGACTTCAAATTATGAAACCATTTTTCAATCGACTTAAATCAACGCAATAAACGTAGTAAATATAAAATTAATATTAATTAAAGTGAAACCAATCTTATCAGCCGTCATTCGCATTTAAATTCCATTCATTCGCGGAATTAACACACACGCGTGGTGGAAAACACGCATAAATTCACGCTTGGGTGCGATAGCACACGCACGGAAGCTGTTCTGTTGGCACGCCACGAGGTTACAGAGCTATACTGGCGCTGGAACGAAGCACAAGCGACAATCACTCAACAATGGGACGTTTAATACATTTGGCTACGCGCGCCGAATAACAATG
The DNA here is from genome assembly GCA_947425015.1 of Pterostichus niger. Lineage (NCBI taxonomy): Eukaryota > Metazoa > Arthropoda > Insecta > Coleoptera > Carabidae > Pterostichus > Pterostichus niger. The sequence goes on along the minus strand of OX380344.1, from coordinate 27,690,785 downwards.
TCGCAAATGAAAGAACGCGTCAAAGAAGTCCCGGGTGCCCGCCGCTCGATTTGCATCCCTGTCGTAAAAGGGAGGTGAGAGAAATTTGATGGATTCGTCCTGGAATGAATCGTACTATGTTGCATCGTTCGAAACTAATATTAGATGAAGAAGAATTGTCAACAACATAAATTTCATCAAAATTAATATCAGTTACTTGTTAATGCAATTCTCTCAATGTTTTCCGTCTTTTGGGCAATTCCTAAAAATATAATTCTTCTCTATTTCCACCATGTTAACTCAAAAATAATTCCTGAAAAAAAAAATTGTAGAAATGCCTAGTGAATAAATCAATATATTAATATTTTTTTCAACAGCAATTGGGAAAGCAAGTCTTCTAATGGTAAACTAACTCAAAACTTAAATTATTTTAGAAAGAGGCAAGAAAGTTTTTTGCATCCTGCAATTTTTTATAGAAGAAAGGCACACAATTTAATAAAATTTGTCACTTTTTTTTGCTTAGAAACAATACTTCTATTTTTTAACAAAATTTAAATTTAATGTTCCAATTGAGCAATTATTCATATTTATCCCGCTTGAGGAAGCTAACTGGTGCACTGGAATAGTTTCTTGAGAAATGCAATGCAAAATGCAATGCGAATCCCAATAAATCGCAGAAAAAAATTAGAACGTTTATTAGGTTTCTATTGTCAACCAGCTGTCAATTGCTGGTCAGAGAATACCAGATTTGATAGCAATTATATTACATACATTGTTGTCATGGAGACATTACATGTCACATTAATTAATCCTAAACGTCAAAATGTTCTCATTACATTATTATTAATTTTGGGACATAGTGTTCGAAAAAACGTTGTTTGATACTCGATTGCGAAATGCTTTTGCATTTTCGAATGCAAAAATAACATTTCGCAATCTAGAATCAAAAATAACTATTCCAGTTAAATAGTCATAAAAGTGTAATGACTATTACTCGTTCGTTGAATAATGTAGTATTATTTCCACAGTCCGACGAGTTACAATTATATTTATCACTCCATATATTTTGTACGTGTATGTCACATAAATATTTGTTTCTAGCAAAATCTGATAAATTTATTTCTTAGAAACTATAACAATTATTTTTATAAATAATTCAATACAGTTTTAACTAGACAATTTATAAACATTGCTTATGAGTAGGTAAATAAATAATTCTAAAGAAAAGATAATATCTATTACATTATCTATTACTAGTTTGATGTCAACAAATTCTTTGAAATCTACATGACTAATTAACATATAAAATTAATAAAACGACATAAAGAAGAAGTGCATAAATAATATGATAGGGATAAAAGGAAACAAACGAATCAATCAAATACAATTCGTCGGAATTATCTCATAAATAGACGTCATCAAATATCCTTTTTCTGAGAATTTATCAAGTATATGTGGGAACTAATATAATAAAAAAATTGTTTGAACTAATAAAATGAAAGCTATTTTGTTAGTTTTCTACTATTGCAATTATTAAATGATAATTTTTCATCGTAATTAAATTTCCTTGTTTACCAATAAAATAAATGCTATTTTCATAAACGTCAATTGAAAAAATTTATCTATGGCAAATTTTCGATGGGTAACTGCTTTTACAAAAGAAATTTTAGGTTGTTAAATTTTCACGCAAAATATAGCTCGTAATATGATAATTGTCATTTGAAATGATTTTAAATTCGTTGACACGAAAACTTTTACTTCCAAAATAATTCATAATTTATGTCAAAATATTATCAGCAACTATCGTATCACTCAATATATTTATCTTTCACTGACATAAATTATCAACAAAATATGAATCAATCCATTTTTTAGAACGTCGACACAATAATTCATTCCCAATATATAAATAAAAGAACAAATTTAGAATTAAATTGTAATGTGTATCGTTATAATACTAGGCAAAAGAACGATTTCAAAATCCCTGTTTCTAAATTGAACATAGTTAAAAGCTCTCCAAATAGAATAGGAAAAATTATTTAATTGAGACTAAATTGGATATGTACCATGTACCTATATTATTATTAATATCTACCTGACTATTTTCTAAACATATTTGTGTCAAAATAAATGTATACGTAAATAAAAACAAAAAATGAAAACTGGATGAAGCATAGCGGGATGAATCAGAAGGGCACAGAGTAGGACGCAGTGAGAACCAAAATGCGAACAGGGACATGGGAAGCAGACGTGTCAAATGTGATTCGATGGGACAATGTGAAGTTTTGTGACGTGGGTGCTTTGCTGGTGCTGGCGCTCGTGCTCGGTGCTCGGTGCTCGTGCTCCCATGCTACACATGTATGATGTATGTTTAACGTGAACGGGAATTTCTCTGGGGCATTAATGATGTATGACGGGTACAATCTACATGAAAATCTGTTTTACACTTGTTTGACTTGCTGTTTTCAGTTGTGATGTGAAATTACCTGGCTAACTATAATATTTAAAATGTAAATATAATTAGTCAAATAACGTACAAGCTGAGTAAATATTTCATAAAAGAATACCTACTGAAATGTTTGAGTAAAAATGAAAAATTTAAATTTTCAACGCAACACCTCTCGTTTACGCCAACGACTTGTTTACTTGAACGCCAGAGCCACAACCAACAGAAAACAGAATCAAACATTTATAAAATGTTCATTTATTTAAATTTCATTATTTACTTTCAGCGTGATATTCATCCATAAGTTTGTTGATCTTATTACCTTTTTACGCATATTTAAATAATTAAACTTAGTTTAAATAAATAAAATGTTGCTTTAAGCTTAACTTTCAAGTCTTGTTGATATAATTATTTATGTTACGCTGTACAACAGGAATTTAATCCCAATTACAGTACAGGGTCCGTACTCACCGAGCCGCAGTGTGATAGTTTTTATATAATTTTTAGCTTGAGTGAGATTCGAATTCCGTATCGCTATCCACACCACCGTACTGACGGACAACAAGTTTTACCTATATTTATAGTATTTTATGGTCAGTAACAGTCGCGGGATCAAATCTCATTGACTTCAATTTATAAACAAGAATATAACTACGTCAAAGTAGTCCGGTTCTTCAATAAACTATAAATCCCGTTTGTCCAATTGGGATTTTTTTTTGTACAGCAAAACAAATAAATTCATTCTTACTTTAATCATCACAAAATATTATTTTGCGAATCTGGTTCAGTTTAAACTAATAATGAAAGTATTCCATACTTTAAGTGCGTCAATGAATAATACTTACATAATTTTAAATATTTCAGAAATTAAATCTTGAGTATACTTAAAAAAAAATTAGTATAGCTCGGTGATCTACATATCAACCTTGAGTTGTGAAAGTAATTTGGTTGAAATCGGTTCAAAACTGCAATACTTTGAGAAACAAATAAATACGAGCGACTGGCAAAATATAAAATTCAGACAATGTGCAAATTTTTCAATTTAAACATTGTATTCATTGCCAGTTATTTTTAGACGCCCTTAGAACTCATGTTCAATAAACGCAAGCCGTAATATTCGATTTTAACTCAAATTATTTTGACATTTCATACATTTTTTAAATTTTTTCGTTCTCATTTTAAATGAAAAATCCCTAAGCCTGTAGTATGCACGTTCCAAACAAACAAGCTTTTATATATTTTTTTGGCTAAATTTGCATGATTTAATACTACCACAATTTCACATTTTACGGTAATATATATCCATCGAGACCAACGACGTATTCAGATTGTAGTAACCATGGAGCGGAACGCGTCTATGGTTACTAACTGTGCTGGCCAGCCTCTAACGATGCCCTCATAAGGTGACTTGGAGGCTGAATTTTGTGAAACTTAGCTAAGTGTTTATTTTATACGTTTTACTATCTAAATAATTATGTTGTAGTATAACAATAAATTGTTTTAAATGACGAATTTGCTCGCATACAAATTGTCTGGAAATAGAATACGTTTTATTTTATTTTAAACAACTTGCTTTATGATATTAGGCAATTTAGATTGTTCAATATTTAGTGTAATGTAAATTGAGGTTTTTGGATCCTCACAGCTTCCAAACTGATTTTCAAGACATTAAAGATATCCCTGTGGTTATGGCAGAGTGTCACAATCTGTAATGGGTACAAGACGAAATGATTTATTTATTTTATTCGATACAAACACCGCACCGATCTTACAAACTCGTGCCTTTGAGAGTCGACGAGCTAAAAAGAAATCAAGACAACTCGTTATGGAACAGTCTATCTTCAGCAATATGTTCGATGTGTTTCATAAAAAATTCAGCACAACTGTACCCTCAACCAACTCACTCGTCTCCACATCACTCTATTCCTTATTCAAATTCGCTGAAACCACCCCTGTGTCACCCAGGGGAGTACACACTACAGCCCGGACTAGCGAAGACAAGGTAAGGAAAACGCCGAATTTCCCTTGTGAACCTACAGAGCGCCCTCGCCCTTCGCGGTTACTTTGCGGGTTCATACACAGGAATGCCATAATCAAATGCGACGAGATGCCCCCGCGGCCGCCCCAGTGGTGACGCCACAGACAGAAGGAGGAATTACCATTCCAACCCCGCAAACGTTTTTCATTTAATTGATAATGTGGAGATGGTATGCGAGAGGTTTTTTGGCACTGAAGTATGATTGTGGGAATAATGGAAATTGGGAGGGTTGATTAAATCGAATATAACTGCAGAATAATAGATATAACATTATGATATGACTCTGGGGTGTTTACTAAAATTTATGTCTTGAACAAATAAATAAATATTCGAGTAGAAATAGACAGATTCTAAATTTAGACACTTTAATTTATATTTTCAAGAAAGTAGAGCAAAACATTTGCTTTTTGTATATTTTCTATTATATTTAAAACATAATCTCAAAATAGAAAATTGCTACCAACAAAAATATTCATGTTCAGGAAATGAATAGCAGAACACAATATTTTTTGGACTGTAGTCATGAATTAGTCGGGTGGTCAGTATACATTACAAAATAAAAATGACAGCAATCCAATATTTAAATTTGTAAGCAGAATATCAGTATGTGCTAAGTCAAATGAAATGACAATTAGGTACCTACGATATTTTTGACACCATAATAATATAACAACATACGAACTAAATAATGAATCACATTGTACCATTTATCTTGTATTACAAATAAAGTAAATCAGGTTATTGTCATCCCATTTTAAATGTAGTACAAATTATTATAATAATTACCCGATAAATTTATTTATTTACTATGCTATACGAAAGGAAATTAATGTCAATACAAAAGATACAAAATAACATCATTCGTTCGTACCCTACAAGCATGTGTGCATTACTTTTCAGTCTACCCTCGTATATTGTTCAACAGGACTACATAAAACATTCTCATGATAGAATAATAATAACAAAATTGTATCTAAATAAAAAGAAACAAAACCAAAATATACATAAATTAATTAAATTAGTTTGTCAATAATACTTTTAAAATTATTAAAGTTAACAAAGAAATTAATTTCAGAATGTAGTTTGTTATATTTACGACAAATAACATTAATTGATGCATTAGGATGGTAGTTTATGCGAGAAAAATTACATGAACATAATTTATTACAACGGGTATTACAATAGTTAATATAGATATTTAGAGCATTAACCAAATGAAGTAATTAATTAATTTATATGTCTGTCAGTACGGTGATTTGTATAGCGTTACGAAATTCAAATCTGGAGATCTCAAGTTCGAATCCCACTCAAGCTAAAAATTACATGAACTATCACACTGCGGCTCGGTGAGTGCGGATCCTGTACTGTAATTTGGATTCAGTTCCTGTTGTACAGCGTAACATAAATAAATATACAAATTGCGAATTGAGAGCTATTATTAAGAAATAGTTAAATAAATATATCATCACGCCTTTTACCCATTACTGGACGTGGCGCTCTTCCAAAGCAGATCTCGGTAAGTGATATATTTCTTCGCATGAAGTACGGTTACCAGCCGTTAAATCGTGACCCCCAAAGATGTTAGTGGAGGGGGAGCCACAGGGGTAGATTTAATTTGTTGAAAATTGTTTGTCGACTGTGGGGATCGAACCAGGATTCTTAAGATCAAGCCGACTCGATACCACTGAGCCAACTACCCCATTAAGAAAAAATGTGTATTTCCCTAGAAAATGTTTATGATACGCCATTGGCAGCACTAGCACCACACTGTCTACATGACGACGCAAAAATACCTGTGGGTGTACGACGTAGACGTAGCGTCCCATGAATAAAACATACGAACGTGCCGTTAATGATGCATTATTTATTGTGTATTAATTAATAAAAGGAACACGAAAATGTCATATCATCTGATAAGTGGCGAGCTAAACAATGACGTATGCTAGTAATTAACATATCTATCATCAGAGAACATGTTATAATGCATTTTACACGTTGGATGTTTACAGAGTTCCTGTCTAAATAAATGTGTCTTCCTGCATTATTTATAGCTGTAATTCACTTGAAGTATGACAGGAATATTTGATGACATCACACACATCATAACTCCGGAATGATATTACAATTTTCGATAGTAGGTACTTTATATTTACTGTTTATATATTAACTATCGAATATGATTTATTTTATATTTTCTTGGCTAAACTTGACTTGGGGGCCAAACCTGAAGTTGGCTGCAGAACAAGCTGCTTCTGGCTTGAATTCAGGAATACCAACTTAACGTCAAAAGCCGGGCAATTTGAAATGCGAAGTATATTTATCATAAAAATGCGTTCTGTACTAGCTTTGGCATGGTTAAGGGTGTTTTTTTTTACTAACGAAACGAAATTTTGTTTGTAATAAAATTCGAGTACATCTGTTTAAAAATATATTTATCATAAAAATGCGTTCTGTACTAGGTTTGGCATGGTTAGGGGTGTTTTTTTTACTAACGAAACACAAATTTTTGTCATATGACTTTGACTGAACGTACAGTAATGATGATAATTTTAAAGTTAAATTTTATGACAGAACAATTCGAATCCAGGCGTCATCCGAATTGTTCTGTCATAAAATTTATCTTTAAAACAAAATTTTGTTTGTAATAAAATTCGCATTTCAAGTATATTTATCATAAAAATGCGTTCTGTACTAGGTTTGGCATGGTTAGGGGTGTTTTTTTTTCATTGGTACTACTGAATTCAAGCCAGAAACAGCTTGTTCTGCAGCCAACTTCAGGTTTGGCCCTCAACTCAAGTTTTACCATTTTCTTTTCCAAAGTAATAATTATTATTTTATTACTTTCCGCTCTAATCCATCAAACGTCATAAAAGTGACACTTTTAGAATTTTATGCACAAGATAGAAGTTTTGCTTATACTCCGGCGGAGTAGAATAAATAAATAAGTATCCATAGCAACTATAATGAATCAGCGAAGTATTCCATAGCATCTGCAATCTATAAACGTACATATGTGACGTGTTTCTCATTATATTAGAAATAGATTGTTTTTAAATTTCTACTTCTGAAGAAAAAATATAATGTGGCATTCAAAGTAAATGTGGTTTTGTCGCATGAAATTGTCTGACTCGTTATGTTTCTACGCTGAAAGTTATACCTAATATCAAATATTAAAATATACTCGTGCTATTTATTTATTTTTCTATTTTGCGTTCATAAGAAAGTTATACCAAAACCCTGTTGCGTATCGAAATTTCGTTCACTAAGATACGCTACATTTTGTTTTAGACAGTTGGTAATAGCGGATGACATACTGAACCTATCAGCTGAGAACATCAAAATGTGAATATAACCTAAAATCTGATCAATTCATAATTTTCAATAACAGTTATCAACCACAACATTTCATATACAAATTGCCTTAAATTGATTCGGTTTAAAACATTTCAGATTTTTAAAAATTCTAATTTATAAAAAAGGCAAAATAAAAAAAAGTATAAATAACTCATTTTATAAGACTTTTATCGTACTTGTCCTTTATCTACTATTAAACCAGTGACACTAAAAATGTTGGCTAGGAATGAAATACCCTAATTTTTGCGAATTATAAAAAAATATTTTTGTTGTATAATCAGTATATCAAATTATATGTCATTAAAGTTGCGTGCATAGGTATAGAAACACCCTGTTTACATGCAATAGAAATAATAAGTAATATTAAACCAGGGTTCGAAGATAATATCGATAGATATATATCATGATATTTATTTTGATATATATCGTCATATTTTTGCAATGATATATATCCATTATATAAAAATATCAAATAGTTTTTGTGATATAGCCTCCGGAAAAGTGAAATTTTTCGTATTTTTAAATTTTTCTACTTTTCCGAGGCTATATCTCAAAAACTAAATGTGATATGAAAACGCGCTCAACGGCATTAATTTTCTCGTGCTTCAGTTAACTTATAAACATAGTTTCAGCGATTTTTATTTTTTTTCAATTTTCCGCCAAAAAAATCGCAAAAAGCGGTTTTTTAACATTTTCTCGAAAACCAGAAGTCATATGCATTTGTAGATTGCACCACTGGATTCAGTGGGTATGTATGTAAATTTTCGTGGGTATGTATGTAAATTTTCGTTTTAATAATCCTACGATTAAGGATTTTTGGGAAAATTGAATTAAAATCTGAAAAAACCAAAGGGGTACCCCTTAAAATTATTAATAATTAAAAATATTAAATTGCTTAAAATTGTGTGAAAATTTGCTTATAAGTCAATTCGGACACGAGGAATTCAACGCCGTTGAGCGCATTTCCATATCTTGTTTAGTTTTTGAGATATAACCTCCGGAAAAGTGAAATTTTTCGAATTTTTCAGTTTTTCTACTTTTCCGAGGCAATATCTCAAAAACTAAATGTGATATGAAAACGCGCTCAACGGCATTAATTTTCTCGTGCATCAGTTAACTTATAAATATAGTTTCAGCGATTTTTATTTTTTTTCAATTTTCCGCCAAAAAAATCGCAAAACGCGGTTTTTTAACATTTTCTCGAAAACCAGAAGTCATATGCATTTGAAGATTGCACCACTGGATTCAGTGGGTCAAAATACATATGTATGTAAATTTTCGTTTTAATAATCCTACGATTAAGGATTTTTGGGAAAATTGGATTAAAATCTGAAAAAACCAAAGGGGTACCCCTTAGGAAATAATTAAAAATATTAAATTGCATAAAATTGTATGAAAATTTGCTTACAAGTCAATTCGGACACGGGGAATTCAACGCCGTTGAGCGCATTTCCATATCTTGTTTAGTTTTTGAGATATAGCCTCCGGAAAAGTGAAATTTTTCGAATTTTTCAGTTTTTCTACTTTTCCGAGGCTATATCTCGAAAACTAAATGTGATATGAAAACGCGGTCAACGGCATTAATTTTCTCGTGCTTCAGTTAACTTATAAACAGGGTTCGAAGATATATATCCATTATATAAAAATATCAAATAGTCTATAATAAATACAGTATTATTACTTTCATTAATTCTGTTAAAATTATATTCTAAAGATAATTCTTACTTTACTAGCTTTTGACTAACTTCACATCAACGACATAAATCCAAATTGTGTGCCATTTGTGATGTCATTAACGGCAAAGTCGGAACCATTTCCAAAATTTTTATTTGGTACTCATTTTAGAAATACAAATCCTTAATATGGTGGAAAAGTGTAACTATTAATGAGTCAGAGTGGCCAAATAAAAGTACATTTATTGAACTATGTGAACAGTTACACACTGCTGTAACAGCCACAGCAGGGCTGGAACGATATTTCTCCACTTTTGGCATTGTCCAATCTCAATTACGTAATCGTCTCGGTAACGACAATGCCGGTAAATTAGTTTTTATGTTTAAAAATTTAAACCAAAAAGAAACTACAAAAAAAAACTAATTTAGATTGGATTTGGCCAAGTGAGTCTATCTGCAACGCTGTTCAGGAAGTTCATCAGAAGATGATGATTTGATATTCTTACTATTCTTAGTACTATATAATATTTGTGTATCCATTCAATGTATATTTACTTTTTTTCATTACCTATGGTAATTTTTTATTTAGGAGTCTTAATTTATTTTGTATTTCCTATTGTGATAATAAATGTGTACAAAAACTAAAATTAAAAAATAAATATCCAAAAAGTGATATTTATCTGATATATATCCTATATATGAGATATTTTGATATTTGTTATAAATATCATGATATTTACGAACCCTGTATTAAACTATCAACGATATAAAAATAAAAGCACATTTTTATTATTTATTTTTAATTTTTGTTATAATAAATTAAAAAATATATCATCACTACTTTTACCAATTACTGGGTGTGGCAGATCTCGGTAAGTGATATATTTCTTCGCGTGAAGTGCGGTTACCAGCCGTCAAATCACGGCCTCTAAATATGTTAGTGGAGGGGAAGCCACAGGGGTAGATTAAAATTGGTGAAAATTGTTTGTCGACTGTGGGGATCGAACCAGGATTCTCAAGATCCACAGGCCGACTCGATACTACTAAGCCACCTACTCCATTTTTATATTAATATTTAAGAATCGCAGAATTTATTTGATAATTTTTCTTAAAATCAATCAATTAACAATTAATTTATATCACTTTCCGATTGAATACCTACAATTGATTATTTAAATAACTATTCTCAATACTACTAAATCCAATAGAATATACGAGTTGAAAAATATAATTTCCGTTTTAAAATAACGAGTTAAATACGAATGTTTCTTATTCACGTTCATTATTATCTAAAAAAATATGTCAAGCGAAATAACGAAACGGAATATAATAACAAGTAAACAAATTATAGAAATTACAAACAAAATTATTTGAAACTATGATGAATAATTTCATCAAAGCGGAAACTAGTGCAAATGATATTATATTAATTACTGTTGGAAAAAAACGAATGTAATCTCCCAGATAATACCTCAAACCGCAGCATTAAAAACGTACAAAACTTTTCCAATTAAACAGGGTTCGTCATCATCACCATCACTAAACCAGTTCCCCAGTTTGTGAGTCTCTGGCTGTAACTTCACATTGTTGTTTACTTTTTAAACACACGTTTAATATTATAATAACTATTAATGAAGTACATGTAGTGGCATAGAGTCGCATTAACGAACTTCGTTCAGCGACGTGATATTGTTTTAAAACTTTTCCTGTACACGCGAGCTGGAACTTTTTAATAAAAAAAGTTTTGATCGCATCCGGACGAGCGTTCCGGACAGCATTGTTTAGAAATAACGCGCCTGCAGGTAATTTACCTGTTATGTATGTATACTTTATAGGAATTTGTTCTAACGATTGTGGTCTAAAGCAAAGGGAGTTTAAGGGCTGCTTTTGTTTACCACAAACATGTTTGTTATGTGAACAATATTATAACAAATATTGTAAATGGAACAACATCTTTGTATATTTGACGTTTGCCAGTCAAAAATATTTTTTATTTATTTTATACGCATAGCAAGAATATAAGAGGACATGATATTACAATCTTGTATTTAGCCCAATTTAGTTCTCCACTATAATCATAAAATAGTAAATCAGTCATTCTGTATGACTAGACTCACCAGAAACAATCAAAAATGGTTTTGGTTATAAGATATTTGAGTTTTTTGTGCCATTAATTTTTTTGTAATAGCATTGCGATTTCTCTTTATCCCTCTCTTTAGCATATGTAGCCCATTTTTTTTTAATTTTCATTGCTTTATTTCTTTACCTAAGTGAAAGCTAATTTCGAGGTTATTGTTATTTAGGTGGCTCAGTGGTATCGAGTCGGCCTGTGGATCTTGAGAACCCTGGTTCGATCCCCACAGCCGATAAATAATTTTCACCAATTTAAAAAATCTACCCCTGTGGCCCCTCCATCACTAATATCTTTGGAGGGCGTGATTTGACGGCTGGTAACTGCACTTCACGCGAAAAAATATATCACTTACCGAGATCTGCGTAGGCAGAGTGCCACACCCAGTGATGGGTAAAAGGCGTGATGATATATTTATTTATTTATTTATTTGTTTTGCTTACATCTTGACATATAGAATTCATAAGTACGTATATTTAAAATAAATTTGTAATATATTATTTTATTTCTTAACTAACGAATATATCTAGCTAATAGAAATTTAGATCATATTTCACAAATCAGTGAGGGAAAAGACATGCTGAATGTTGTTTATATCAGGAAATTATACCAGTGGTAATCAAACCTTTAACTAAGATATTCTTAAAGTTTATTTATTTTTCTTTCTCATTAATATTTTACTTGAATATTTAATTCTGAACTATTTATAACGAAGTAGAAACAATGATTAAAACAAGAAAAAAATTCATTAATGTGGTTGTTTTGTGAGATATAAATGACGATGAATGGATGATTAACAATTTAGTGAGCGCGATAGTAAAACAGTAAATCAACGCGGAAATATAAACCATTTAAATTTAATTTAATTTATGACAGAAAAATTCGGATGATACCTGGATTCAAACCAGGAACCCTCCGCATGCCGGGCAGAGATGCTAACAGCCACACCACATCACCTGTGTCCGACATTTAAATTAAATCTCTCATTTTGTTCTTTAATTAACTATGACTTTCATATAACATTCATACAAAATATACTATTTGATCTATTGATTACAGCGATTTTTATTTCCTGAATTTCGCAAAAATAATTGCGCATTAATTAGAGCAAACATTTTTCGTACCACTAGACAGAAAGGCAGAGACCGCGGAACCTTTTTTCGAAAGGGGTTGCGAACATTTTTTGACCGGAGTAAAAATAGTTTAGGTAATTAAAATGAATAATTAGGTGAGATACATTATATTAATAATATAATTTGTTTTTGTCAATTAATGTAACAGTTTTATAAAGTTTTTACATCTGTTTAAATTGAAAAAGACAATTTTACTCTATTACTCCGAAAACTGTAATTCGCTCTGCGGTTTTATTGATGAATATTTTCATCACCTTATTTAAATCAATGTCAAATGTTTTAATTTTGTGTATATGAAGAAAAACTAAACAGTAATATAAGTACAGTTTCTATTTCCTTGAAGTCTCGGTTTGGATTTTGAATTCGTGCTAGTATTTTAGTTAGATATTTTATTTTATTTTTTGTGTCCTGAACAGGGGTTGCGGGGCAACCCCACTTCCGCGGCCACTGCAGAAAGGGTACAGTAATGCATAAAAACAAGTGAACATACAAATTTATGTAAGTTAATCGAAGTTGTGTAACAGTTCTTTCAATTATTAATATTTACTAATTTGTATTATTTCTTTTTTCATATAAAAACATCCAGTATAGTGAGAGCGAAGACAATGTTAATATTTCTCGTTTTAATCGATCGGTGCTATTTGAAAGAAAAAAGTAAAAAGGATATATTTTTAAAAATTGATAATTTTGACAGATAAGGTTAGGACAAGGTTGTCCACTGACATATTTCTGCTTGTACATAATTTTTTTTTATTACCTTTATTTGCAATATTCATTTAGTATAAACACTCGTATTATGTAATACTAGTAATAACATATCACTAATATTAACCTTCAGGAGATAGAATTTTCAACCAACAAGAAAATTTGTGAATACTACTTACCTATTATTAGGGTTGTGCCGTGGTCAATTGACCAAAAATATTTGACGGCCAAATAAAACGGTCAAAAATTTGAATGGAACCGCCACGACATCTGTTGTTCAATAGAAATAGCTACTTACTATTATTACATGAATATATCTAGTTTGGTATTCTGGGTTCTGGAGAATTTGCTTACTTTACTTTACAAATAAAATAAATACATATTATTTCATTTCATAACGTCTTTTACTTTATTTTCCCCTTTATTTTGAATTTGATGTGATTTTGTTTATTAGTTGTTGTTGGTTTTTCATTTTCAGTGATATTGGATGTAGTATATAAATAAATTACAATTTTAATTGTGATTTTTATTAAATGTTTTCAATTGACCGGTCAAATAGTCGGTCAATTGACCGAAAATATTTGACCGGTCAAATGCACAACCTTACCTATTATATACCTTAAACATAATACTAAATTAAAAATAAATTCGATTGGTGAATGAACCTTAATAATTACGAATATGTACAAAATAAATGATGAGCGAGCATTATGAATAAACAACAAATAATGTTTATGTGAAAAATGAAATATATGATGCCAACTAATCATTTTTTTAAATGCTTTAAAAGTCGTTTTCGTTTGAACACGAATTTAGGTAGTTATTTACGCTATAATAGTCAGTTAGCAAGAAACTAATTTGAAATATTTCAGCACTGATAGTTCCAGGAAGTATTTTCATGGCTGATGAGTGATGAAATTGTCTGTTGTGATTATGAACAGTGTCTATTCAGTGTAAAATGTACCGCATAACGAAGAAAATGTGAAAATTGAGTATGACAGAACCGCAAGGGTAATTTCGGTGGACACTGTTCATCAATATAACAGTATTATTGTATTTTGAAATCTAATTATCGTGAAAACAGCACATTTTCATTTCAACATTAATTTAAACTTTAATATCCATTTAACAACGTAATGTTATTATCTTCAAAATTATTTCAACGTGATTAAACCATATGTGGCAGTTCACATCAGTTCCATGAATATATTTTCAATTATATCCGGCCAACCATTATAAATTTGCAATTAACAATGTAAATTTATTAAAATATCTATTTAATACGACGTTAATATGCAATTATCTCTAACAAGTCCCGTTATCTTTAATATGTTCATTTTGCACACTTCTCATAAAATTGCAAAATTCATGCTCAGCATTATTCAACCTCACACGGCCACATTTATGCTAATTTTACGCAAACACTGACCAACTAAATATAGTTGATCAAACTATATCCATAACATTTTCCATTCCCTACTTAATTAAATAACAAAAATGACTTTTATATTTTGGCGCAGGGACTAAAACCAATTCATTTTCATTCGGTTCTACTCGGAACAGAAACGAAATATTCTGTTTTTATTCTTATTGTTCCCTTAAAATAAATTTCTGGTAACCGAAATTAAAAACTAGTAAACACTATTTTTTGTCTGTAAATTTGAAATAATAACATTTTTTTAAAGTTAAATTAGAATATTACATTCAAAGCAATTATATAAAATAAAACAAATATCATTTTATTGAATAATACAAATTATTATTATTTTCTTTAACACGTTCAATGTACCGATATGTCGAATGAAATAAAATTTACAGAACTTGAACAAAAAATTGATTTATTTAATTAATATGAGTTCTTAAAACTTTCTTTATGTTTAAGTAGTATTTTTAAAATAAATACTTTATAAATGTAAATTAAATTAAATCGATGATTTCCTATGACATATAACAAATATAGAAGAAAAATTGAAATAAAATCAATTTTGAATCACAGACGACCGTGGCTTAGTTCAGTGGTTTCCAAACTTTATCTCTCAGCGGCCTCTTTTTTCCGTAAAAAATTGTCGCGCCCCCCCTCATTTTTTATAACAGCCTAACTTCAAAAGTCGTAATTAATTTATTTTATTGAATACAAAAAAATGAGTACTATAAACAAATATTGTTATTATATAAAATATTTGTTATAACAAATCTTTTTCTTAATCTAAAATTATGTTTATTACAACATAATAATAGAACAAAACATTTATAATCATAAAATTGTAATAAGATTAGAAATAATATTTAATTTTAATTAGGCATATTTAATACAATATAATCATAATTTTTTAGTGTGCTGAATGGGCGCTTGTTTCTCAGTTTCTCGAACCGGGAAATCATTGAAGATATCGCCACTCGCAATTCTTTTTCAACGAATAATCGAGTTCGATATTTTGTCTTTAAAACAGCTACAGCGGAATAGCCTGTTTCACACAAATAAGATGTTACGAAACGTAATAAAATTTCTAAGGCTTTGTTTGTTAAACTAGGGATATTTTAATGCGAACGCGAGTTAGAAACACGTGTGTGCTATGATGTAAATGGAGAATGTGTTCATAAGCCTCAATTTTATTATTATATAGCGCGCCCCCCTCGAAACAATCTCGCGCCCCCTCAGGGGGGCGCGCCCCACAGTTTGGAAACCATTGGCTTAGTTGGTTAAAGCATGTGATTGGAGTTCATAAGGTTCCAGGTTTAATTCCTGGCGGTACTCCAATTTTTCTTTTATGATTAATTTTTTTTAATTTTTTTATTGATTTATAGATTAAAAGTTACGAACAAGAAATACTAATATAATTTTTAATGTTTGTTGACAACATATTACTTTAATACGGACAAGTATATGTTAATATGGGTCTGATCAGTAGTTTGTAGAGCAGTACTTTATTTTTCATATTTAAGAAAAGATTTTCGTTCTAGCAGGAAAAATATTTTACACATTATTTCTAGCACTTTATTCAAATCAAGAATAAAAATAACTTACGAAATTTATAAATATATTCATTTCAATTGACCTTATGAATCTTTCGATTCAGCATAAATAAATATGTTAAAAGAACATGGAAAATATAAAATATCTAAAGCAAGTAGAAGTAAATATCTTCATCTGATTATTGCGCAGATATCAGAGAAGCAAATTCTATTAGGGAAGCACGAGGGTGCGTATAGCACTCATCGCATGCGCACTTTCCGTTTCCGGGTTTGGCGGGAGGAGTATATTGACGGAACCACCCGGAACTGAATTCCCAACAGCACCACCGTTACATGTCTTGTGCCATGTTATCGTTACACTACTTTTACATAAATGAACAATGTAGAATGAAAATAGCCTTTTTAGGTGGTTTCATTGACGCCCTGTTTCTGGACGGTAACAATTTTATAGCCCTAAAACAAAAAGTCTTGTATGTTCCTATATTTATTTAATAAATTAGTTTTGTAGGAACCGTAGATAATTGATATAATTCAGGAATCTTTGTATATTTGTTTTATTTAACAATATAAATGTTACAGTAAGTGAAATATTCCCATATTCAGCATATTAAGCAGGGTTCGAAGATATATATCGTCATATTTTTGCAATGATATATATCCATTATATAAAAATATCAAATAGTTTTTGAGATATAGCCTCCGGAGAAGTGAAATTATTAGAATTTTTCAGTTTTTCTACATTTCCGAGGCTATATCTCGAAAACTAAATGTGATATGAAAACGCGGTCAACGGCATTAATTTTCTCGTGCTTCAGTTAACTTATAAACACAGTTTCAGCGATTTGTATTTTTTTTCAATTTTTCGCCAAAAAAATCGCAAAAAGCGGTTTTTTAACATTTTCTCGAAAACCAGAAGTCATATGCATTTGAAGATTGCACTACTGGATTCAGTGGGTCAAAATACATATGTATGTAAATTTTCGTTTTAATAATCCTACGATTAAGGATTTTTGGGAAAATTGAATTAAAATCTGAAAAAACCAAAGGAGTACCCCTTAGGAAATAATTAAAAATATTAAATTGCATAAAATTGTATGAAAATTTGCTAATAAGTCAATTCTGGCACGGGGAATTCAACGCCGTTGAGCGCATTTCCATATCTTGTTTAGTTTTTGAGATATAGCCTCCTGAAAAGTGAAATTTATCGAATTTTTCAGTTTTTCTAC
Organism: Pterostichus niger; assembly: GCA_947425015.1. NCBI lineage: Eukaryota > Metazoa > Arthropoda > Insecta > Coleoptera > Carabidae > Pterostichus > Pterostichus niger. The sequence continues at coordinate 27,673,127 of OX380344.1, read as the reverse complement.
TTTTCCGAGGCTATATCTCGAAAACTAAATGTGATATGAAAACGCGCTCAACGGCATTAATTTTCTCGTGCTTCAGTTAACTTATGAACATAGTTTCAGCGATTTTTATTTTTTTTCAACTTTGTTCTAGGTGAAGAAGTGAGTTATACCATACTGATGAGCTCTAATAAGAGCGAAACGCGTCTATGGTTACTAACTGTGCTGGCCAGCCTCTGACGATGCCCTCATAAGGTGACTTGGAGGCTGAATTTTGTGAAACATAGCCAAGTGTTTACTTTATATTTTTTATTAAACCTTGTTTCCCCAAGTGTTGGATGACAATTAATTTTGTCTTTGTTGTTAATTTTATTTACTTTGACATGTGCATATTCACTCTCCGAAACATCCATATTGTTAAATAAAACAAGTATGCAAAACTACTACTCATCCTGTAATTGAACGCTTTCTTGATTTTTTACTTCTTTCTGTCTAATTAAATATAATAATACAATTGTTATTTGTGAATCTAGGCGCGATTGTGTGCGTCGAAAAAAAAGTTCGCCGGCTGAAGTTAAAAGCCTAGCCAGACTATTATAAAAATGAATGTGTAACCAAAGAAACATTTTCAGAAAAAATAATTATTTATTTATCAGCGGAAATTTGTAATCGTAGTTTTGATTGATCTAGATCAACCTGCTAATGTAGTTGACAGCCCAATAATTAATTTTTGTTGGACTGTTTACAAAAATAGTTAAATTTGACGAACAAGAATAAAGTAAACTTTGTTTTTGAGACCGAAATTTGTTAATAAACACTATTTACTGTTGAACATTTATGTAACAGATTTGTATATGAAATAAACTTTGAGAATTAGTTCTTGAACAATTTTTTAAGGCTATGAAACGACGCAATTTTTATAACCTGAATTTTTTATTAATCAAATCCAATTTGAGCGCTTGGTTAGTTAATATTTAATTCATTTGAGATCCATGCTAAACTCACATTAATTATTCATAAAATTCCTTGCGTATAAACGTATATCGCAAAACAGAAACAATACATCACGTATTTAGGTCGCAAAAGTCTGTTTAAAAATACAAAAATTAGCCAGCTTTTATCACGCCAAGATTAAAATAAACAGAATTATTTAAAACCCGCAGAAATCCAAAAAATATGAATATTTCATGGCAGCGAGAAAGATTAATTCTTTTCCAAGCGCACTGCGACCGAGTTATCTTTTTTTAATCTTCATTAAACAGCAGTGAGGCTTTATTTATCGGGCGCTTGCGATGCATTTCTTCGCGCCGCGACGTATTTGCATAATTCGCGACGCCCGACGCTCGACACCCAACGCAGCCGAAAGGGCGAAACGAATTCCCGGCTTCCATTATAATCCTTCGTGGGACTTGGGCACAAGCACGGGCCGACGAGCGAATACCTGAAAGCCGTACTCTTCGCTCTAAGAGCTCATCCGTCACATCGCATGACCCGATGCGTGATTCTATTTACTACTTCCGCACAGACGCGCAGACTGAATAATAATAGGCAACGAAACCTGTTGTAGGAATTAGGGAATTCGAATGCTGGTTGATGAATATTAAATGCTGTTTGTGATAAATGGCCGCAATTATCTGCTAATAAATAATTTCAAATACATCGTTACATGCATACCTAATTGCGGAACTAAATATATGAGTAGGTATCAAATATACCCATAAACAATAAATTATTAAATATCAACATATTTCGTTCGTCAGTTTCTCTTGTGCATGTAATATTGTTTTAATATACATTAAATGTGCCCTGAACTAGTGTATGGGGTAAAGGGTAGTTTTTCACCTTATCAATTTTTGAATGACATAATAAGAATATAAATTTTACTGTCTGTTACATATTTTATTCTTACGAAACCATTTAAGTTAGTGTATACTTGTCAATTTAACACTGTATTACACCGCAACTAACAGAAAGTGTAATTTTATCTGCACATCTACAAAATATGTCAAACTTAACCAATGATAATGAGTAACCTAGGTACCGTTGAAAACAGCAATATGTTGACTTTGTTGCTTTGAATTACATAAAAATAATAGTACATTATATTATAAGTGATTGTTATAATTTTAATAAGCATATATGATATATAATTCGCGTATAATATACAACGTTTTATCTTGTAGTAGCGGCTGTATGATTTACAACGTTTTAAGTTACAGTAGTGGCTAAATTCGAAATAGGTTCACACTGATTTGAATAGATAGTCTGTCAAATAAGTGAAATATCACTGCTAGCAAATTTTTAATTGTTTATAGTTGTCATTATTTCAAACATTTTAGTTACATCTGAACAGGGTTCGAAGATATATATCGATCGATATATATCATGATATTTATTTTGATATATATCGTCATATTTTTGCAATGATATATATCCATTATATAATAATATCAAATAGTTTTTGAGATATAGCCTCCGGAAAAGTGAAATTTTTCGAATTTTTCAGTTTTTCTACTTTTCCGAGGCTATATCTCGAAAACTAAATGTGATATGAAAACGCGCTCAACGGCATTAATTTTCTCGTGCTTCAGTTAACTTATAAACATAGTTTCAGCGATTTTTATTTTTTTTCAATTTTCCGCCAAAAAAATCGCAAAAAGCGTTTTTTTAACATTTTCTCGAAAACCAGAAGTCATATGCATTTGAAGATAGTACCACTGGATTCAGTGGGTCAAAATACATAAGTATGTAAATTTTCGTTTTAATAATCCTACGATTAAGGATTTTTGGGAAAATTGAATTAAAATCTGAAAAAACCAAAGGGGTACCCCTCAGGAAATAATTAAAAATATTAAATTGCATAAAATTGTATGAAAATTTGCTTACAAGTCAATTCGGACACGCTGAATTCAACGCCGTTGAGCGCATTTCCATATCTTGTTTAGTTTTTGAGATATAGCCTCCGGAAAAGTGAAATTTTTGGAATTTTTCAGTTTTTCTACTTTTCCGAGGCTATATCTCGAAAACTAAATGTGATATGAAAACGCGCTCAACGGCATTAATTTTCTCGTGCTTCAGTTAACTTATAAACATAGTTTCAGCGATTTGATTTTTTTTTCTATTTTCCGCCACAAAAATTGCAAAAAGCGGTTTTTTAACATTTTCTCGAAAACCAGAAGTCATATGCATTTGAAGATTGCACCACTGGATTCAGTGGGTCAAAATACATAAGTATGTAAATTTTCGTTTTAATAATCCTACGATTAAGGATTTTTGGTAAAATTGAATTAAAATCTGAAAAAACCAAAGGGGTACCCCTTAGGAAATAATTAAAAATATTAAATTGCATAAAATTGTATGAAAATTTGCTTACAAGTCAATTCGGACACGGGGAATTCAACGCCGTTGAGCGCATTTCCATATCTTGTTTAGTTTTTGAGATATAGAGTCCGGAAAAGTGAAATTTTTCGAATTTTTCAGTTTTTCTAAATGTGTACAAAAACTAAAATTAAAAAATAAATATCCAAAAAGTGATATTTATCTGATATATATCCTATATATCAGATATTTTGATATTTATTATAAATATCATGATATTTACGAACCCTGCATCTGAATAATGGCTGATTTTAGTCACTGAAAACGATTCTGTAATGTATGGTGACCGCGAAACTGGAACATAGGACTTTAACATGTGAAATCAAATTTTTGTAATATCCTGCTTTCCTTATTATGTTAGAGAAAAAAAATTTCAAATAAATGTTGCAGAGCAAAAAAGTCTACATTAAAATCAATAAATAAAATTAATTTTGCATGCTTTATAACGGCAGAAATTAAATTGACAATGTTGAAAATTAGCTTAAAACTAGAGATAACCTTGCTTAGAAATGAACCAAAATTGTTAGATGAAAAAATAATTTTGAATTATGAATTTTTAAGAAAAATAATATTTTTTGTAAAAGTATTGATGGTCCTGAAAAAGACCGTCGTGTTTTTTTATCAATAATATTAAATGTTTTTATTGTATTTTAAATTTAATACGGAATAAACTCAAAATTATCTTAAATTCGGTACACAAGTAAATCTCCATTATTTACCAAACAAAATCCAAGTCTGTAATAAAAATTGTGTTCCACATTTTTAAATTTTCGGTTCTACAACATTTATTTCAAGCTTATTTTCTCTAAAATAATCAGGGAAGCAGGAAATTATAAAAATATGATTTAACATATTAAAGTTCTATGTTCCGGTGTCGCAATCACCACACTGTATATAAAAAACTGCTACTATTAGAAAATAGTATATTATATTATCAGTGAGGGAAATAAGTCGTTATACGCGAGTGAGATGTCTGTTGCACTAATACGCAAGCGTAAATATAATAATTCCTACAAGCAAATAATGACGTTTCACTCATGTGTAATATACAATTTTTTTTTGTACAATGAAGTTATAAACGATACAAAGTAAATTGAATGGAGATGCTGTCAAATAAGTTAAATATCGCTGTTGTCAACCTTTTGCAGTGTATATGTATTGTTAGATATTTATGGTTGTCATAGATAAACATTTTAGTCACGCAAATAATTCCTGATTTTAGTCACTGAAAACAATTACTAATATATATCAAAAATTGCTACTGAAATAAATAAATATATCATCACGTCTTTTGTCCATTACTAGGTGTGGTACTATGTCGTAGCAGATCTCGGTAAATTTTTATATTTCATCGCATAAAGTGCGGTTACTAGCCGTCAAACCACGCAGCCTCCCCAAAGATGTTAGTTGAGGGGAACCCACAGGGGTAATTTTAACGTGGTGAAAATTATTTGTCGGCAGTCGAACCCGGGTTATCAATTCTATAGACCGACTCGATACCACTGAGCCACCTACCCTACTGTAAGATAAAAAATATGTATGACGCCTTTTTACCCAAGGCTGCGTTTGTCGTAGCTCATCTCGGTAAATGATATATTTTTACGTGTAAAGTTACCATTCGTCAATTCATGTTAGATATCATAAATATAAAGACGAGCTAAATTATATGTAATAATAATATTAGATTTGGTTTTTGTTATAAATAAAGTACGAACAATTTTAATTCGAACAAATCGGTCGAAGTATTATCATTATCTACTATCTGTCGGTTTATCTGTAGTAACTCAGGTTGAAGAAACGATAAATGTCATTTAAATTGAAAAAACTGCTCAGTTACAACAATAACAATACAATTAATATTTAACTGAAGTTGGTAAAAGTTGGCCTAGAAATTATTATATTAGTAAATAATGAAAGATATAGAAAAATGAAGCTATAGCAAAGTAAAACTTGATTTCATGCGACTGAATATGAATGAAAGTTTCTTTCAAAAGAGAAGTTAATCTTATTTCCATGAAGAAATGTCAATTTATTTTTATTCACATTTGTATTTACACAGCACCAAAATTCTAAATTTGAAAGCATCTTGAAAAATAATGATAATTTAATTTAGTTTAGTATTTGGAAATAAATACCTACATAAAAAAGTAGGTAATATAGATTTGCGCGTGAAGTACGATTACCAGACCCCCCTGAATATTTTAATGGAGGCCGCACAGGTAATTTTAGTGCCCCTATTCCGTAATTTAATCATTAGCTGTTGCCGATCGATAAGGTAATGATAAACCGTATTTTTCAGGATTAGTCTAAAAAATTATTATTATTTCGATAGTTTGTGACTAAAAATATTTATTCTGTTACATTTATTTTACTTTTATGCATTTTGTTCTTGTGTTAAGCTATGTGTATAAAAATATTAATTTTTAACCACACTTTTTACGAACTGTCAGTGAACTGTCATTAAATTCTTTTTTATAATAATATCTAAGTATTAGATGAATATAAATGTTGCAAAAAAAATATAGATTAAATCTATTCCTGTGGCTCTTCCTCTACTAACTTCTTTGGGGGCCGTGATTTGACGGCTGGTAATCACACTTCACGCGAAGATATATATCTGCTTAGGCAGAGTACCACACCCAGTAATGGGTAAAAGGCGTGATGATATATTTATTTATTTTATTTAAAAAAGTAATAATTAAAGCAGGGAAAAAATTCCTTCATTTTAATGGTATTTCGGAATATTTAATCTATAAATTAAACGTCCATTCCTCATTCATATCTCATCTTATGACACCATCATTTTAATCTGAAGATGGCACTAAACAATGCCAAAATATAACCAGTTAAATAAAATATGTTTTCCCCTGTTTCTACGCCATTAATTATAAGTTTTTTGCAACATTAATATTCATCCAATTTATTATTACAAGTCAAAATTCATGAATAGAAATTAAATATGAAAATAACATAAAAATGCCAGGGTTAATGATTCTGTTTACAGAACGCCGAAATTATGATAGTTTATAAAATAATCATGCAATATATACTGATTATATTATTGAAAACCCTAATAAAATATTATAGAGCTGTCTATTTTGCCATTCAAATTTGAATTACAAATTGAAGCACATTATAGAAATGTATTCAAAAAAATATATTTTCGGAAATCCAAAGGCAATCGCAGTTGCTTTTAGCGCGCTGCTAATGCATCGTTCACATTAGATTAAGTCACATTTACAGGTTAGCGTCACCATCAGCGCGTTCCGCTCCGGGCGGTGTACGCACCGTGTTTTTGTGCGTTTATTACGATTTCCAAATGGACTTTTTAATTTGATTACAGAGGGGGGTTGTTATTACCTTTTTGTCGCGTTGATAAAATTTCCCGTGAAAATTCTGTGATGTACGGGTTTTTGTCGGCTTTTCGCATCCCTCGCGCCCTTCTACCTTTCCTGTATGCTAATGTTGCTTTAAAATATTACTCTTTGAGGCAGAGTATGTATTACGCTGAAATCAATAATTGTTGTTTGCGTGAATCAGGTAATATTTATGCGTTTGAGTGTCATGGTTCCGATTTCGAAATTAAATTATGAGTGTTTTTATGTCGATGATGATACCTGTAAAATTATTTTTATGTTGGATAGATTTGAAGTATTGATATTTATATTTAAAAATTAATGGTGAATAACAATCATTAATTTTATTTGAAGTTTTATAATTTATAAAATTTTGCTATTGAGCGTAAAATTGGCGAAAATGAAATTTATTAGGCGTGGACAATATATTTTAACTGTCAGTTCAGAATATTTGATTCATTAATTATTTTATTTGGTTTTAATTAAAAATATATAAAAATAAATAACTTTTCAAGAATAATTTCATGTTCTTTTATTTGCTTTGGTACATTAAAAGTTAAATTTATTCAAATTTTATGAGCATATACTATATTATTGTTTATGATAAGTTGGTACAACTGCCCAAATTTTATGTTTAATTTATATAAACACTTTCAATATTACTATTACACATTCGCTTTGATATTGTTTATTTCAGACACATTTGTTTGTACATATTTATTCATGAAACTACTCGTAATTAACAAAACGCTTTGCTAATGTTTTGCTAAATAATTTGTAAAATGTATAATTGCAAAATACGATATGTAGTTGTTTATCTCTGTAACGAAACGTTAATGTTAACGAATTGTTGTGACGTTCCGAACATTACTATTTTAATTTTACTAATTTAACGTGCTAGTTTCCATAATAATAACTGTGTTATATCTCAGTCTAGAAGTTATATTATTTTATATATTCTACTTCTCGATTCTCAATGCGAAGATATTTATTTACTTATTTATATTATATTCAGATGACATCAGATATACAATTGAACTATTCGATAAGTGAGCTCTGTCACTTTATGCCAGCTTTGGTAAGCAGGTCCTCAGTCAAAATGATTTGATTTAATTAAATTATTAAACAATTGTTTTTAAAGTATGTGTTTATCGAAGGAAACTAAATTTACATACATACATACATAACATCACGCTATATCCCATTAAATGGGGTAGTACGAACCCGTCAACATTCTCATCCTGACACACGATACTCGATTCGACCACATTAACACTTCCTCCATACAAACTCTTTCTTTTCTCACAACCAAAATCCATCAACACGCAACAAACATTCATCCATTCTCTCCTGTACATCAGTTTCGTAAATCTTCACTTATGCCCACTTCTCTAACAACGAATTTATAAGAAATGAAGGCAGCATCGCCTGCGCTTGTTTAAAAATACATTTAACACAATTGCAGTTACACACTGTATAGTAAAAACTGAAAATGAAGTAAAAAAAGATGAGGAAGGAAGGGAGTATCTTTCTGCGCTTGTTTTTGAAACTGAATTCCACACAAACTAAACTTAAATGAAGGAATTTAAACTGAAAAGTTAACTACTTGTATTTTATTTATTTTTTGTTTAATTTCTTAATTTTAGACAAATGTCAAACTTCTGTTTATGATAGTGTATTAATAATACAATTTAATTAATATTTTCAACTGTTTTCTTCTAGAAATAAACGATATTATTGAGGAAAAAAATAATTTTATGTAAATGTGACAGTTAAGGCTATAAAAATAGTACCTAAAAGTAATTTTTTGATTTACAGCCCAATTCTCAAAAGAGTTTTAGCTAATCCTAATTTATGAATTAATCAAATTAAGATATTGGGTAGGTGGCTCAGTGGTATCGAGTCGGCCTGTGGACAAACAATTTTCACCAATTTAATCATTTACCCTTGTGGCTCCTTCCCCACTAACATCTTTAGTGGCCGTGATTTGACGGCTGGCAACCGCACTTTACGCAAAGAAATATATCACTTATCGAGATCTGGTACGGCTGTCCTACATCCAGTAATGGGTAAAGGCGTGATGATATATTTATTTATTTTATTAATTATCAAATTAAGAAAAACTATATTCCCAAAAAAAGTTTAAATATAATCTAATATAATTATTATTTGGATAGTGATTTAGATTCACTTTTTGAAATTGAACTAGAATAAGAGTAGCTAATCTAAAATTCTGGATTAGTTAAAACTTTATTTAGAATTGGGCTGTTAGTTACTAAGTTTAATTTTATAATTTAGTTGCTGCATAATTTCAGTATTGTTGCCCAATTGTAGCATCTAATGTTAAATTTTAAATATGGGTTAAATAAATAAAAGCAAACGTCATAAATTGACATTGCTGTGAAACATTCGATTTGCTTTTATTTATTTAAACCAAGTTTAAAATAAAACTTTAGGCGATGCAATTGACCATAAAAGTAATAAATATTATATAGGTCGTTTATAATTTACTACTGATATATATATATTTAATTTTCTTACAACAAAAATAAAACTCAACAGGTACCTATAATTATGTAAATATACAAAAATCTTTCTAGTTTTCTCTTTCAAAGTTATAAAAAAATATTTTTTAATAAGTACTAATCCCAAATTTCAAATAATGAAACATTACACAACCAAAAGAGCAGAAGCTTTTGAATATAAATTCCACTCAATCTCAGATTTCTTAAATATTCTTAAATGTGCCTGCCACCGGTCCTACTAGAAATCCCTGGACGCTATCACCAGCACCGTTTTCTCTTTATGGAATTCAGAACTTATCAGGTCAGGTGCGCACAGGGAGTCATTCCGACAGGCAATATTTTCTCTCTCGTCGCGGGTGGACTTTTGATGGAAAGAGGGCCCCCTTCATTCGTCCGAAGGCTCGTATTACAGCCAGGTAGGATGAAAATTCATATTTCGTCTGATGATGATATATGGTTGATGCTGTGGCTACGATTATGCAGAACTCTGCAGACACTAGACAGCGCTAGAGCTCAGTTCTGAGATTCATTAGGCACAAACAAAGAGTGGTTGTCCATACCACGAAGACAGTTTAAACGTGGTTTAATTTCTGTGACTAGAAATGATGAAATGCATTTTTGATTTGATTTTAGTTATTATTGTTACATTTAAACGACAAATCTAGAATATTTCAGAAGGATACTTCACTGTAATCAGAAAATAGTAAATTAATTATTTATATTAAGACTAGATCCAATAAATTAGTTTCAAAATTTGTTTAAGATATTTGTGTTTTTAATGCCATTATCTCTAACATCAGAGTAATGAGTTTTGTCTTTATCCTTCTTTCTTGCATATCTAGTGCATTCAATATTCTTTCTACTTGCCATGCCTTTCGCTTAATTGACAGCTAATTTTGACGTTATTGGTTATTATTTTGCTTACATCGTTATATACAAAATTGATAAGTTTAAAAAATACATATCTAATATATTATTTATTTGTTAAGTAATGAATATGTCTAGTTAGTAAAAATGGTTGTAAAATATTGCTTAGATTATGTTTTTACAAATTAGTGAGAGAAAAGACATGCCGAATGGTTTATATCAGCAAATTGACTAAGATTTTATTTATTTTTCTTTACGACATAGTTGATTTAGTTATTTAAATTTTATTTATATATTTGTCTAAATTATAAAATAAATCATTTATATGATTATAATTATACGTGAGCCCCACTGTTTGAGATCCTCATATCTTTAAGACTGACGACGCAAAATTTAAAAAAATCATTACGGCTTAATAATTAATAATTAAGACTTTCTAAAACTGTACATTGTTTTCTATTTAAATGAAGTTTCTTACAAAAAAATTAAAAAGATGAATGAACGACCCCCATTATTTATATCATTTTTAAACTAAAAGCATCGAAATACAATTTATTTTAAATGTGGTGATGTTCAGTCATAATTTTCCAAATCAAGAATTGATAAGTAAATATATGTTTCTTCTTCTTTGTCATATACATATTACACTTCTATAACGTCTTCTCCCACTCATTCTATTTCATATTAATAATATGACATCATCACATTTAAAATAACTATACATCGTTGTTTTCTAAAGATATATTTCTAATAGCCAGTTGCATCGCTATATCTTAAAACAATATTGAATCGAGAATGAATGTCAAATGAATTAATAAACATTGCTGTCAGTAATTCGTTTCGATATTTTTTACTTAAGTGATAGAAACAAGTAACATATCTGTCTACTAATAACATAATAATTAGCATCGAACATAGCCTATAACACTGTTTCTTCATATAATTAAATGAGGTATATTTTGGTATTAAACTCTAAACTATTTAGATTTGGGACAAAATATGCATATTTAAATATGTTTTTAGTTATTTTGTTTTATTAGAAGAATGTATCAGGGTACCTGCATTATGAAATCAATTATCCTGGTCCTAGGGTAAACAATATAATCGATCATCCACTACAAAATGAAATATAAGCGTTGTCCGGCGACTGAAAAGTTTCCTAGTTATTTTACAGAAACAGTTTTCAATAAATAAAGTACGATTGTAGAAAATTTAAATCAGGATTTAAATTCAGGTAGAAATGTATTTTTTACTTGTTTTTCAGCAATATACAAATTATATTAATTATTACTAAAATCTTTTAATATTAATTATTTCATTCCCTTGTAGATTCATTTCTATTCCGGAGTTATATTATTGTCATTAGGAGATATTGTTAGTGTTCTATGTTTTCAGCTTTGGTGTTATAATTATCAATTATTTTTATGAATTGGTAATAGAGTGAAAATTGGAACAAAAATGGTATTAATACTAAACATTATTCACCTTAAATAAATATATCATCACGCCTTTTACCAATTACTGGATGTGGCACTGTGCCGTAGTAGATCTCGGTAAGTGTTGCATTTCTTCGCGTGAAGTTCAGTTACTAGCCGTTAAAGTACGACCCCAACGATGGGGTAGTTTTTTAATGTAGTGTAATTTGTTTGTTGTCGGTGTGAATCGAACCCGGGTTCTCAAATCCACAGGCCGACTCGATACCACTCAGCCGCCTACCCATTATTCAGTTTACTTCTCAATATTCAATTAGTGGGCCGCACAAAAATATATGAAGGGCCGCAGGTTGCACAGATCTAAGCTGACCTAGATTATTTAGTGAAAAGCTAATCATTCGGTTGTAGTTAGTATTTTAGCATGTACGATAGTTTGTACATAAGAATTCAAGAAATTGTTTCTATATATATATATATATATATATATATATATATATATATATATATATATATATATATATATATATATATATATATATATATATATTACATACATTAACTTATAGATGAATTACTTATAACTTTATTCCACCGTACCGTTAAATGTGTTCAATAATTTATTAGCATTCATTCATTACTTTATCTGTTGTCCCCAGCTAATTATATTTTATTTTATTTTCAACAAAACTTACTTCATTTATGATGGAAGCAAATCGGGTTCGTTCGTTCATTCCCGTAAATTACCGAGAGCTGTAGAATCTGCGTTTCATATTTGTAGGTACATTCTTCAATAATTAAAAACAATAGGAAACAAGTTAGAACCTCGTTCGCTCCTTACTTTGCATTGATACCCATAAGTTTGAGTTCGTTTAGTACAGTATATGTTAGGTTAGTGTGGTGAATGCAGTGTTTTTGACGTTTTGTGAACATTTTTGTGAATATTTTGTTATATTTTAGCATAAAATTGCTTAAATTATATGATATTGTGTGGTGTATCAAAGACACATTATTATAAATCAAAAAACAATTAGACGGAATTTGGACTTCGGGAGCGAATGAAACAACTTATGTACTATACCGTTGTAACACTAATATTGTCATTAGAGAAATCTGCAATCGTACTAATTAATAACAACATCAGTTACTAAACAATAATAAGCAAATATATATTACAAATTTATTGTTTATATAATTTGTATTTTATATTTGCTTATTATTGTTTAGCAATTGCTGCTTGTATCACTTGTTCTAAATTATTATGATTGCAAATTGCTCTGAAGATGACATTATTATTGTCGAAACGTTAGAGTACAGAAGTTGTTGTCATTTATTCCGGAAGTACCAACCAAGTCCGAGTAATTAGTGTTTTGAAACTATTCTACTGGACGCTATTTCATCTCGACAATAATAATAAAAAGTGGCAGGATTAGCTGATTTCGGCAGTAGTCAACAAAGTAAGTAACAATATTATTATTTTTTTATCCGCACATTATGCTTGAATCTCTGACCGGTTCACTTCAATCATAATACTAAATTGTTCGAAAACTGAGCATCACTAGAATGATATACAATTTAAAAAATCTGATGTGGACACCACATGACTTCCTTGTACGCGTATTGTACTATAGATACATATTTTTATTGCACATATTTGATGTAATTTGACATGGACATTATATTTCTTATTTTTTCCTTATTTTTTGTTCTAATCCATAACAAACTTAATTACATGAAACAAGAAATATATAATATTTAAATTTAGTTATCTAGCTTATACAAAAGGCTAATTTAAAAATTCTTAATGTGCTAGACGCATAATTTAATTCTCTATTATTTGCAGCATTTATTTCTAAAATCAAAATAATAGAATTTTTTTCTAGAAAAACTGTTTCATGTAATGTATCACTACCGATTGGTCCATTTTAACCAAAACCTATTATGTTATTTGCATTGATATAGTAGTCTTATATATCAAATTTGAAAACGTTTGGATTATATTTGAATATAGTTTTTCATGAAAATCTATTATAAGCTTCAAGTAAAGTACCACTTCCGGAAGTTATATAATGACCCAAAAAGGAGATGCACAACTAGATGTTATAACAGTCCTAAATACAAAATCTCAACTTTCTACGGATTACCGATTTTGAGTTATGCGAGATACATACGTACGTACAGACGTCACGACGAAATTAGTCAAAATGGATTCAGGGATTGCCAAAATGGACATTTCCGCTGAAATCTCAAAACCGAAAATTTTTGCGATTACAATACTTCCTTTACTTCGTACAAGGAAATAAAAATCAGTAAAGTAGTAAAAAATATATTTATAAAAATGTGCTGTGTGCTACATACAATTCTAAAACCACACAAAACCATTCCCACTGCTGTCACATCAATTACAAAACCATTCATTTTCAAGAAAACCATCTAACCTTCAACTGTCCGAACAATAACCAATACCGCCAACACAGATCCGAAGAAACGAAATTCCATTCAATCTTCAGTGACTTTTGTGACTGAAATTGACCGGATGTGCCGTGCGTATAGTAAAATGGCCGAGCTTACGAGTAGTCCATTCATTTGAAGCTCATTTCATTCATGTGTATCGTTAATACTGCAGACGCGGTGATTTCAGTACGTAACAGGTATGAAGTTAGATGCAGGTTGAGAATAGGCGAATTGCTCTGTACTTTGTGGGATTGTAGAGCAGGTGGAAAAAAGGTAAATAAATAGGCTGAAGAGAGAGAGGTACATGTTTCAAGGTTTTCAAGTTTAATTGGGCAATGTTATCAAAGTGATAGCTATTTATGAAACTAGTAAGGAAATGAAGGTTATTACCTTATGCATGTGAAATTTGCAGAACGAGGCGTAGCCGAGTTATGTAAACACATAAGTAAGGTAATAACCTATATCCTTACTAGTTTCATACAAAATTTTTCTACTTCCGTTCTAATAAATACGAAAGAGCGTTTTTGAAATTATGAAATTTTGACATATTAATGACAGTTATAAATTCAAAAAATAAAAGAATAACATATCAGAATTCTACCAAGATATCTGTTGCTATATTACCTCATTATTTCATTAGTTAAATAATGCAGTTCATTACCTAACTCAAATAAGTGAAATAAAACGTCTATTTCCTAACGGAAGTAGAAAAAATACGAAAAAGAACATATCTTTTTCACTAGTATTAAATAAAATAAAATAAATATACAAAATGAGATAACTTATTATTTATCAAACTATCCCAGTTTTGGTAAATTTGCCCGTAAATATCAGATAACTATTTACTAAATTAAAAATAAATTAAAATTTGAAATAAATATTTGTTTATTTAACAAATTTTTTGTATATGTTTATTATTAAATTAGCCCATTTAAATTCACAACTTTTTTTCTATTAATCTTTTTAAGAGAGGAACCCCGTGGAAAGCTTGATACAAGATCCACCAAGCACTAGCTATGTTACTAGATTAAATACAAACCCAAAGAAATAAAATGATACTATTACTAAATAGGCAAGCTCGACTTAAAAAATATCGGAAGTGCGTAGAGATCAGTATGTGAAAGAATTTTATATTTGCGGAAAAATAGTCAAAACATGAATTTAAAATTCAGACAACTTTGATGGATACAGGTATTTATTTCATCGTAATTAAAAAAAGTCAATTAAAATCAAAAACTATTAATTTAAAGTTAATAAAATCAGTCAGAATTTATGCAAATTCTGTTTTATCGTATATTTGCATATAAAATAGATAAATATTAAAAAAAAAACTCGATTGAAAATTAATATATTCTATGTCATTTTTTCATACTGCCATCTAGCGTATGGGATTCCGATTTAAATATCTCGAATGCCAGTGGGAACTTCATTTAAAATTTTAATTAAAATTCGCTTTAAATCTCGACCAGTGTTCGACGCAATGTTATGATGTACGCCCTCTTAAATGTTTACCATACATCAAAGTGCAGTAATTAATAAAGTTGTGTTGCAAAATGACACCTCGCATATGGAATACGAAATAAAATTTAGCTCTGTGCATCGTATGCCCAAACCGGTTCGCGAATCCATACAATTTTATCGCCAAATTCGGGATTCTTCAAGTAAAACCGTTGTCAAGCTGCTGTGAGCTAAACACTGTGATGCTTTGAGTGTTTATGCGGTTTTAGAACGGAAAATATTTAATGAATTTCATGTATATTTTTGTACATTAACATGAAAAAATTGGTGTTTTTTACTTTTTTGAGGTTGTAGAGGTGAATATAGAGTTGTAACTAGTAATATAACGAGCAGTAAATTGAAAATGAAATAGTTTTTTCATTGCATTTTTGTATTCATTTGATTACTTTGTTTACAAACAAATGAGTATTTGATGAATATTGCAACAATATTGAAACATTGTGTAAAATAATAAATAACATTTATAAGTGTACTCGAATTATAATTTTCGATTTGTATTTAAGGAAAAAAATACAAATTCTTTCGTTTTGAAAATTATATTTTATTTATTTAGAATCTAATTACAACTGACGTGAATACGTTCAGCAACAGTACAAGAGTGTTCTAATCTAGTTTTTTCAAGCTTATATATCATTCTCTTATCATAACATAGTTCAAAGAAGTATGAGTCAGACAATGGAACCATTGTCTAATATAATAAAACACTTCGTCATCAAAATACAGATATCATAATCAAAATACAGATATCATAATTAAAATACAGATATCATAATTCCTCCCCTTCAAGTTTTTTATTATATTACTCGAGAGAGTGAGTCTTTATTAATTCTAAATCTTTTAAAGCAATTAATTTCAATTTTCTTTCTTTTATATACTTATAAATCTTAAAACATATATAACTAATTATCATTATACTTATAAAGGAATATATAATAAAAAGATGATGATCGTTATTCTTTAAATTTAAATTTTGTATTTCTTCCAAATGATATTCAGTATTATTTACTTTATGCAATTCGATTAATTGTCTGCTTTTAACGTTTAACCCATTTATTTTATCAATTTTTCCTTCATAGATTAATTCTTTATAATTTTGTTCTATCTTTTCAAAATGATAATTATTTAATGTGCATTGTTGATCGTTATTAAATTTGTAAATTCCTATTATCTTTTTGTGAATTTCATTACTTTTACAATAAATTATGAAATTTTGTAAAATTGGGCTTATTATAATGATTTCATTTGTATTTGGTATTTGTTCGATATTATTTTCATTATCCATTAACAAGTAAGAACAATCATCATTTTTATATCTTATTGTTAAATCATTAATACATTTCTTTATTTCTACATTATCAGTTTTACAATAATAATTCTTATTTCTAACACAGTTATTAACAATAATATTCTTATTCATTTTATTAATATACAATATATTGGGTTCATCAAGGATATACATTTTTGTGTTATTCATAAAAGGTATTGACGTAAATTGATATAAAGGGTATACGGTGGTGCTCATAATAGGGATCTCGATAATATAGTAGATCATTTGTCCATCGTATTGACAGTGAGTTGTTATAAGTGACATAATTTCAAAGATATTTTGATTTTTGATAAAGTTCTGGAGTCTATTCATGGAAATTATAGTTGAATGTAATTTATTTAAGGAACAGAACGTAAGACTAGTTTCAATTTGTATAGCAAAATTTTGGATATTGTTCAGAATATTTATTATTAACTGGATTTTTCCTTCAGATTCTATTTTTGTTGTATCTTATTATTTATTATTTTGTATAATTCTTTTTGTTCTTTCAGATGTTGTTGTATCATTTCAGAGTTAGTTCGTATTTCTTTGGGGTATTTATACTCATGTGTCTCTCCAAATATTATTTCTGTTGGAGTTTTTTCGGTTATGGTGTGTTTTGAGTTATTGTAACTAAGTATGCATTTCTTTATTTTTTCATTTTGATTAAGATGTTTGAATTCTTCGTTATTTTGAATTAGTCTAAGGTGTTCTATTAATGTCGAATGAAATCTTTCGACCGCGTTACTCTTTGGATTGTTAATACAAATATAATGGGGTTTTACATTTAATGTTTTTAAATAATCTTTTAGTAATTCGTTGTTAAATTCTAGTCCATTATCCATAATGATTAATTTTGGTAGGGTATATGTCTCGAAATATTCTTTTAATGCTTTTAATACGTTTACTGAATCAACATTTATTGCTTTTATTTGTCCGAATTTGGAAAATTGGTCAAATATTGTGAGGTATTTTTGAGTATTTAATGATAGTATGTCTATGTTAATTGTCTCGAAAGGTCTTGTCGGAGTTATAGTTAAATTTTCATGAATTTTTATAGGTTTTCTATCATATTTATTTTCTTTACATATTTTACAATTATTAATAAAATTTTGGATAGTTTGTACCATTTTTGGCCAGTAGTATTTCTTCTTCAGGTATCTGATTGTTTCCAATATTCCCCTGTGGTTTCTAAATCCGTTATGATCGTCAGCTACAATTTGTTTTTGTTCATCTATTGTAAAGATATCTTGTACAAATTTATTTACTCCGATTAATTTTAAAGAATTTGGTTCGAAATTTTTCTGTAGTTCTTGAGATATTACTTTATCCAGTTCGTCATTAAATATAGCCAGATATCTAACTTTAGGTACTAAATAGTCTTTCAGAAAATTATTTATTTCGTTTTTTAGATTATTCTTTGAGAAGGTTATATGAATTCTTTGTTTAGGTTGTACTGTTTCGAAAGGTAGTTTTTCTATTTTTAATTTTGAATATTCTCCTAATTTGAATATAATTTGGTTATCGGCAATATTCAGTCTATCTTCTTTATATTTTATACCGTTTACGATGTTTTCTGGGGAACTATGTATTGTTGCGTTTGTGTCATCGCTGGTAAGGAAGTTTTGTGGTAATGAATAGATATTCACGAGGATATTAGTTTCCGTGAAGGTTAATTTTAAATATTTTATTAAGTCTTTATAGTCCATTTGGTCTAAGCCGCAGGCAAGTTTTGGGATATTAATTTCATACAATTCATTTTTGATGCAGTAATCTCGAAGTTCCATTAATGCCTTTTTAAAGTTTTTTACAGATGGTAAGTCGTTGCATTTCTGCTTAGTAACTAAGTGTAATATAGTTTTGCCGTTTATAATTTGTGGTATTAGTTGAGAATTTTGATCTATATAATTTTGACAATATTTTTTACTATTATATGTTTGGTTTACTTGGAGTGCGAGTCCTTGACTCATAGCATAATCTCGTGATATGCAGTGTGAAAATATTGTTGTTTCAGTTACGTCTCCTATTTTTTCTACGATTTTAAATGGATTTCTTTGTCTACTAAGAAAGTCTGCAATTTTATTAGTTTTTCCCATGATGTGTTCAATTTCGAAATTGTACTCTCCGAGTTCGATCTTCCAACGCATTAATTTTTGATTACCGTTTTTCATATTAAATAACCATACTAAAGGTCTATGGTCGGTTTTTATTCTGAATTTTTGTCCGTAAAGGTAAGGTTTAAAGTTGTTTATTGACCAGACGATACTTTTTAATTCTTTCTCTATAGTAGAGTAGTTTTGTTCGGCGGAGTTAAATGTTTTTGAGGCGTATGCTATAGGTTTTTCTTGGTTTTCTTGTACTTGTGACAAAACGGCTCCCATGGCGAAGTCTGAGGCGTCTGTAGTTAGTATAAATGGTTTAGAGAAATCTGGTGATATCAATATAGGTGGGTTTGATATTAATTGTTTCACGTGTTTAAAGGCTTTCTGATATTCTTCATTTTCTATTTCTATGTGTGAACCCTTTTTTAAGCTATTTGTGAAAGGTTTTATTATTTTCGCGAGATTTGGAATAAATCTTCGGTACCAAGAAAGTTTTCCTAGGAAACTTTTAATTTCTTTACTAGTTTTTGGGATGGTGATTTGATTTATTGCTTCTATTTTCTTTTGATTGGGTTTTAAACCTTCGGAAGATATTACGAATCCTAAGTATTCGACTTCGTTTTGAAAAAATTCAGATTTATCAATTTGGACTTTAAGGTTTGCTTTTCTAAGTGCTTCGAATATTTTTGTGATATTTTCTATATGTTCTTGTTCAGTATATCCGAAAATGATTATGTCGTCCATGTAGACGAGACATATTTTATTTATATATTCTTTTAATATTTCGTTCATCATTCGTTGAAATGATGCCGGTGCATTTACTAAGCCGAAAGGCATCCTAGTGTATTCATAATGTCCAGATGGTGTGGAGAAAGCCGTTTTTTCCCTGTCCGATCTTTCCAAGGGTATTTGGTGAAAACCTGAGTGGAGATCTAAAGTCGTGAAGTATTTTGGTTTTCCTATTCTATCCAATAAGTCGTCTATATTAGGAAGAGGGAATTTATCTTCTCTGGTTTTTTGGTTTAATTTTCGGAAGTCTATTACCAATCTAGTTTTCCGTTTCCCTGACGCATCTATTTTTTTTGGTACTATCCAAATAGGTGAGTTGTATGGTGATTTAGAGTTTTGAATGATCTGTGCTTTTAATAAGTTTTTAATGTGTTCTTCTATATCTTCGTCATAACATTGGGGTAGTCTGTAGTTTTTTGTATATATGGGTGTTTCGTCTGTGGTGTGAATTTTGTGTGTGGTGACGTTAGTGGCGGAGAGTTGTTCTCCTTCTTTGGGGAACAAATCCTCGTATTGTTTTAGTAATTTAGCAATTTTTAGTTTTTTATTAATATCTAGATTTTGATCTCTAAATTGTATATAGTTTAGTTTATTATTGAGTTTATTTTGTGTTGTAAATTTCATCTTTCTGTTTTCAAAATAGATTTCATTTGTTTTAAAATTTAGTGTTATATTTAGTTCTTTTAATATATCCATACCGAATAATAGATTACATAAATAATGAAAGTCTGTAATATAAAACTTGAATAATTTTTTATTTATTTTTAGATTAACTGAATTTGTAAGTGTTTTCTTTCCATTTGCTGTGTGAAAGGTAATTTTATCTTGATTGTTAATTTTCAGATTTCTTGATTTTGCGTAATCGGGTGATATGAAATTTATGTTTGATCCAGAGTCAATTAGAATAATGGAGTCGTGATCGTGTAATATCGGGATCGAATTTTGATAATTAGCCATTACGTATCTTCGTTTTCGACCAATGTGTCTTGAAAATCCTCGAAGGCGAATTCTGTTTCGTCTTCTTGTTGTTCATTATATTCGTTATTTGGTTCATTAGTGGTTGTTACGTCGTTTTCGATGTCTGTTTGGTAATTCTGTCTTGGTATGATTGTCTGTGTTGACATTGGGCCGGTCTGTCTAGTTTGTGTGGACATTGGTTGAGGTGTAAATGTCCTTCTTGTGTTTATGTCATTTACTATGTTTTGTCTGCCGAAGTTATTCCTACCGTGTGGTTGAAAGTGTCTTTGAATCGTGACTGGTTTTGAAGGAAACATTTGTGCCGGGAATTTCTGTGGTGGTGTATTCTTCTGTATGTTATTATGTGTTGTTTTTACTTGGTTTTCAAATCTCCTTAGGGGAGATTGATGTTGGGCGTAATTAAAATCGTTTACTAATAGCTGCTCACATTCTTCAAGAGATTTAGGATTTTTGACCGTGAAGGATCCTCGAATGAGATGAGGTAAACAATTTATGAAGTGAGATACTACGATTTTCTGATTTTCCGCGATAATTGCGTTTTTTGTTACTAATTGATGTTGTGTTAGCATGATTTTGTTCTTATATTTATTAAAATTATTAGTGATGTCTTTGAGAAACAAATCGGAATTGTTATTTTTGGTATTGTATATGATTTTTAATAATAAAGTTTCGGCTGTTATTTTATCTTCGAAATTTAGTTGTAAGAATGATTTTAATGTTGGCCAATCAGCAAATGAATTCTCTGAGAGATATGTTTTTGCAGGTCCCTTTAATTTATTTTTTATTAATTGAAATAAAAATATTCTTTGAACGTTTGTCAATACAATTCCTGTAAAACATAATATAAATTCGTCTACAGTATTTATAAAATATGGTAGATCTTTAATATTACCGTCGTATTCAGGGATACCTTTAGAGAGCATTTGAATTTCGTTGTTTGTGGTTGTGGCCATTTTTGAGTTGAGTTGTAATTTACTGGGCGTTAATATTAAATTTCTTATAACACTAGGTGTTTGGTTTGTTTCTGAATCAGAATCTGATGGGTTTGATTCTGGTTCACTATCGCTATTGTACATATGATTTGTAATGTGTGTGGAACTGTGCCGGTTCCTCGGTGTCTTTATTACTAGTTATTACTAGAGACACCCCTTTTGTGTAATATATTTAGGTTTATAATTTGTGTTATGCCTTGTGCTGGGGCTCGTTTTGATTCTTAAAAGCGTTAGCCTTTCCTCAAAACCCTTTAGTGTATTTTGTTACATATATTTTACTTACAGTTGAAGTAAAAGGATGATTAACAAGATAATCATGTTTGTTGAGAATCAGCTAGAGATTTTCTTCTGGTTTTCTCTGGTAATCGGGATCAGCGAAGTTGTGTTGTCCTGGTTTCCCGGAGAGGTGGAGTCAGCGAATGTGTGTTGTCCTGGTCCTCCTTGACTGCTTGCCTGGATGATGGTTAGAGATGGGTTGTTCAACCTCTGATGGGCCACTGTTTAGGCCTGAGCTGGTGTTTCGCTCATAGATTCTTGTTCGGATGCCAAATAAATCGATGGAGATCGAAAGAGATTTATTTATTTTGCTTAAAACTCTTTTGGCATCCTACCGACTGCGCCAATTATAATTTTCGATTTGTATTTAAGGAAAAAAATACAAATTCTTTCGTTTTGAAAATTATATTTTATTTATTTAGAATCTAATTACAACTGACGTGAATACGTTCAGCAACAGTACAAGAGTGTTCTAATCTAGTTTTTTCAAGCTTATATATCATTCTCTTATCATAACATAGTTCAAAGAAGTATGAGTCAGACAATGGAACCATTGTCTAATATAATAAAACACTTCGTCATCAAAATACAGATATCATAATCAAAATACAGATATCATAATTAAAATACAGATATCATAATTCTCGTACATTACCATATACATTTTTTATACGTGAAACAGATTTTATAAACTATTTTCCATGTTTCCCAGTCCAAAATTTTTTGTTGCCACTGCCACTGGGTGGATGATTATGTTAAAGTTATTAATTAAATAAAATTCTATTATAAATAACTGCTAATAATTGAATTGTGTAATTATTCTTTCGTAGTTGATACCTACTTCATTGTTTGTGTTTAATAGGAAAGCGAATCCAGTGCAGTACTACAAAAAACGTTTTAGGTTAACAACCCTGAATTTTTCGAATTTAAGAAAAATTCTTTTTGTTTCATGATCAGCACGTTGTACAGAACATAAGCTTTAATTTTTTGCTCTAAGTTGTGAAACAGCCTGTATATATATATATATGTATATATATATATATATATATATATATATATATATATATATATATATATATTTATTTATTTAAGAAACTATAATAGTATAAAATTAAAATTCATAATATATTTTTTTAAATGGCATAGAAAGCAGTCTAAATTATACAAATTATATTAAATGATCAACATTAACTAAGAGATGAATTATTTGTCACATTTTACCAACTTTAGCAATCATGCTCGTAAGTGTCAGATAACTATCTTTATCTTTAATTTTATTACATTATGCGGTATATACGATTACATAAAACATACAAAATGGTGTCTCTTATTTATTTTTTTGCTTATAGAGATGAAATAGAGTTGTATCCAATAATATGATGAGGAGTAAATAGAAAAAGATTTTCACTGCATTTTTGTATTTATTAAATTACTTTTTTCTACAATTGCTATGAAAAGTTGACAATTACGCTCTCATTTGTCGTCGTAAAGTTGACGTTTTCTGTGGAACAATCGAAAAAGATATTTAAATGCGCGCTTATTTCAAGAATTACCAGAGATACAAATAAAACAGAAACTTGTCACATTGACAGTTGATAGAACAAATTTATTTTCAGTACGTATACGTTTTTTAATAATTTGAAGATGCAATCGTAGAAAAAATTGTGTGTATCACGAGCGTAAAGTGTCTTTGTTCCTCTTACACTATTGCAGCGCGAGCCAAAGGTTCGAGTAACAAAGAATCACTTTACGCTCTTAATACACAAATAACTATTTTATAAATAAATGAATATTTTATTAATATTGCAACAATATTGAAACATCATATAAAATAAAAAATAAAAGTTATATACATGGGCAGTGTTATGGTATTTCGAGTTGAAATCCAACTCAAGCTATATAAAAGAACTACCGCACTACGGCTTGGTAAATATAATTAGGATTAAGGGGTAAGGCCACTCTAAAATTTAAAAAAAAATGCATTTTTTTTATTTGCTTTTAATTTTAGTTTAAACCCTTAGGAATAAGGGACAATTAATTTAAATGCCGCGTGGAAGTATTTCAGAGAGAAAAAAGCATAAATCTATTAGTACTAGTATATATATATGTATATATGACTCGAAACTTTAAACTCGTTTTTCTCGAAATCATATTTTCAAAATCGGGCGAAAAGAAATCTGAAATACTAATTGATGGATCGTGCTGAATCTTTTTATTTCTTATTCTAGATATAAAATACTCAAAAACTACGGGGGCTTTTTTTTGGTACTTCATTCGTTTTTTATGGTCATTTTCATATAGAAATTTAGTCCCGAATAATGAACTTTTTTTACAAACGTGCGCCATTTTGTTAAAAATCAAAATTTTCAAAATCCAGCCCGTAGTTTTTTAGAGTATACATCAGAGATTGAGAAAACATATCCCTTTTTGTTCCAAGTCCATTGCTATTCCCGGAATGTTTTCGCCCGATTTGCCCTACGCGCCGAGAGAAGTCGCCATTTTTTTTTAATTTCTGACGACAGTTTTGAATATTTTCTTTAAAAAAATTTTTGAAATAAAGTTTAAAGAGCACTAAATAAAGATCCAAAAACAGTTCTTAAGCAGCACGTTTAGATTTCTAGATCTAGAAAATTACCCTTTTTTTCCTTGTCTAGAGTGGCCTTACCCCTTAAATAACATAAATAAATAAGTATGACTGAAATGAATATTAACGAAAAAACTCTTTAAAAATGTGCCACTACATATATTGTAACGTATTACTTACAAATACATTCAGAATGTGTTCAACCTCTTTTAGATGAATATAAGAATTACAACCAACCTTCGATACACAAAAACCCAATACATTTTATCCTCCCCATTATAACTAAACAACAAAAAACTTTTCATTGAATCGTGGGTAACATGTTTCTATATGTTTTTCTGGGTTGTACTTTATTGCAGCATAGAGTTTCCTGCTTATTGACGAAGCCCTTTCATCCGTTGTGCGCGGCCAGAGGCGTAGCGAGTAGCGGGACAGTGGGGGCCGCCCCCCATAAACGTGGTAAGAATGACGCGACGTGCATTAGCCCCCGAGGGCGGGGCGAGAAACAATAAATTCGCTGGTGGCCAAGGAAGAAATGCGGTAATGCGCAACGTTCGGTTCTGCTGCCCTACTACTGTATGTACTTAATGTACTGTGATTATTTATGTACTGATTGTCAAAGAGACTCTGATTAGTTGCTGTTTTAGTACCTTGTTTATTATGATTTTTATTTATTTATTTACTATGCTACACAACAAGAAATTCATCTTAATTACAGTACCGTCGACGTTTACAATTGAACCAAACAATTCGGGCATAATTATATTAAGTAGAAGTCTGCGAG
The DNA here is from genome assembly GCA_947425015.1 of Pterostichus niger. Lineage (NCBI taxonomy): Eukaryota > Metazoa > Arthropoda > Insecta > Coleoptera > Carabidae > Pterostichus > Pterostichus niger. The sequence goes on along the minus strand of OX380344.1, from coordinate 27,647,812 downwards.
ATTTTAAATTCACGAATTTTTACTTGTGAAGCGATAATGCATTTATAGATCTACAACGGACCATCAAATTAGTTATTAAGACATGATTTCCAATATAAATAAATATATGAATTGACATATGTACGTAATTCTATGCTCTACTCGTATAATTGTTCAATAAACTAGAGTTAAATTAAAGCATATTTAACCTTCATTATTGTAGACAAATGCTACAAATATGTGCAATATTTTTAAACTGATTTCACTCAGGGAATAATCCAATGCATACTAGAAGTTGTTGGTTATAATGAATTGACGCACTCCATACCACTTTACAAATTTCTAACAACTAAACATTGAATTTATAAAAATATAAAATAAATATATCATCACGCCTTTTACCCATTACTGGGTGTGGTACTCTGCAGGAGCAGATCTCGGTAAGTGATATATGTTTTCGCGTGATGTCCGGTTACCGGCCGTCAAATCACGGCCCTCAAATCACGGCCCTCAAAGATGTTAGTTGAGAGGGGGCCAAAGGGGTAGATTTAAATTGGTAAAAATTGAAAATTGAACATTGAATTTTTCTGTCATTTTTATTTTACATTTATCTTTGGACTGTACTTTCAGTCATGTCACATGACAAAATATGATTAAACATTGCACGAAAAATCATAAATATTTCGCAGAGTATTTTTGGCTCAAGTCATCTAACGAATGAAAGGTTTTTTTGTAAAGTATAAAATTAATTGAAAAGTAATAAGGAGGAATCCAGTCAGAAATTATACGGTTATTTTTTACTGAGCCAACGTTTCGTTGCCAAGCGCAACTTCATCAGGGCAGCTAGAAACAAACAGGAAAAATTACAGGTGAATACATTGCAAAATGCACTCACAAACAGATACTAAGAAAACAATAATAAAAATAAAATTACTTACAGCAAAAAGTATGTGTAAATAGTTACAAGATAAAATATTATACAGAACATCAAAAAAGATGTAGTCAATAGTAAAATATAACAAACAAAATAACGCCGAAATTAATAATAAAAAAATACTACTTTGTCGCCTTATTTTGTTGTAATCATATACAGCCCAATTCTCAACAGAGTTTTAGTTAATTAGTTAAATTACGGTAAAACATATTCTCAAACCCTAATATAATCTTGTTATCATCTGGTTTTCGAAAAATAATTTAATAAACTTTATTTTAATCGAACTACAATAAGATTAGCTAATCTAGTTAAAACTTTTTTGAGAATCTAGCTGTATATTATTATAATCAATATTACATAGTATGGTGATTAGCGTTACGGCATTTGAATATAAAGATCCTAAATTTGAATCCCACTAACGCTAAAGATATATGAATTAGCACTCCGCAGCTCAATGAGTCTGGACCCTATACTGTACATTAGTTTAAGTTACTATTAACCAAGAGTAGTATTAATAATTAAATAAATATCTTGTTGTAATCAATACATTAATGTACTCAATATTTTGTTGTAATCATTAAATTGTTGTTATCAATCCCCACAGCCGACAAACAATTTTCACCAATTTAAAAAATCTACCCCTGTGGCTCCTCCACCACTAATATCTTTGGTGGCCGTGATTTGACGGCTGGTAACCGCACTTCACGCGAAAAAATATATCACTTACCGAGATCTGCTTAGGCAGAGTGCCACACCCAGTGATGGGTAAAAGGCGTGATGATATATTTATATTTACTTATTTATTTTGTTATAATCAACAATTTTTTTGCTGGTAGAAGTTAATATAATAATTATATTTCATATATATAATTAATCAACGACCAATAATTTTCAATAACCTTACAGAATTTTTTCTACTTAGAGATAAAAAATTAAGGGTATGTAACGTACGATTACAGAATAAAAAGATTTTTTTTAAAACAATGTTTACTTAAGGTAAACCACCATTAATTTTGCGAATTTAGAAAAAAATCCTTTTTGTTTTATGATCTGTACATTATAACCATGGGGGTAGATGGCTCAGGGGTATCGAGCCGTCCTGAAGATTTGAGAACACGGGTTCGATTCCTACAGTCGAGAAACAATTTTCACCATATTAAAACTATCCCTGTGGTTCCTCCTCTACTAACATCTTTGGGGGCCGTGATTTGACGGCTGGAAACCGCGTTTCTCGCGAAAAAATATATCACTTACCGAAATCTGCTACAGAGGAGAAAAAATATTTGCTTATAATTCCACGCTCTAGTGATGATATATTTATTTATTTATAAACTGGACTACAACATGAACAGGGAAAACAATAGTTATTTTTCTGCCCATAATAATCTTAATGCCCTGTATTTGTTTATGTTATTATCTTGAGTGAGAATGAACAATTTATATGTATTTGGTTTGGTCAAATTTAAATAAACACAAATACATCATCATTATCATATCATTTTTCCGGTTCAGTGAATATTTCTGTGCTGAATATAGAGTGAAAATAAATAGCAACGTATCTGTATTTGATAACTATTTTTTTATTTAGTTTTTATGACTCAATCCATAATGGACCGTTTTAATTTCAATTAGCAACAAAATATGATGTTGCATTAGGCTCATTGCGGTGTAAAACAGTTTGCATGTTGCAGAGGCGGGTAATTGATTCGGACGAGTCCAAGTAGAGCAATGACGCCTCTCAGGGGGAGGGAACCATTAGCTAAGTGTGTGAACGGCGTTTTTCCTCTTTGTCGTTATGCAAATGTTGCGTGCAGTTAAATAACGTTTCATACATTGGAATATATTAAATATGAATGTCTCGGCGATCATTTGTCGCCAAGAAGCAAAACTCGCGAATTGATACCAAGAAAGAAGTTATAAAAAGTAAGGTTCATTTTTATATTTTATTATGTCTCGTCTGCTGTTCATGTTTTCATAATTGGAATAATTTGTATTGTAATTATTTTAATTACTTCTAATTTTTATATTGTACAAGTTAATTATTTTTTTGGATGGACACCTTTGACTCAAAACCTGTTTACCTTTGAATGCCCAAGAGGCAAGTACAACAAATTTCTGTTTTACTACTTTTTTATGGTGGGTAGTCCATTGCACGTTAATTTAATATTCATTTAACGATTGTAGACTATCTCAAGCCTTGCAATTTTATGAAACTGAATTTATTTAACCTACTAATCCAGATTTGTTGTACAAAATACATTTAGAAGAGCAATGCGAATAGAATTTAGTCTGAATAACATACTTCCTATTTCAGTCCAACGGAATATGTTATTCAGCTGCTTATCATTTGCATCTATTTTTTAGACAGTACTCAAAAAGCACACACAAAAAAAATATTTTATAAATATGTCAATTAAGGAAATAATAATGAAAGCAATAAATTCGGATTGCTCGTAAAAATCTTAAATCAAAATTACATTTTAATAATAATTTTCTAACAGTTTTTTAAACGTTACAAATATTTATTTACAGATTAAAATTTATTTATATAATTAGTACCTACTAGCTACATGAAATCATATTTAGTAGAGGTTTTCACTATATTTTGATTTTTTAGTATTGTAATATTCAACTTCTAATAGATAGTGTTGATCACGATATATCAAAATTAAAACAAATCTTGTACTGTTTTTTTTTTAATTTTATTTTGTATTTCCTAATAGTGCTTTTTTATTAATTTATATAAAATATAGTTCTGTATTGTCATTAATTGTACTTTTAGTATTAGTTTCATTTATCATTTCAGTTTTAGATCCAAATTTAAATATATAGCTCATAGGTTCTTTTAATAGGGTATATTTTATGGCCGTAGCTTTGGAATCCTCCATTCTGAATAAGTGTTCATCTTCGCTTTTACTTTCTAGTTACAATATAGGAACTCATGCTGAACTAGCCATTCAGTTAAACATAGAATTAGTAGTAGGACATGTGATGTATTAAATACTGGTACAATGATAAATTATATTTTGGCTAAAAGCCCAATAAATTTCCATTTGACTGACAGAAAAGAATAGAAACTGCTGTCATTTAAATAAATCTGAACCAATTCCAGCCATGAATAAATCCCAAACACATTTGAAATATATCGTCGAGCAACTATTCACATTTCTAACAAAAGTTAAACACGTGTCCCAGCTAAACAATACCTAAACATGCGATTGATTTCAATAGTCGAATCGCACCCTCCCTTCTGTCATTCTGCTTCTCCAGCAGTTAGCTACCAAGCAAACAATTGCCAAGCAATGTTTACGTCAAATTTAAACGTTCTAACTTTCCGACGCCCGGATATAGAGTACATAAACGAAAACGAGTCCGTGTAAGTTATTCATACATCAAATTTAAGTTAGTTTACAATTTTTTGCCTACAATCTATGAATGTTATAGTCGTTTAAAGATGGCGGCGACACGAAAAGATTGTTTGTTCAAAGGTGCTGAGCCTTCCTTCCTATTTCTTCTGTAACAATGTCACTCCGGGAGACGGGATTTGAACCGTGAATGGGAGACTGGGCGATTTAGACTGTCGGTGTGTGTCTGTCCGCTTTGATACCGTGTGCAATTCTTTGTGAAATTTGTCACGTTGATGTATAGTATAATAATATTGCATACCTAGAATGTTTTTGTTGTAAGATTTGTAGGTCGCTTTTTGGTGGTTTACTATGCAGGCCCGTAACAGGAAGGTTTTTTTTGTATAAAAACTTGAATGAGGATATATTTCTTGCAATTCTTTGGGGCCGGTAATTTGTTCTATGAAAAATGTTGCAGATTACTGTGATTTACGAATAGAAGAGGAAATATAAAATGCAACAGAAAGGACCAGTTGTACAAAAGTCATTTGTAATTTTTAAATCACAATACTGGAAAATATTTTATTTATATGCAAGTATAATCATTTTAATTAGCTCCTACACTAATTAGACTGAAAATGATTTGTTTTTATCCAACAATAAACACAATAAATAATGAATCTGTTTTCATATTAAATATAATTAAAACTAAAGCTGCATTCGCATACATACATACATAACATCACGCTATATCCCATTAAATGGGATAGCAGGAACCCGTCAACATTCTCATCCTGACACACGATACTCGATTCGACCACATTAACACTTCCTCCATACAAACTCTTTCTTTTCTCATAACCAAAATCCATCAACACGCAACAAACATTCATCCATTCGCTCCTGTACACCAGTTTCGTAAATCTTCACTTACGCCCACTTCTCTAACAACGAATCAAATAAAATAAAAAAAACATATATTAATTAGGTCAATTATATAAATTTATTTATAATCTTTATATTAAATAAGTAACATTGTGGTCAAATCGATTAACAGTTATGAAAAGAATGTGAAAAATTTGGAATTAAATAATTACTAATGCCATAAGCGATTAGGTAATCACAAAATATTAGGTACCTAAATTTCAAAAACGAAAACACCAAATAAAAATTAAAATCAAATTTAGGACAAAAATGTCCAACAATCTATTTATAATAAGCAGGGGCAGATTATTCAAGAACTGTAAAATTTCCTGGAGGCCAAGTAAATCATTTTGATCTCAAACAAAAGAAAAAAAAATAACAAATGATTATTTAATGATTACTCCTCTAAATATGTGTTAATGTATGCAAGATCAAATGCTTTCAAAGCAAGCAGAGTGTCATGTCAGATACTGCGAGAAAATGTAAATATTTACGAAATTGATTTAAGTTTTTTGGAATAACGTCTATATTTAACCAAGCATATTACATCAGAAGCATGTAATAGGTTATAGGCAATAATCGTTACGATATAATCTAAATATTTGTTCTAGTATCAAAATATCGTTCGGGCACTAAATTTGTGATAATATTTACCCTTCAAACGGTGGTTATGTTATTTGTTTTCCTTCAATTACTACCCCTATTGAACAGCAGGTTTTTTTAGTTATGGATATACCCCAAGAGCTACGAGTAATATACATTTTTTTTCTTTATTTGCTTGGAGTTAATACTTTTGTATTTCTTTTTCATTTAATTTACAAAGGGTTAAATAGTAAATAAAGTAAATTTATCATTAAATATTTTAACTATTTCTGAGTGTGACACTCTGCTTTTAACGTTTCATGTAGTAGCATTTTTAACATGTAATAAACAGAGCAATGGTAGAGTCATGGGCTCACAGTTTATGGGTACATACTTTCAATTGTAGAAAAATCATTTTCGTTGGTTGGAAACAAACCAAGATTTCTCTGAACAAAATCCATTAGTTAACATGCTAGATTGATTATATTATTTAAAATAATTTTAAGTATAATTATTTATTTTAGTTATATCCGAAGCTAAATCTGAACCTGAAAATATGTAAAAAACTTACATTAACTTTCCATTATCATTGCTTCAGTGAATATTTTACGTGGAAAAGTTGTAGAAAATAAAATTATGTATCTAAATCAATTTATATATTTCATTTTAGTTATTTAATTTGTACTAAAATTAATTTTAAAACTGATGTTATTTACATAATCATGAAACTGGAACAAAGCAACTGAAATGTTTAACAATTATATTTTAAATTTGATTTTAACTGTAATTTAAAAAAAATAGAATGAACTAGTGGCTTAATGATATCGAGTCGGCCTATGGATGTGAGAACTCGGGTTCGATTCCCACAGCAGACAAACAATTTTTACCACATTAAAATTACCCCTGTAGCTCCTCCACCACTATACCTTTGGGATCCGCGATTTGACGGCTAGTAACCGAACTTCACGCGCATAAATATATCACATACCGAGATTTGCTATGGCAGAGTGCCATATCCAGTAATGGGTAAAAGATCTACAAGGACATAAGATCATCGAATTCTAGTCTGCATGAATTGTCATCACACGATAAACAGCGCTTTATATTCGTGCTTATAACAGATACATAGAAAAAAATTCGCTTAATTAGGAAAATAAATTGAAGAATATTGTACATATTGTGTGGGGTAAAAACGTAGATTTACGTCTTCCGTGACGAAAGGGTTAATAAATAACTTCTGTTTTACTTATCTGAATACAATTCTTAAGTAAATAATGTTTGTGCCCCAATTTCCAACGTCCCTCTATGTTCATAAATACCATTATCTATAACGATCGATAGTACATTTGTACATGTAAACACATATCACACCAAACGACAACACGTAAATATTTCGGTGTTGGCGCCATTGATAATTAAAACTCTCTACTTTAATAACGATGGATCAAGATCAAAGCAATGACATCACGAAAGAAGCAAGGCACACTATATTTGCGCGGAATGCGTTTTTCTTTCGATATAAACACGAATACGTGGTTGAAATGTGTTTATATTAATGTATTTCTGGTTTTCAGATGGATATATAAATATTTATTTTACATAAAGAGTTATTTTTAGTTTTATGACTTATTCGCTACAGATTTTAAGGAATGTTTGTGAGTATGAACCACAATGAAGAATTTTACAAAACATGTAACAAGCAAAATATAGTGTATTATTACAAAAGTTTGTACAAAAGGATAAAACCACACAAAACAGTAACATGAACAAAATGTTTGAATACAAATTTTTACACGCAATATTTAATTTTTAAAAACATTCTAAAGCAAATTTTGCACCGAAATATTTAGTTGTTTTTGTTTTAAAACAAAGGATTACCTCTTTTTCAAAATATAAAAAAGAAAAAATAACGTTAATATGAAACTTTAATTTTATGTATCATTTTATAACAGACATAATAACGATAATTATAAAGCACGTCTCAATATTTGAAACAAACATTATATCATAATAAATTCTGACAAGGCTTACTCATTTTAACATAATAATATCCACAGACATCAGTTTGCGTGCTAGGATACTCTTAAAGCACGAGATATAAAATAGAATTAACACCAATTATAATACTATATCACGTTTACTTTGTCTTGATCAGATTATTACGAAATTCACCCATTAAAAACCATTTAAACCATCATTTCGGAGTTCGACCCGGATAGAACAGCCGAATAGCTCACAACACGACTACTTCCCAATTTGACCGTTCTCGTTTCTACAGGAAAAATATTAATATAAAATGTTCTTCAGAATTCTTGCATCGCACAGTCTAAATATTTTTTTTATATTCTAAGGATCCATCTATTAATGCTGGAAAAAAGTGACACATAGTTCGTCAGTTCGATAAGTGAAAATAATGACTTTTAATATAATTTTTTCGAGGACCTTAACCGAAAATAAGCTTTTCTTCCCTCATATGCGAATCGAAAGTTGGCTATTCTCTTCTTAAGGAGAAAAGTAACCATTTTCATTTTATTATTAGGGAGGAAACTGTTTGCCTGCCTGATATACAACTGGTTTCTTAGCAACCGTCAGTACAATTTTATTTATTCATATATTGTAAGTTTTTTTTTTTATTTAAATGACATAAAATAATGTTCTTAGAAAAAAAAACATATACAGAATATTCCTATATCTACGTACGAAACTTTAATGGGTTATAAAATTTAATATACTGGTTACAGAATAAAAATATTTTTTTATTAAAATTTCAAAAAATAAATGTCCTTTATTTGAAGAATACATTTTTAATACCACTGTTGTGATAGAAAATTTAATTTTTACATTAAACAATTTTAGATACATACATAATAAGTAAATATTTGTAGGTACAGTTCATAATTTTATTTCATTTAATTAATAAATAATTAAACCAACACTTAAGGTCACTTACTTTGCCGAATTTCAAAAACCATCTTTTTTATAATCAGTATATCAAATATATAATAACTCATTAAAGTTTCATACATAGGTATATAAACACCTTATATGCAGGATGTTTCAAAATAAGGGATATATATATATATATATATATATATTATTTGATGTATTGAATACAACGCAAAAATAATTTTTCCAAATTTTTAAAAAATAATTGCACATTAATTGAAACAAACCATTATCGTGCCATTGGATTGATGGGTCACAGCAATGAATAAAAATTAGTAAACATTAAAATTAATTTAATTTAATTAAAGTTGTGTAACAGTACTCTTAATGTTTACTGTTTACTAATTTTGATTCATTACTGTAACCTATCAGTCTAGTAGCATGACAAATGATTGTTTCAAGAAATGTGAAATTATTTTTTCGGACTTTGGAAACAATCTTTTAGAATTGTAATCAGTACATACATATCCTTAATATTTTTGTAATAATTTTGAAACTCCGTTTATATCTCTAGACAGAGTAATGTGTCACTTCGTCTCTCGTTATACAAATAGCTCTATTTCACTCATCTAATAGAGTTACTGATTTTGATTGGGTCAAATCACATTTTTTTTCTGTTAACTTAAATTTAGTTATTAAACGTAAGTACCTGTTTTACATTTCAAAAATAGTTCAATAGTATTAAAAACACGAGTTTATTAAACATTAATGACAATACATTGTCTCATGTATGAACCCAGCAGCATTGTAAGGTATAGTACGTATACCTTGATCTTGATTGTGATTGGCCAAGAAAACGACAAAACGAGAATAAGTTTACACAGTACAAAAAACGGTGATAAACATTTGGCACAGTTGTATCAGTTTCAAAATATCTATTAGTGTCGTCATATTTGACAAATCTTATTTTTGATGTTTATGACAATAGCGATAAAGATTTGAATTACCAATAGAAACTAGATTTATTCTATTACACTATTCCTTAGATTAGATGGCATTTGACTAACATATGCCTGGCAGTACAGAGTTGTGGTTACCGTTACGGCATTCGTATCCTAAGATTTGAGTTTGAATCTCGCACAAACTAAAAACAATATAAACTACCACACTGTGGCTCGGTGAGTCCGAATCGTATACTGTAACTCAGATTAATATTATGTTGTACAGAGTAGCATAAATAAATAAATAGTGCGATAACGTAGAATAGACTTGCAAATTACAAAAAAAAAACTAGAAATGAACACAAATTAATTAACAATTTTGATAATTAAATATATCATCACTCCTTTTACCTATTACTGGATGTGGCAAATATCAATATCTATACGCATAAAATTTGAGCACCACTGCACATATGTGCAATTTTTATTAACTGTCATTTTCACTTATCGGGATAAACTGTCATTTTATACCAGAGTTATTAATTAGATCTTAAATTATGAAATAGTTATTTGTGTATTAAGAGCGTAAAGTTAATCTTTGTTACTTTAACACCTTACGCTCGTGATACACACATAAGTTTTTCTACGATTGCATCTTAAAATGATTAAAAATAACGTATGCGTACTGAAAATAAATTTGTTCTCTTAACTGTCAATATGACAAGTTTCTGTTTTGTTTGTATCCCTGGTAACTATTGAAATAAGCGCGTATTTAATATCTTTTTCGCTCGTTGCCATTGGAAACGCGCACATTTAACGTCCTTTTCGCGCGTTGCCATTGGAGACGCGCAAAAAAGATATTTTTCGATTGTTCCACAGAAAACGTCAACTTTACAATGACAAATGAGAACGTAATTGTTAACTTTTCAATAGCAATCGTAGAAAAAAAATATATTCTGGTGGTAAAAAAGAAAACTGAAAATATTTTTCTGTTTATAACTATATATTTTCATTTCGGCGTCTGAAACCACAGTCTATTTGGTTCATGCTTGAAGATGTCCTAGATTTCTGTTCAGAAAGATTAAGGGACGGTTTCTCATCTCCGGATAAAATTTCCGTAAAATAAAAAATAATATTAAGTTAAATATTTACCACTTTATCCGGAAATGGAAAATCCGTTCTTAATTTGTATTAGTGTTCGAAATAGGAATGGGCAAACTGGGAAGACGCTATTCACTAGTCTATAGTTCGGCCATAAATGGTTTAGTTTTTATAATGGGGACCACGACAGAGCGCTCTTTCGCTCGGGGCGTTGAGGCAATTTTCGAATTATTTTTCCATCAGCTGTAATAGACGAGCTTGCTCGCTTAAATTCTTCCTGTTAAAAGTTGATGGGCCTCGCCTGAACGCATAACCGCCGGGAAAAATTCAGCTTCGACCCTAAAATGCTTATTTAAATGCACCCCCCGTTGGTTGCATAGTTCGCGCGATAATTACGCGCAAAGGAAAGTGTGGCTTACTGGAATTTTTAATGGAATAAGTTACGCTCCTGTGCGTTCAACATTCGGACTTCGGACGAAGACAAAACAACCCTGGGGATTTTAATACCCCAGGAACCGGGAATTCTAAACTGTTTTGAATTGGGCCTACTGCAAATGCACACAAAATATTATAATAGTTGTTTCTATACAATGAGTGTTCGCCGTATCTTAGAATAATTTGTCAATCGACACAATATTTTTCATGCAACTCCATAATGTTCATTAAAAAACTGAAAAATTTATTACAAAATTTAATTCATGGGGTAAGTGGCTCAGTGGTATCAAGTCGGCCTGTGGATCTTGAGAACCCTGGTACGATTCCCACAGGCGACAAACAATTTTCACCAAATTAAATCTACCCCTGTGGCTCTCCCACCACTAACATCTTTGGGGGCGTGATTTAACGGCTGGTAACCGGGATCTGCTTACGGCAAAGTGCCACACCCAGTAATGGATAAAAGGCGTGATGATATATTTATTTATAAATTTTAATTCAACTGAATCTGTAACCAAGAAAACAATAAAATAAGGTATATTCCATTTGCCATTTGGATCAGATCTATATTATACTGAACCAGGTCACTTATTTACTTTATTAGCTTATTTCTCTTATTTAATTTTCAGTATTAGATTTATTGATTTGGTTTCAGCTTGATGTAAAGCACCCAAATAACTGCATCAATTTAATTAGTTTTATCAATTTGTCATAACATCTTATTTATCTGAACTGATTTAATTAAACAAAGTGACAAATGGAATACAGTTCATGTCTAAAATTTATTTACGTTGTCAATAGCAGCGAGCATTAAACCATTTTAATGGTCGGCGTTAATAGCAACGTAAAATAAAGTAATATTGTACTAAAAAATTAACTTCGTGGAGAGAATCATGTACTTATTTTATATGTTAATTAATTTTTTGACAGTTCCGAAATAAAATGTTCTTTAGACACTTTATAAAATACTAGACTCAAGTCGGCATGTGGATTTGAGAATTTGGGTTCGATTTCCACAGCCGATAAACAATTTTCACCATATTAAAATTACCCTGACGTTCTCTCTCTACTAAAGTCTTTGAGGGCCGTGATTTGACGACTGGTAACCGCACTTCACACGCATAAATATATCACTTACAATAATGAGTAAAAGGCGTGATAATATATTTATTTTATAAAATTGTAGAATAAAATTTAGATCACAATCGAAGCTTTATAAAAATTTTTGCAGGTTTTAAAAAAGTTTGGATTAATTAATCTTGTTCTTATCCGATTTTTAAAACCTAATTCAAACCACTTATAGAAAATCAAGAGTTTGTTTAATTTTTTGCGACTATGGTTAGCTCGAATAATACAAAATTCAGGATTAGCTAAAATTATTTTGAGAATTAGGCTATATAAGACTGAAAATTAAAATAAAATATTGAAAGAATCTATTAAATGTAACATCACAATAAATCCCATCAAATGGGGTATCATAGATCTTTGAAACATTACCTGACATTAATTCATTAGATTCATTTTACAATTAATTGCCGTTAAAAATTCTCCTAGGTCCATGAAGCACTCTCAATTGGAATTTTTCATTCATGTACAAACATTCAATAGTATTTATTCTTTTCATTCTTGGCCGCTCAAGCATTCTCCTCAGCGTAGAAAATAAATAGTAGTCTGTCTTGTACTATTTTTTGTATGTTGTATTTTAGCGGCAGGGTATAAAATCCAGACAATGTACAAAATTCTAAATGTAAAAATTGTTGTCCATTCACGCAAGACGCTATATATTCGATTTTAACTTAAATTATTCCGGATTTCATTCATTTATTTAACTATTGAAAGTATTTTTGGTTGGGTTCGCAATACTCGCATTTTAAACAACCAAATGTTTATGTTTGATTTTTCATAATTTGCATAATTTAAGGGGTAAGGCCACTCTAAAAATTTTTAAAAATGCATTTTTTTTATTTGCTTAAATTATAGTTGAAACCCTTAGGAATAAGGGACAATTAATTTAAATGCCGCGCGGAAGTATTTCAGAGGGAAAAAGGCATATATCTATTAGTACTAGTATTTATATATATTATATGACTCGAAATTTTAAACGCGTTTTTCTCGAAATCATATTTTCAAAATCGGACGAAAATAAATCTGAAATACTAATTGATGGATCGTGCTGAATCTTTTTATTTCTTATTCTAGATATAAAATACTCAAAAACTACGGGGGCTTTTTTTTAAGTGCTTCATTCGTTTTTTATGGTCGTTTTTATACAGAAATTTAGACCCGAATAATGAACTTTTTTTTCAAACGTGCGCCATTTTGTTAAAAATTAAAATTTACAAAATCCAGCCCGTAGTTTTTTAGAATATATATCAGAGATTAAGAAAACATATCCATTTTTGATCCAGGTCTATTGCTGTTCCCGGAATGTTTTCGCCCGGTTTGCCCTACGCGCCGAGAGGAGTCGCCATTTTTTTTTTATTTCTGACGACAATTTTGAATATTTTCTTTTTTAAATAAAGTTTAAAAAGAACTAAATAAAGATCCAAAAACAGTTCTTAAGCAGCACGTTTAGATTTCGTTAAAAAAAAATTTTTAAATGACTCTTTTTTCCTTGTCTAGAGTGGCCTTACCCCTTAATATTGCATTTTACAATTTGCTGTTGTCATATACAAAATTGATAAAAGCAATTTTTATCCAAATATTCAATATACTTTAACAAGCTATTTAGAAAAACTAATTTTAAATCCCCTGCTATCATGGCTATATGGTTATTTCTTTAAAAATATGATCACCGAATCACCTTGTCATTTAATCTTTTTAGGGTAGCAATTTTGGGTTTATATTAGCTATTTCAGAGCTGAGGATATAGGGAAATATTCAATCTAAATTTGTAAGGAATTAAATCATGCTTAAAAAATTCAAATAAAATATAATATTTAATATATATCTTAGCCTTTTTGGGTGCACTGGCATGAAGTTAATAGAGCCGTATTCAAATCTATGGTATTATTCTCATTTAGGGGAATTTCATTTCTTCTGGTTAAGAACGTTTTAAATATTTACCCGCAAAAATTTATGGTAATGAGATGAAAGTCTAATTTTTATTTTCAAGTGAGATTGAGCTACTTAGATTATTTTTATTTTTATAACACATCTGCAATTGTTTCGTTTTGTTTTTGGAAGCATAAAACATTTACAGCGAGGTACACGACCCTCGACTTTTTCATGAATATTTGTCGTTCACCCTCGAGTTTCGCCCCTAGGTCTGTCAATGCATGTTTGAATACTAATCAATTTCATGTGACAGAAATAAGTTTAATTAATATCGGACTGTATGTACAACACTTTCATAAATTATTAACAACTACGACTGTTCAAGTTAAATATTTGTATATCATAACTTCTTGTTTTTAAATTTATATCTTTCTAAGCTTTAAAATTCATTTTGATAAGTAACTTTTATAGATAGTACTTCAAAATTTTACGCTTACATATCGTCCGGCAATATAGTGGTGTGATTAGAATCACAGTATTCGAATTGGGAAGGTCCTGTTGTACAAAGTAGCATACGTAGGGTTGTGCATTTGACCAGTCAATTGACCAAGAAACATTTAATAAAAATCACAATTAAAATTGTAATTTATTTATATAGTACTGTTTACTACATCCAATATTACTGAAAATGAAAAACCAACAACAATTAATAAACAAAACCACATCAAATTCAAAATAAAGGGGAAAATAAAGTAAAAGACGTAATTAAATGAAATAATATGTATTTATTTTATTTTTAAAGTAAAGTAAGTAAATTCTCCAGAACCCAGAATACCAAACTAGATGTATTCATGTAATAATAGTAAGTAGCTATTTCTATTGAACAACAGATGTCATTTAGATTATTTGACCGTTTTATTTGGCTGTCAAATATTTTTAGTCAATTGACGGTCAATTGACCAGTCAATTGTCCGGTCAATTGACCACGGCACAACCCTAAGCATACGTAATTATATATGTAAACAAATGGAATACAATTTATACAAATATTAAAACTAAATAGTTATTGCTGATTTGAATTAGTTGTTAATTAACTTTATATATATTTTTCAATGTTAAATTTTGAATATAGTTTATATACATTTTGCAAAAACTTTCTTGAACAACTAAAGAGCAAATTAATGTTGTAAAAGTGTAAAAAATTAAGTCAATTGCGTTATAAAACAAAAATGTTCTCACTCATAAAAATTTATAACCACATTACACCAAATTTAATTTACAAAAAAAATTATAATCACTCTAAAAAACACGTCGATTCATCTGTTGATGACTTCATTAACCAGCGAACCTTTATTTTCACGTCACGTTGCTCATATAGGGGAGGCATAATGATCGGCAAAATTATTGCTAATTATCAATTCCCCGTGTTCGTACATCCATCGAACAAATTCATTAATAATTGTTCGATCAGTGACGCAAGGACAGAACGTAACGATAGCGCAAGCGTAAGCACGACGGATATGCAAAGCTATGATTATAATTAAATGCAATTCAGTGTTGCGTGGAATAGCGTCATGCAACAACTAATGATAAAATTGAGTATCTATTGTACTTTTATGAATTGCTTTGTCATTAGTTGCTACCTTTATCCTGAATTTCTCATTAATAGACAATCTAATAGCTGCACAACTTTTAAAATTGCATTTTTCTGCATTTTATAATACATAATTTTCCAGAAGATGGACATATCCCGTTTACATGCATAAAAAAGTAAATTATCATTGTTTTTAACTATATAATACAACTATAGCAAATATTACATCCTCATAAAAGTTAATAGATCTGTTAATAAATTATTTGTATTTATACACACACATGTTTGCCCAATTTAAATATCATTTTGTTCATAAAAATCACCCTCCATTCTCACTAATTAATAATTACACTTAAATTAAAAATAAATCAATATATCATCGTGCAATATTTACCTACTAATTAATATTACCAGTTATAAAGCAGTAATATTTTTGAGGTTCTAAGTCTTTAGATCGAATTCGGTGTATCAAAGTTAAACAATTCTGAATTCAGTTTTGGTATAATTAGGATTTTCATTATCAACTCAGCTTTGAGAGATAGAGACTAATTAAATGTTATTTTAAGTATCTTTTTGAATGTTGACTTGATAGAGTTTTGTTCATCAAATTTATTAGTGGATATGTTTGTAATAATTTCAAGTATTCTTTTAATCATTATTTGCAGAATGTATGACTTCTCTGAAATGTCGCGCTTGTTAGATGGTATATGTGGTGAATGACATATCAAGATAAATTACTAGCTTTGA
This sequence comes from Pterostichus niger, assembly GCA_947425015.1. Lineage (NCBI taxonomy): Eukaryota > Metazoa > Arthropoda > Insecta > Coleoptera > Carabidae > Pterostichus > Pterostichus niger. The sequence continues at coordinate 27,631,348 of OX380344.1, read as the reverse complement.
CCTTTGTAGTCCATTCCTTGTAAGTGGCTAGGTTTTTTTATATAACCTTGGACATGAAAATAGTTATCTTGAATCAACGCTACATGTCACTCTTTTACCCCTTTTCAGTACGTCCTATTGAAATAACAACAATTAGTTAGTGGTTCTTTGACATTTAGCGAGACAAGTCATCTCTCTTGTTTCGTGTGCAAGATGTAGTCCTGCCATGTAATTATTAACTTGTAATTAGTGGTAGTGTGGCATTGGTTGAGATTAGTCGTCTCTTTAGCGTGCAAGTCTTGCCATAACCAATTTTTAATTAGTGGTGCTTTAGTTTTTATTGAGGCAATATGTCTCTCTTTTGGATGTGCAAGATGTAGCCAAGTATCTTAGTAACTTAAATTGATACGTTGTTGTTGTTTGCTATCACCATTAAATTGTATAATTTATAACTTTTGTGATTTTATGTTGTTTTTATTTTATTTTTACATACATTTATCCACTGTTGTCTTTTACTTTATTTGATTTACGGTTGGTGGCGTATTAAATTCATTGGCTTATTAGAAGAATATTACAGCGCGATCGTCGTCATTTAGTTTTTCATTAACATACAAAACTTTATTATATATGTTTTTTTTTTGCGATCGTCCAGAAAATTGAACTTTTCCAATCATTTTTTTTAAAATCCGTCTTTCCCGATCTAGATAAGAAAATACGACCAGAAGCATTGGTACAATTTTACTGATCAGTTTATTTATTTTGCAAAAATATTTTGTATTTGAGTGTCAAATTATGAATATATTGTAATTGATGACATAGTAAAAATTTTACGTAACACACTCTGAAAGTGTTTATACTGAGCTCTCCAAAGTTTGCATACAACTTACTATAAAATATGTTTGCTCAATTAGTAAAATATTGCTTTCAGGACTTGTGACTTAATAGTTTTTTACGTTATAATTCTGGCAAAAAATTATTAACAGACGTATGACGTACTGTATCGCATTTAATTATTAAACATTATTATCATATTCTAACCTTGAAAGTGACATCTTAAAATAATCATAATGAAATATGAAAAACTATTTGTTACTTAGCACCTTTACAATAACAGTACCATAATATTTATTACAATCCTAGGACTGTAAAGTCCCACTTTCCGAACTGAAATTACTAGTGTTAACATGGAAACAGTATTAAATAAATAACTATTAAACGAATTAAAGTAATTACATTTTGTTTCAATGTACTTGAGTATATTTGACTAAAGTGCGAGTGAATTTTACTACTGTCTATTAGTAAATGAATTCCTTTTCAACTATGTTAATTTTATTTTAATTAGCAGTAAATAAATAATGCTGTTTGAGTTTATAGTGATAAATGCGAGCGAAATGTGCTTCGCCCGAAATGCAAGTTACGTATAATTTATCTATTTACTGTAAATGGTTATCGAACGACAAATGGATAATTTGTACCTACTAATTTAAAAATGCATGAATACTTTAATTCGATTATACGATATCGCGGAATCCAAACTTTGGTTTGCATTTCTACGCAACCCGTTGCTTTACTACACTTCATGATAGCTACGACCAAGATAGCTTGGCGAAGGCCTAATCATGTATTTGCACCATACTACTACTTATTAATAAATGTAATAACTTGATTTCATGTTTAGTACAAATATATTATTACATTCGTTGTAAAAAGTTTGAATGAAAAAATCCGATATTAAATTAACCAATTATAAAAACATTACCATGTCGGTACCAAATATGTTTTACTGAAGTTCACCGAAGCCGAAACAGATTTTTCCACTACGTTATTTCATTAATAGTATAATTACATCAATGTACACTCATTACAAAAAAAGAATAAAGCAGAAAAATAATCGAGACGACAATTCGTCGTTCCACAAAGCACAGCTATTTACATTACGAATTTCAAAAGAGCAAAACGGCAAAACAAAATCACACGAAAGGCAAATCCTACAATCAGTTCCCCGTCAACAATGGAGGAAGATAGAAAGAGAAAGGATTAGTGTCTTCTCACTTCAGCCTGTCTCAATTTGCCCATTTATATTTAGCATTTATTTCTTCTACCTTTTATTATTAAACAACAATTCCATTATGAGTCATATTAAAATAAATATAAAAAAGATTATACGAAAGGAATTATTAAGTGGATGTAGGAACAGCGGTGCATCGTAATAAGAATGTTTTTAAATAAAATAAATAAATGTATCATCACGCCTATTACCCATTACTAGTTGTAGCATTATGCCGTAGTAAATCTCGGTTTAATGATATATTTATTCGCGACAAGTGCGGTTACCACCCGTCAAATCACGGTAGATTTAATTTGGTCAAAATTAATTTAATGAAAACATATACAGTGTCCGTACTATTCTATTTTCTATGACACAAACGACGAATTAGCATATAGGCTATGAATTAGTTACTTCCCCATAAATTTGTATACCTATATGTATAAATTAATATAGAAACATTTTTCTAAAACTAAATTTTAGAATTCGGGAAACGAGCTCATTTTAAATTATAATCTTGGAGGAACTATATGTTCTTCTATTTAAATAAGGAAGGTTTGAAAATTACAACAATAAAAATGAAATGAAAATTATAATTTTTAATATAATTAATGTAGAGAAAAAAATTACTGACAAAAACATTTTATACAATAAAATAAAACTAGCAACGATTGAGAATATCACAATATTTAGCAATTAATTATGAATTTAACTTATATTTCCTTCGAATCGGTCTGTGGATATAAGAACCCGGGTTTGAGTGCCACAGTCGACAAACAGTTTTCACCACATTAAAATTACCCCTGTTGTTCCCCCTCCCCTAACTTCGGGGGCTGTGATTTGACGACTGATAATTGCACATCATGCGCATAAATATATCATTCACCGAGATCTGTTTTGACAGAGTGCCACACCCAGCAAAGAGTAAAACGCGTTATAAGTTTATTTATATATTTTATTTATATATTTTCGACGATCGAATTTTCACTTATTATCCTAATTTTACTTATTATATTTCAAACTTCAATAATATATATATTTTTTTTAATTTATATATCGGGCCAACTACTAAGGTCATTTGCCGATATGTCCTTTGTATGGTCGCCACGGGCGGGACCCGAACCCACGACCTTATAGTTGTGAGTCAGGCCCTCAACCCGCGCGACCATCACGCAGGACAAATAATATTTATTTTGTAGGTTGCTTAATTATTTAGTAGCAAATATTTTATTACGTTTATACTAATATTACAAAATATTATTAGTGTTTTCTTGACCAATGAGAATTCGATCAAGGATTTATAATTAGATGAAAATGTAACCACATTATTAGTAGATTGTATACATTTGTAGCAAGTCAAAAGAAATATACATTGCATTGATAACTCAAATATATTTAATATTATCAATTGAAGTCCTTACTTAATGTATGCATTTAAAAATCTTACGGTTTTCCGGTTGAAAAATTCGGATTTATTTTTTATTTGATTATACCTGCCTAAATTAGTATTATTAATGGTAGTACGTTTAATAAATAAATGATACCAGCAACGAGAAAGAATCACCTTGACAAAGGACGAACTGGAAGGCATCGAAAGGTTCACCCCAGATCATTTCATTTGTCACAGAGATCCACCACTTGGATACAATTGCAATTCAAATCTGCACCGAAGCAATTGAAATTATAATTGAATTTCTCGACGGACACGCTGAAATCCTGTGAAATCACGCGTTATCTCCCTTGTTCCCGCCACGTCCTTCATTCTGGGCGCCAGGACCCCTGCGCAAACATCGTCCTCGGCGCCGGGACCATGTCCATCCTGTCGGACAGATTCCAACGAGGGTGACGCAAGACGGAAGGTTGAAACGCAGGACCAAAGAAAGGTTACTTCTGCATGTACAAGAATATGTGATCTGGAATAACTCGGATTACGACAGGGATGGACTGCAGGGTTTCAGGATTTCCTAGGATAACTGCGGAATTTTTCTCAAACTAGTTTTAATTTTTAGTGTTCCTAAGAATTGCTTACTCTTGCTTAATACCAGGGTTCGTAAATATCATGATATTTATAATAAATATCAAAATATCTGATATATAGGATATATATCAGATAAATATCACTTTTTGGATATTTATTTTTTAATTTTAGTTTTTGTACACATTTAGAAAAACTGAAAAATTCGAAAAATTTCACTTCTCCGGAGGCTATATCTCAAAAACTAAACAAGATATGGAAATGCGCTCAACGGCGTTGAATTCCCCGTGTCCGAATTGACTTATAAGCAAATTTTCATACAATTTTATGCAATTTAATATTTTTAATTATTTTCTTTGGGTTTTTCAGATTTTAATTCAATTTTACCAAAAATCCTTAATCGTAGGATTATTAAAACGAAAATTTACATACATATGTATTTTGACCCACTGAATCCAGTGGTGCAATCTTCAAATGCATATGACTTCTGGTTTTCGAGAAAATGTTAAAAAACCGCTTTTTGCGATTTTTTTGGCGGAAAATAGAAAAAAAATAAAAATCGCTGAAACTATGTTTATAAGTTAACTGAAGCACGAGAAAATTAATGCCGTTGAGCGCGTTTTCATATCACATTTAGTTTTTGAGATATAGTTTCGGAAAAGTAGAAAAACTGAAAAATTCGAAAAATTTCATTTTTCCAAAGGCTATATCTCAAAAAGTAAACAAGATATGGATATGCGCTCAACGGCGTTGAATTCCCCGTGTCCGAATTGACTTATAAGCAAATTTTCATACAATTTTATGCAATTTAATATTTTTAATTATTTCCTTTGGTTTTTTCAGATTTTAATTCAATTTTCCCAAAAATCCTTAATCGTAGGATTATTAAAACGAAAATTTACATACATATGTATTTTGACCCACTGAATCCAGTGGTGCAATCTTCAAATGCATATGACTTCTGGTTTTCGAGAAAATGTTAAAAAACCGCTTTTTGCGATTTTTTTTGGCGGAAAATAGAAAAAAAATAAAAATCGCTGAAACTATGTTTACAAGTTAACTGAAGCACGAGAAAATTAATGCCGTTGAGCGCGTTTTCATATCACATTTAGTTTTCGAGATATAGCCTCGGAAAAGTAGAAAAACTGAAAAATACGAAAAATTTCACTTCTCCGGAGGCTATATCACAAAAACTATTTGATATTTTTATATAATGGATATATATCATTGCAAAAATATGACGATATATATCAAAATAAATATCATGATATATATCGATCGATATATATCTTCGAACCCTGCTTAATACTAATTATACTATTTTGTTTTTTGGTGACAATTGTGCAGTATTTTGCATATTATTTATTTCATGTTATTGTTGTAATTATTTTCACCAATTTAAATCTACCTCTGTGGCACCCCCTCACTTCACGCGAAAAAATATATCACTTACCGAGATCTGCTTAGGCAGAGTGCCACACCTAGTAATGAGTAAAAGGCGTGATGATATATTTATTTATTTAAATATAAATAAATATAAGTAATGAAATTCATTCAGTTAGAGAAATACGAATAATACGAGCTACCAAAATATGTCATTTTCAGACGTCAAAACGTTGGATACACCCATTAATATCGAATACCATCTCAAATGATTAATAAATGGATAGGAAAAAAGGACATAAAAAACATTCCCAATAGTTTGAAATTAGGATTTAACATATTTTATTAAATTGAAATAGTAAACACCAGGCTATTCAGTGATTAGACGACGTTTCAACCCTAAGCTTGGCGCTACTCGTATTATCAAGTCAAAAATAAATCTTAAACTTGAACGAAATTCATTAGTTGAATATAAAATTATATATATACATATATAAATTCAATAGCCATGAATTAGTGGATATGTTATTAGTGTAATGGAGAGGAGAGACAAAATGCACTATCAGCTGCGCGATTTTATACCCAAATAATTTGAAATAAGTCAATAGAAATTAAATCAGAAAGTGGAACGAAATTAATTAAAATAATTAGACGAAGTCAACTTTTAGAGAGATACTTAATATAACATTTAATTAATTTAAATTTTCATCCATCCATGAAGTAACTATATAATAAATAGGAGGTGTTTATTCAATTATTTATTTGTTTTTACGCTAAGAGTATATAAATTATTATAAATTATTAGAAATTTATAAAGTATTTTCTTATATATTCAAATGTATTAAATTAATACAAATATGTCTCAGAAATTTATTGGGGCGTAACAAAGTAAATACAATTATTATAAATGAAAGAAATTGAATATAAATATGAATATTTAATTCACCGTAATCAGTCAATAAACCTTGAGACAGGTCTATTAAAGAAAATAAATATTTAAATTAATTAAGAACTTGAAAACCCCATCTAATTTAAAATAATTTCATTATCTTAAAGAAGTTCTAATTACAAAGAACAATATACCTAGTAGAAAAAATTAATTACGTGTAATAATTACACCTCACTGCTAGTTAGAATTAAGATAAGTTTCTGAATACCGCGGAAGTTAATATTTAAATAGATATAAAAAATTGCACAGCTAATAAGGAAACCAGTTCATATGATATCATAATTTTAATGAGCCTTTTTACAATTTGATCACGTATGTGTAGCATTTAATGATACCATTATTATAATAATTTGCATGAAATTTCTCGGAATCTTAAGAAACTAATAAAACTATTTACATTGTATACGTGCTCAAAGTTCAAAGTAGGATATGATTATTTTAAAAAATAATGATAATAACTTTTAAATAGCCCCATCAGTCAATTGTTAACTGTCCGGGCAATTACCTTGAAAACAAAATATGTTGCTCTTTGCTTCACGAAACATTAAAATGTAAATGACAGAAACAAAAGGTTACAGTTTTTTTGTACCATAAACAAATGACATAATGGGGTCTGTGATCTTAGTTGAATTTAAAGAAACAAATTATACTCGCACAATAATCAAATAGGCCATCAGTACGATGGTGTGGATAGCGTTATGGAATTCGAATCCGAAGATTCCGAGTTCGAATCGCACTCAAGCTAAATAGTATATGAACTACCACACTGCGGCTCGGTGGGGCGGACCCTGTACTGTAATTGGGATTAAATTCCTGTAGTACAGCGTAACATAAATAAATAAATAAGTAAATTATGTTGTCTCATAATAATAATAATAATCTGCATTTAGTCTTATAACTATATCATATTTTGAATTTAAAATTTAATTATGCATTTCACTCGACGTAGCAACGGTTCAGTATAAATTGAGGTAGGTCAAATCTCAGTATAAAACTTCTTTCCTTGTTCTGTTCCAGTATTTCTCTCTCAAGTGTTGAAACTGACGGATGACAGATATCACGTGGCTTAATTTAATATTAGTTGTGAGAACAAAACTTACAAATGCAACTATGTATCTTTCTCTATTCAAATGCCTATCTTTCTCTGGTCATTTGTCACTAGTGTGTCATAGAGACGTCACATATTTCTTCCACAATTTTTTTTACTATTTTTTTCTCGTAAACTATAAATAATTAATCGATATAAAAAAATCGGATATTTTAAATTCTTGTCTAGCATCATATATAACAAAATCAATATTTGATTAGAAACCCCAATCTCAATTTCTGAAGAATGACAACGATTAACAAGCGATATATGTTAGTGTTTTCTTTCGATATATTAAAAATGTAATTGATTAAATATATATCATCACGACTTTTACCCATTACTGGGCACTCCTCCTTAGCAGATCTCGGCAAGTGATATATTTCTGCGGTTACCAGCCGTCAACTCACGGCCCCCAAAGATGTTAGTGGAAGATGAGCCACAGGGGTAAATTTAAATTGATGAAATTATATATATATATATATATATTTGAGAATCATAATTGTTAAAACCCATATAATCACTACTTCCAATAATATTAGTAGAAAAGAAGACACACGGTTATACTTTTGTGGTAAAAATTTCAGTTGTCGGCTATGGTAATCGAACCAGGATTCTCATTTCCACAATCCGGTGCGTGACAAATAAGAGAATTACGGTATAATTAGGTCAAAGTAATGATCCGTCCATCCTTCGTGATAAATAGTTTATAAGGTGTCCCTTAATGTTCAGTACCAACATAAACAAAACAAAAAATATGTCCCTAGAGTACAAGAACCGCCAGAAACAATCCAAAATCCCATTACTACTTTGATGTTCATAAACTTATCAACCTTCATTCCTAATTCCATAACTCCATCTAGTTTTTAATAACACACTACCAACATTTTCCACCAAAATCCCTAAACCTGGACCTTCTAAAATTACGTCCCTGGAGCGCCATCTGACCAGGAAATAACAATTTATTTATTTATCCCGGGAACTGGCTGGCTGACTCCGTTACCGAGCGTCACAAAAGAGTCATTCCGGCCCTGGATCGAGCTGGATACATACAAAGCCGAATGGCAAACATCGACGGCTGCTCTTGAAACAGGCGACTGGCGAGGCGAGTTTGCCAGACATGGGATTTGTTATACCGGGTGTACGGGATTTAGTGTAGTTTGATACTGTTTGCTGTTTGAAATTTGAGATACATGTGAAGCGATTTTAAATGAAATTGCAACGAGAGTGATATTCGTAGAAGCATTTGATTTTATACGTTCAAAGGATTTGTGAAATTAGTTTGAGATTAAAAAGTTTATTTATTTTACATTTTACTCTCAAAACTGATTAAAACTATTGTTTTCTTATTGTTCTGTATTTAGGCTGCTTTATCAATAACTAGATAAAATGACAGATAGCATTAATTAAAACTGTCATTTTAACCGAGATTGAGATTGACAAACAGGTACTTATTAGCAATTAGAAATTGAAATTAACTACACTTAATCATTAATCATCATTTATTGGGATCAGCAACTAACATATATCCAGTTAAAAAATTAATTGCAAATAGTCAGATAGAAATTTCTTTACATTTCGGCAAATATTTGTCATTTCCAGTCAACAGGCAGTAATTAAAAAATTATGTAATATTTGTCATTATATTATTGTGAGTTTTCCGGCTCTAAATTTAAATATATAAACGACTTCAAACTAGTGCATGCGAGAAAAAAAAAACACGAAAACAATTGATAGTGGTAGTATTGAATCATGGATAATTTTAATTTTAGATGAAATTTTCTGTTTTCTATATCATATACTTGTGCTTAATGCCAGTTCAGTTTTTTTTTGTAGATAATTAAAGGTACATAATTGTTTTTGGTATGTATTTAGTAAATTAAATCACCCCTGTGGCTGTCCCACCAATAATATCTTTGGGGGCCATTATTTTACGGCTGGTAACCGCACTTCACGCAAAGAAATATATCATTTACCGAGATCTGCTTTGGCAGAGTGTTATACCCCGTAATGGGAAAAAGGCGTGATGATATATTTATTTATTTATTTATATTAATGTTATTAAAATTACTCCTATGGTTCCTCTTCCACTAACATCTTTGGGAGCCGTGATTTGATTGCTAGTAACATGCAAAAATATATCACTTACCAAGATCTGCTACGACAGAGTGTGACCTGTCACATTCTATAAGATAAAAGGCGTGGTGATATATTTATTTTATATAGAAAAGTTAAACTTGAAAACGTTAAATATTATAAAGAATACTGATGTGCATATATTTGGTTAATTTAATATAAACAATTCAAAACTTTGTAATTTGCTTTATTTTAAGTTGCATATACATGAATAATTTTGAAAAACTCTAACTAATACTTATTATCATTCACTTTTATTTTAATCTTGTATAGAAATTCTATAGTATTTGGACATTATCCCCATAAAAAATTGTGCGTATGTTTCCTATTGTTAAACGTTTTAAATTAGTATAGATGAAATACTTCAAATAAAAAGTGACATAAAATTTTGTTCTTCTTACCATGTATTTTATAATCTTTTTAAGTACTTAATGAATATTTCAAGGAATAATTTTTGCTATACTACCTATATAATATACACATTAAGTTTGCTGTAAATGAAGATATCTGATGTTCTAACAATTCACATTTTAAAACGTAACAATAAATAAAATAAAAACTATTACTTCATCCTGATATTAAGAAAGATGCTCTTGACAAGTCTCTTTTCTTAAAGAAAAGTGATGAATACGCCCTAACTTATTTAAGTATTATATATAAAATAAAATTGCAGAGCTGAAATGCTAAAAGTAATATCACAGCGAAACACAAACTGTGTAAACCTTTGATTTAGCTTTAAACATGTAAGTCCACATTTCCCCCATAATTACACAATTTTTCCAGGACTGCATTATCGTATCCGGGTGAAGCTAAACCCCTAACAAACATTCCTACCCTCGTAACCGGTACTCGTTGGAAATATTTACTTCCGTCCGGCGATATTTAAAAACCGTTGCTGCTGCGACTCCACAGAGATTACGCTGTGTGCAGTGTGCAAGAACACGAAGCAGGGACCATGAATAAGAAACACAAATACAAGACGCAAAAGACATTGCAGATACCAGCAGCGGAGGATGTTGAAAGCACTACACTAAGAAGCAAGTTTCCCGTGCAATGTGGGTTTATTTGATTAGGTTAGTTTTCTGTCGTTCGCGCCAGAAGCAAACAAATGCTTGTCGGATGCTTGCCGGTTGTTTTGTTGGTCAGGTTACACAGAGGGTTCAGAAATGCTACAACATATGCTTATGCTTCGAATACATTCACTCAAAATACAACCTATTATATATTTACGAATAATTTGTCGCAATGTTTAAATGATTTAAATATTTATTTGCTGGAATTACAATCCAGACGATCTACTGCTTATAGTCAAATCCAAAATAAGAATCATTCAGATGCAATTATATTATATTTATAAGATAAGAAGGTTTGAAACCGCAAATTTTTGTATCAAAATTTGCAACCATAGTGCTGTCCGTAAGCATCTATCAACAATATCAGCGGCAAAAAAAAACGGTTCAAGAAATATTCTCAAGTGACATTAATGCTTGAAGGAGATGAATGCACTTGCACCACCGTAAGTCTTAATATATTTATTGGTTGAATACAACAATATATTGATTACAATAATATACTGTTTACAATAATATATTGATTACAACAGTATTCTTTTTGTTCAAAATGTCAGTCTCATCTCACTTCTCAATAAATTGTTGTTCATTTTGTTACAACTGAGCTGAGATGAACTGACATCCCCCTTACCAATAATACTGCGCTACTCGCTAAATAAACTCAAAATGATCTGAACCTCTTAGTTCAGTGGAAGAGATAAATTATGAGAACAACTGTCATATTTTTAGATGTATATGAAATTATTCTAAAATCGTAAATAAATAAATCTAAAACCAGATAAATAACTGCAGTGATGATGAAGCTGATAAATGTAAGATTATTGGTATTGAGTTTTGTTACTCATCTATTTACTCTTTCTATATTGTAAAATGTTGTTTTTTTGTATACATCTCAAAACACTTATAAGTGGAGCAAAAATGTTGTAAAAAAAATATAGCTTTTAATTACAATATTATAAATCGAATCGTTTTACTTATTATCAGCGAATATTCTTTATTTAGAATTCGTTTTTTGTTTTATTCGCTCTTCTTAAAACATTCAAATCTTTAACTCAAAGACTGCACGTTCGAGAAATTTAAAACTGCTAAAATTAATATTCCTTATTTATAACAAAATGATATCACTTTGTTTTCTAGATTCATTGAAATCCATTAATGTAAAAGTATCTATGTAGAGTTTTATTCGGAGATATGTAGCATTATTTTTCTTTATACTTATCTTCAGAAAAGGGACCAAAATAAAATATAACCCCAACATTTAAATAAAGTCTTTACATCTAACTACATATTTTGAAAATGTTTTGGTGGAGTCAATACTACTAGGAATATCTACAACGAATTAATGAATGATTTGTTGACGATTTTATGAGAATAAATGTTTGCAAGGAATGAATAGAATAATAACACAAGATGAATTATGTTTGTGGATGGTGTAAAATGGTTTACAGAATAAAATGTTTGATAAAAACTGATTGCAAATTTAATCTCTTTCTCAGAGATTCTGATCAAAGTTTGTTCTTTCACAGAAAGAAAATACACTGTAATGTAATATTAGATATATTTAAAGAAAACTGCAATCATTTAATTCCAATACCCCTTAATATAATTAATTTGATCAAAGACAATTTACTTTGCTAGTAGTTCATCCTTCATTGACACTAGTGGGTATCATAATTTGATATATGTCTGCTATTGACATAATATGTCATCTATTGATAGCTGTAATTACAGACTCAGATTCAAGATTTAGGTATCTGCTATAGCTTTCTTTAAATTGAAAATATCTCATGAGGGACAAAAACAATCATCTATTATCTGCTTGAAAATAAAATACAAAATATCAATTCGAATACAAAAGATTTATAGCAATACGGCACAGTAATTTGAAATGGCATAACAAATGTCTGTACAGTAGTACGGTAGTCGGGTAAATAAAGAAAGACCCGATGGAAGCAATTTTTAATGAATTTGGAGCAATGGCCAGAGAGGTTGGTTGACTGCTTGCATAGAGCATTCGGGCGTTCAGTTATTTCTAAAACAATGATTTGTTCGACCGCATATCGAGCTTATTCAAATAGCGGCGCAAAATAGATGACTTTTATTTAAAATTTCCACGCAGATAAAAGCCCCGAAGCAGTGTAATATTTCATACTTTCCAGCCCGACTCGGCACGGACGAGCAGAAATAAAAGAGCTAATATTTTATGCAAACAATTGGGCTTTCGCAACAGGCAAAAACGCATAAATACAGATTGGAAACTGTAAAAAACAGGCGCACAACTTCCAATGCCTCTGGAATGATTTCGGCTGCCACAGCGCTGCAGTCGCGTAATTGAAAATTGCTCCGCGGAAGACGAAAGCCGAAACGCTCGTCGCCTACTTGGATAAGGACAAAAACCACGACAACGTAGGCGTTTGTTTTATGTTTTTCCAATAAATGTGTATAATAAAGATTTCACCATTTTCTCGCGGTTTTATGGATAGGCATGTGGGATTCAATTTCTCTATAGATGTATACAACGTTTTATTTTTATGCGAACACAATTTTTTTCTTCTCTCTAATCAAAATATACATTTTACTGAATATGTTTTCTATCAACTTCAAAGCTTCCTAATACTACTACATTTCTACAATAACATACATTTTGAAGCATAAAACCCATAAATAACCTTCGAAAAGCGATAAATAGTACAAATATAATTATAGGAGACTTTTATTATTTATACTTTATTACAATAAACCTAATAAAATATTAAATATTAAAACAATTTTTACTTTAAGTTCTGTCAATTTATTTAAATTGATGTTTCGGTAACTAACTAAACTTGTACCCTTCTTCAAGAACATTTAAAATAACAAAACATAACTCAAGCAAGTAAGTAACAAATAAACAAGCAATTATATTTTCTTGATCAACAGAGGCCAAGTTTTATTCTATTTATACAGCTACCACAATTGTTTAAGATGTCCTTGTTCTTGTACATTTTAATATCTACTCTGATCAATCTACTCTCATATAGCACTCAACGTACTGATTATGAAAAAGAAAGACTTTATTTCAAAATTAATAAAAATAATTCCAGTAATTTCAGTAAAGAATAAAAATTTGTAAACATTAAAGTTTTTTCAACGGTGGCACAACTTCTGTCAAATTAAATAAATTTTAATGTTTACTAATTTTCATTCTTTAATGTAACCTATCAGCCCAGTGGCACCAAAAGTGTTTACTTTGAATTATGTGCATTTAATATTGAAACAAAATTCTTTCTGTTTCTATAATATTATATGGGGTTAAAATAATAACCATAAGTTGTGAAACATTCTGTATTTTGATTTTCTGAAGAATCACTTTCTAATATAGCCATCTAAATTTTGATAAAGTTTCTTCAATATTTGATTTGTTATTTCTGTGGAACAAAAATAAATAATGTAATAATAAATTTTATCATTTTGCATGGAAAAATTTAATAAATATGATAAATATCAAAATTAATTAGTTTCTATTGTAATATAAAATATTTGACAGAATAGAAAAATGTATACCATGTTTGGTTCACATGAACGAAGATTAGATTTCCAAGTTTTATGAACTTTGTTTAATTTTAAACAAAGTTTTGTTAAACCATACATTTAAACTAAAGTGATAATACAATCGGACATAAAATAACAATTATTTGAGGAGATCTTCTCATCTCCATGGATATTTATTTAATCACCATGGTTGACATTTTGAAAACGTTCTTAGAATTAAGTTACGAGTCTTACATGTCACACAGTTTTATTTCTCGCATTGTATCTAAGAGAATTGTATGAAATTTTATTGAGACATAGAATAATATATTAATAATGCGCAGCTAATTTGGAGTGAATTGATACATACATCTTGAAATTACAAACATTTAAAGAGTAAATAAACATTTATGACTGGACGTCGCACTTAGATTTCAGAAATATGTATCATAATCAATTTTTGCATTGCTTTTTTTTGTTATTATGCGGCTCCGTAGCTCTGGGAATAGAACACTCGTTAAGAAGTGAGAGAGTAAGAGTTCAAATCTCACTGATTCCAGATCTATTATAAGATGTTGGCTCTCTTTAATTTTCTATGGTACCTACAGAGTAGTAAATGAAAAATAGTAATTACGATAATTTTAATGTCTAGAAAGTTTTGATATAGTTAACTAATTGAAGAAATTGGTTTGCAAAATAGGATGTCGGTATTAGAACGAGTAGTGTTTGTGGGAAAATCTACTTGAGTGCATTGAAACTTACAATCTAATATGATTTCCGCAAATGCAGTTCTTATTAGCCTAGGTTAGGTTATGTTAGGGCGAATTCCAGATCCAAACTTCCTTCCACTAACAGGAAACCTGCATAACCAACCGAGATCAGGTATTCGCTCCATCTAAAATTACACCAAACTGCTTTAATCCCTGTCTTAAACTATCTCCCTGAGAATCTGAATCCTCCGCATGACGTCACATACCCTGCGGCCACGCACGCCACTGGGATACATAAATGACAAATGACAGTGATCTGCACATACAGCCGTAATCAGAGGACGCAATCGATTAAGGCTTAATTAAATATCAAACTAGTCTCATTAGTAATGTTCGCCATGAAAATTAAACCGTATCATGTCATGGGAGGAGGGAGTAGGGAACAGGGGGCGCAAACGCAATCTGAACCGCTATACGCCCACGTATTTATCAAGAGGGCTTTGGTTGCTCAGCCGCGTGTGTGATGTCATAATTGGCGGGCATCATAAACTACAGGATTTATTATTACTTTACGATATAAAGCGAAGCGTACAGAATTGTGGGTTTGTCCTAACGTCTAATAAAATACTAAACAAGCTCATTTCAATTTGATGTGTACATGCGTACGTAATTATTGCGTCATATACGCATTATGGGAACATACAAAACAATCAAGAGCTCTTTGCTTTCATACTATTCCAATTATTAATATTCGCACGATATGTAACGATTTAAATACTTACATATTTTCGAGTAATATTCGAATAATAATTTTCAAATTATATTTTTGTATGATCAAGTTTTTTAATTGTTTACGATCCGATTTCCAAGGTAGTAAGTTATTGGATCAGTAAGTACTTACTTACCGAACAGGATGCGCTAAGTAAGGAAAAATTTACATTCCTCCGTGATAATAATGAAACTATCAAAACATACATTAAAACTAACAACATAGAACGATCACGACATGCCAAACTTGAGACAAAGTACACACTCTCATTTTTAAGCTTGTTATTGTTGTCACTTCTATTATTTTTTTCTTTTATTTTGTGTTTGACAGGAGTGTGTTTTTTTTATTATTAATTTATATAGAAGAATCTAGTACTGTGTTATCATTAGTTATTGTTTTAGTATTAGTTTCATTTATTTTTTAATTGATAAGTACCAATTTAAGTATAGAATTTGAAGTTCCTTTAATAGTGTAAGTTTTTTAGTAGGAATTAGTTGTTTTAATACAATATTAGTTAATTATATTTTTAGTACCTGTTTTATTGTAAATTTTAGTTTTATTATCATTCTTTTTTAGTACAGTACCTTTGTCATAGTTCCAATTTTCGCCACTATAAGCGTATTTTTATTTAAAAACCCCAATAAGTATTGAGATCAGTAAGTGTCCTACCGGTATCGAATGTATTGAATATTTCGACTTCGAATAACATATTACCCTTAATTACTTAAATAACTATATGTGCTATACCGTAAATTATTTTTATTTATCCATAAGAGTACGTTTATATCCAGTAAACAATGATCTTATGTATTAGTATATTTATTACTCATTTAATACACCAGCACAAATAATAAATTAAAAAGTAGCAGCTCTTAATTCGTTGTCGTAAATATTTAGCGACATTTATAGGCAGATTCAGATAATTAATTTTGGAGTTAACTAATATCATTTTTAATCTGGTTGAAATTTATTGATGTAAGAGCTTTTTGCTAAACAAAATAAGGCTGTAGTTGAATATGGAGTTACCAGTAGCTTTATAGAAGTTATATTATGATATTAATATAAAAATAAATAAATATTATTATTTAAGATATTAATTATACGCTACTTTACTTAACAATTACATCATGTGGGATAAGAAAAAAACATATAACAAATGTACTAAGTATTACATAATCGATATCTACATATTCCGAAGCACTAAATTCCTCTTTTGTGAAATATGTAAAGTGCAACAATGTCAATTTAAATCAAGGTATAATTTAGCTATTGAATGTTTTGTTTTTTGAATTGATTACAAAATTTAAAATTTTGTATTTATTCATAAATTTTTAACATCATATATGACATTTTTTACTCAAAATGAGCTCAGCAATAAGTCGTGAAATACCCTGTATAAATGATTCCCAAAAAGCAGAATGACATTTATGAAATTATTCTAGTCAAATTTGTTTTTATATAGCAACCTGACGGTCAAGATAATGCCGGCAACATTTTGAAAATTATCTCAAAATTAATATAAATTACAAATAATTGGCAAAAAATATCTGTTCAAAATCTGATTTACTGCTTTGGCAGTAAATCTGCTTTCTTGTTTAGTTAAACAAATAACTATTATGCATAAAAGGTATATTCTGTTTTAGTTGCTTAGCTTAATTTTATAATTTACTACTATATAAACTCAGGATATATTATGAATAATTTGTCTCATTCAAAATCATAACTCACCAAAAATTATGAGCTGTTCCATTCGGTCGTTCAGTCGATTCCCAGAGAAGATCCATTCCGATGCTGCAACAAGAAATATCTTATGAACACCAATTAACGGTCCAATGACTAGCTACAACAATTATCAGATATTTTCATCTATACATATTATATTCGGCGTACACTCGACTGCACAGAGCAGCCAACGAACGCTAAACCGAGCTGACACACAGCTCCAATATAAAAAACCAAACGGAAATTTTAAACACTGCGATCATTGTTTGATACTTAATTGTTCTTATTACATATTTTTTATCGACTTCAGCAACCTTGGATATTATTTTTGTTATGAGTAACCTTGAAAAGAATAATTCACCAAATAATGACACCGCGACTGATGGTAAAAAATAAGTTTGGTTTACAATTGTTTGAGAGCAAGCAGGTTTTTTTAATTCAGTTTTTTTGTGATGACATTGCAGGTTACATCGATATTTTATCATTAGTCGTGGACAAGTATTAATAGACTATGTAAAACATTTGACTTTAGCAACTGAAGTTTGAAATCAAAGGCATCTTATTAAATTAACCTTCCAACTATAGGTACTATCGGAACTTCAAGTATCGGACGTTCCTAAGTTGCTTAGAGAAAAAAAAAACTTCAAGCAAAACTGATAAACAATTCAATTCTCCGTATATTTTATTTAAAGCACAATATTTTTAAATAATTTAGAAACATTTGGTTTTCATACTAGCTAATTAAAAACAAAACAAAACTTGATTAACGAAGTATCCAACTGTTTTGGCAGTAATTTCAAATTAATTAACAAACAATTTTTCAAACTCCTTTAGATTTAAGGAAAAAGGCGAAAACATAGATTTTCTAACAATACTGGAGTAGGTGGCTCAATGATATCGAGTCGGTTAGTGGATTAAAGAACCCGGGGTTGTTTCCCACAATCGGCAATTTTCACCACGTTAAAATTATGTCCCACTAAAATATTTGACGGTTGGTAACCGCAATTCACGCGAAGAAATATATATGTTACCTAGATCTTCTATGGTGGAGTGCCATATCCAGTAATGGGTAAAAGGCGTGATGATATCTTTATTTATTTATTTAACTATTGTTGAACCGTGTACTGTTCTGTTCTGTTCTGTTAGAGATACATGGCGGGCCCTAGAGCCAATCCTGGTTTATTTACATTCTGCTAAGTATTGAATAATAATTATTCAATATCCGAACAGAATCGCCAGGCCGGACCATGCACCTTAGACATAAAGACAATACACTACACTCCGCCCAGTTTCTGGCAAGAGCTGAACTGACCTGCATATACCTTAAATGAAAGACATAGTGCAATGCAAATCAGCCGACGACACGATACACAAAAAAAGTTTAACGTCCAGAGGACTTCCCAAGTCAAAGTAAAATCAGTGTTGGTGACTTTTTTAACGTGGGATTCTACCACACTTTGTTGCTTCTTTCCAAAATGCAGTTAAAGTTTAGGGCTGGCTTACTAGTAGTTGAGTTAATTTCCCAATTGCTGTAGAGTTGAACCATGTACTGTTTTAAGTAATGAGACAAGTTTATCTGAGATTTTTTTGTGCTTGGGATATTACCAAAACTGTGACATGAGCTATACCATAGAATAGTATGTTATGCATCAAGGGAGGGAAACAAGCGATTATTCCCGCGTGTGAAGTTGGCAAACCGAGACGTAAGCAAGGGCTGAAGGCTCGAGCTAAAGTCGAGGTTTGCCAACTTCACACAAGGGATAATTGCGCCCTCCCGTGAAGCATATTATACTTTCCGTAACAAGTGCACAAAAATTACTGTCTTATCAGGACAAATGTCAAATATGGATTGCGTAACTAGTTACCTAGGAAACGCCGCAAACAGCTAATAATCGTAGTCCCTAGGGAGAGAAACATGCTACCTAGGGAGAGAAACATCCTACCTACATAATGTTTCTCTCCCTAGGGGAGAAAAGCAGTGTTTCTCTCTGTAAAATTAGGGAATAAGAACGTGTTTCTTGTGCATGTGTTACGAAAAATAAGTTTTTCGATATCATTATTACATTACAGGCCCTCGTAGTGCATAAATTAACAAGAAAAGATGTAAGATTTTTCTACGGTTACTAGAAACAATCTTTAAATTAAAGACAAATGCTGAATTCAGTCCAGATATTTCCTTTGTTTCACAATGTTCAGATGGTCAAAAGTACCTAACTCTTTCATCGCATGAAACAGATCTCTGAACATTTCTCGTTCGACAGAAACACGTGATAATGGTTTAGTGTAAGCTGGAAATATTTATGAATCACGTAAACATCTTCATCGAGCATCGAGCACACGCACGCGCACGCCTCGCCCGCAGCTGTGCACGCCGACACGCAATTATCTTTTATTCATAGAACAAAAGCCTGACGACTTTTAGATCTACCAATCACACAAGGAAGAAGATCAAATTTCAAAAAGGATATAACAAAATAAAACTGTATATCATCTCAAGTTATATCTATACACGTCGATCTTCTGTTAATATGTCAGTGCGCTAAAAATATCGTATCGAAATTACATTCGACGGCAATTCTGCAAAGACACTTTACTAATTGTTAGTTGTACCTCACTTACTTCATTATTCAGTGCAATTTAATTTTTTATGGCTATCGTTTCGGATTAAGTATAAATTTGAAAACCAGAATTCGACAAATTTATTAAAAACAGATGAACTACTTACGAAAATTATATAATTTTTCAATAATTCATGAATCATGTATCCAAAGAATTTAACATTTTTATATGTTGCATTGTCAAACGTTTCTAAATTATTTTTTAAAAATATGCTTTAAATAAAAAATACGGAAAAGTTAATTATCTACCACTATATTTAAAGCAATTTTCTCAAAAAATAATTTAGTAACGAATAATAACGAAAAATATACGATATCAATTGATTTAACCAATTTGAAACTATATAATTTTTGTTTTGTAATAATTACGAAGGTACACGTGTAATATACCGAAACATCGAATGAAATCATTCTTTTTTACAAAACTTTAACCAAAAATTGTTTTTATTAATTTAATTATGAGTTTTTTAATTTGAAACTATCTTACTAGAATATTAGATACTCACTAGATACTTGAGATATTTTTATTTTTATAATGAATTTACTGATCAATTTGAATCACCCCGCAATTGAAAAAAACATAAATAAATCGAATGAATAGAGATTCATGTCTATAAGTACTTCGTCAGTACATCACGTACCTAGCATGAACTGAATGCGCCCTTGTGTGTGTGAAACCACGAAGAGGGCGACGGCGGTGCCGGCAGAAGACAAGAGAAACAGACAGCGCCCGCCCTGATCACAATCGCTATACAAATGAACTGATCGCGTTTTTCAGTCATTTCTAAGTAAAAATCAAAGTTACCGTAGAACATAAAGTCGTACAATTTACCGTTGACTGAATATGAATTATTGAACAATAAAAATGTTGCGACCAGGCGATTGACGATATCAAAATACCTGTGTTTGAGCGCTAGATTTAGATACTGGTTTACTGTTAGCTACAGTTCCGTTTGAGCCGCTAATCAGATTAGAGGATACACATTGTGTTGTTAATTGCGATGCTTTTGTTTGCTGTGCTAAGTGCCGACTCGGAATTGGTGCAGCAAACTAAACTAGACTTATTCCTTTTGGATTTTTTTCATAACGAACTGTTAACGAATGAACAAATCTAACGCGATAATGAGCAGAACACAAAATAACGTTGCTTTCAGCTCTTTGTTGTATGTTTCACAGTTTTTGTCAAAGTGAAATTTATGTGAATATAAGATTTTCTCAGATTAATTCAGTAAATTTTAATTAGGTCAGAGTTTTAATTGCTGTAGGAAAATGGACTATATTCCGGATTTTCCACGTTTCGCACGAATTAAATCCTATATGGAAACTTCATTTTGTACTTGTACGAATAGTTTTAATAGAGATACATTATTCGCGGAAATTTTTCTGTCCTTTATGTTCTAATCTAGGATAGATGGTCCAATTTAATTATCATTAGTTAATATTAGACCGTAAATAATTTAGAATTAACTAGACTTTTAGTATAATATCAGTCATGTATTTATAACAGAATCAATCAAATAGTAAATTTACTTTATGTTTCAGGAATATTTTATTTTAATGAATGTTATGTATTAATTTTATTGCATCGTGCTTGAATATTGTAATTTATTGAATAGATAATAAAAGTTTAGAGAAATAAATTCTGTATTTAAATCAATCTATACTTTGCATGATTACTTATTTTATTACTGTCAATAATAAAAGTTGTCAATAATAAAGATATTAATTACGTATCTAATTGGTAATGTAAAAAATGTGTACATAATGATTAACATATTTAAAACTTATATAAAAAGTATCTAAATTTTCCTTTAAAATAATAAACAAACCGTGGTAACTGAAAACTCATTTTCCATATTTATTATCAATTACCTGTTATTATTTATATTAGAACGTATTTTTGGCGAAGCACGTTTTACTCGTCGTTCCAACAAATAAATTTTAAGCCATTAGAATACATGCTTGAATATAGCACAAATTATTCTAAATTTCCTACATTTATTTAAATATTGAATCTTGTTAATGACTTAACATTTTTTATGTAATATAGCGAAACCAATCATTGAACATTTAAAAAAGAGTATTGAAAACACTATGGTACTTCCCTTGATTTTCCCCCTCTATATATTACTAAACCCTAACGGCTTGTATATATAAGCCTGTGTTTAATTCTTGAAAATGTGAACAAAACGAGCTTTGCCAAAAAGTATTCTACTAATTTCGTAAATAATTAGAGATACATTTATTATATATAATAAAATATCAAACTAAACACTTGTCTAAGTCTCACAAAATTCAGCCTCCAAGTCACCTTATGATGGCATCGTCAGAGGCTGGCCAGCACAGTTAGTAACCATAGACGCGTTTCGCTCTTAAGAATTTTGTGAGACTTAGACAAGTGTTTAGTTTGATATTTTATTATTAAACCTAGTTTCACCAAGTGAACATTTAAAGACAATTAATTTTGTCTTTGTTGTTTTTTATTTATTGTATATATTGATATTGAAAATATATAAAAAGTACCTATTAATCATAATTTACTTTAATGCTGAACAAAAAAATAACGTAACATTTTAAAACTATTTTAGCTTCATAATAAATAAATATTGAACAAAATGAAGTGAAATGAGAGTAAAGAAAAATATCATTTGACACAGTTTCGCTCTAAATGGTTATTATAGAATATTGTTTGATAAAAGGAGACGGTAAAGATTTTAAAGAAAAAGTTGGAGAAATAAAAATAAACCTGTGTTGTTACAGTTGGTTTAAGAACAAGAAAGCAAAATTACACAACAAAGTTCTTTGTGAACAAACCTAAAAGCAAAGTTTAAAAAATACCAATAACTTGTTCACACAATACCAAAATTATTAAACTTCAAAGTTTTACGAGATCTCAATCAAATCAATAACAATATAAAAAGAAAAAATATCCACTCTGTAATATTTTCAACACAAGAATTGAATTCCTATCACTTTTTATCAAAAGCGGAGGAAATATTGACGAAATCTTATTATCCTTTCGAGTGAACTAAATTTGCCAAGTTCGCAGTGCGGAATGTTTCAATCAAGCTGCTGCTCGCGTTTTTTATTTGTAACATTCACAAGAGTGCTGAAGGAATATTCTCCATGCATATTTAATGTCCAAGGGAACAATATAATACATAACCTTGAACTATATGAACTCGTGATGAACTTTTAATTTTTAAACGCTGGCTTTCCTTACAGCTTAACTTTGTTCAATTCTCTTTCATCGTTTCATTCGCTATTTATGTTTTCATTTGATATTTATTATTTCTGAAATATTAATCACTTTCAAATGAACTTTCTGATTATAATCTGCAAGAAAAATATTAACGAGGAGCTTGGATTTGTATAAAATAACAAAAGTTCTCAAATATTCTCATTATGAAAATTTCACTAACTAGGAAGTAAAATAAAAAAAATACACATAACTTTTCCAACATTTTCACAAGTTTTGCTATTATGTATTTCTTCCAAATTTATTTTATTTCATTTTTTTCTTCCGCTTCCGTATAACTTATTTATAAAATAATTGAAATAAATCGCATTAAAACATGATATTCAACCACAATTGTCCCAATTTGTGCTGCGATTTCGATACGACATATTTTACATATCTAGTTCAAATAGCAATTAATACTAATCCAGATACAGAATACAAAAATTCATTATCATGTTTATATAACGGGTAAAATTAATTCAGTAATTTTTCGTTTTAGAAATATGACTTAGGTTTGTTTATTTCACTTACGGCAGCATTTAGCAGTAAAACGTCGTATTAAAACATAAAATATGTACAGCTACTTCACAACCGGCTGTAAATAAATGTTTGACACTTATTTCTGTACGCATATGAATTAATTATAAATAATTCTATATTTTATTTCTACGGGAAAGAAGATTAAAAAATCCACTGCGACTGTATACTATAGTCGTGGAATGCAAAAACGAATAAACCTAAAATAAAGGTTAATAAAGAAAACAGATAGTTTGTACAGTTATTTATAGACAAATATAGTTCATTACTAAGTGTAGATAAATATACTACAGTAATTTAAAATGTATTATATCATCATGCCTTTTACCTAGAGATGGGCGAATATCAAATTTCTCGAATTCAAATATCGAATACGAATACAAATCAGATCTCGAATATTAGAATACTCCTAAAAGTTAATTTATTTATTATTAATAATTATTGAATTATGTCCTTTTCATTATTTGAATGAAATTGTTAAGATAAAATAAAATTAAAACAAAACAGAATAAAAAAAGACGAAAACTTCAAATTTAAGGTGAAACGTACGGGCTGATGTTGGCGAAAAACAAATTTGAAATATGGTACGTCTTCATGGTTTTGAAACAAAATATCTTTGTTATTAATAACTTCAAAGTATTGTAATAGCTTTAAGTTTATGTACAAATGATAAAGAAAAACATAGTCAAAAATTGAGATCAACATATAGCGCGATATTCGAGGTATTCGAATGTTCGCTATACTGACGTTAATATTCGAAAATCTCGAATATCGAATTATGTCAATATTCGTGGCATTCAACTATTCGCGGATGATATTCGCCCATCTCTACTTTTACCCATTACTGGATGTGGCACTCCGCCATAGCAGATCTCGGTAAATGATATATTTCTTCGCGTGAAGTGTGGTTACCAACCGTCATATCACGGCTCCCAAAAATGTTAGATGTTATACACGTACGTCATCAATTAGATTTAGTTAATAAAACAAACAATATTTATCGAATTTTGTGCAAATGTTTTTGGGGATTTTTTAAATAAAGTTGTGCAATTAATTTTTATTTATAATAAAATAATTACTTCAAACTGCAAAACACTTATTTATTAAAAATTTAGGATATTTAGTTTTATAACATAATCTAGATAATTATAAATTTGAAGAATGCGCAACTAATAAATGTCATATTAAAATAAATTTCAAATGTTTATTGAATATAACAGTGTTACTGCCTTGATATTTTATTTTTTTAAATACAAATTTTGACATGTTACAATGACGAATACTTCGCGTAATTCGTCTGTGGCATATTACACAAACTGTACTCATATTAAAGTAAAAGTAATTGTAACACTTGTTTTTCAATATACTATTGTATTCTTATGTGAAATGGGATATAAGCTGATTAAGTCCTGGACCAGTCTTTCATTCTACTAATATTATGTTACTCTGTTGTTTAATTTTACTTAAAAATGAATTGATAAACCAGGCATAAATAATATAAAATTTAATTTGAAAATTCGCAGACAATTTGAAGATATATGTACGACAGAAAAACTCAAAATTATTAAGTTTATTTTATTCCGAAATTTGTGAGTTTACTATTCAGCAAGGTATTTAAAACATATTTAGAAAATTTGTATTTTGATAATTCGGTAAATTAAAGTAAAAGCTTTACAACCTATTTCTATCAAAAGTTTGAATTTTAGTGTAGTTAGATTAAGCTAAATCATATTCAAAAAAAAAAGTTTAAATAAACCCTAATATTACTATTTGGCATTTAGAATATATAACTTTTTGTCGAGTTAGAATAAAGTTAACTATTTCAAAATTCCGGTTTAGCTAAAACTTTTGTGAGCATGAGACTGTTAGAAATTAATTTATCGTAAAAATGTAATTACAGGTTTTAATTTACTGGAAAATTTATTTAATTATTTATCTTCAAACAAACCGAAAAATATAGAAGTAATTAGCAGCAGAAAAGTATTTAATCTACACGGGAAGTGATATATAATTTCCCCACAGTAAAAATATTCTCCTTACAATAGAAAATAAAATTCCTTACTGCCAAAGAAGAATTCAAAAAGAAGCCGATACATATTAAACTTACCATCAACAATAAAAATACCTTACTAATTACCAGGACTGTATTTACATAAAATACAAAATAGGACAACGTTTAGTACAACGACTAAATTTCCGATGTTCCTAATGTAATCAACTTAAGAATCTAGCGTTTCGTTAGCACATCGAATGAACGAAATTCCATTCTCATACGAGACAGTATCAGTACTTGAAACAACTGTAAATTGCATCATAAATTGTTGAGTGGCTGGCGGGTGCGTTCAGTCAGCTGAGCACGGATGCTTGTTTTCAAACTCTATAACGGCACAGGTGATGAGATGAGCATGTGGAGGTAATTGAGTAATTAGTTACGCCTACGCATGAAATCTTATATTTTGAATTGAAGACCTGTATAATTTTATATTATTATTGATGTATAGAAATACGCAGCAGGCAGAAGCATGTGAATAAAATACAAGTTTTTTAAATATTGTTTTTGTTCATTACTCATTGTCGGGTTGCTTAATTTATAGTTGAATAATATATTTTTAAATATCGCACAATTATGAAATGAACAGAAAATAAATAAATATATCATTATGCCTTTTATCCATTACTCGGTGTGGCACTCGTCTTTAACAGATCCTCGGTAAGTGATATATTTCTTCGCGGTTATCAGCCGTCAAATCACGGCCCCCAAAGATATAAATGTAGAGAGAACCACAGGAGTAGATTTAATTTGATGAAAATTGTTTGTCAGCTGTGGAACTCGAACCCGGGTTCTCAAATCCCCAGGACGACTAATATTTATAATAAATTTGGGAATCCGGGTTCTATTCCCACAGCCGACAATCAATTTTCACCACATTAAAACTACCATCTTTGGAGGACGTGATTTGACAGCTGGTAACCGCCCTTCCAGCGAAGAAATATAACACTTATCGAAATCTGCTACAGCAGAGTGCCATACTCAGTAATGGGTGAAAGGCGTGATGATATATTTGTTTATTCTTATAAATATGTTTTTGTTTTCTACTAAGTTTTTTACTTTTTTAAATAAAAAATAATTAAATTACTCTACAATATCAATGGCTTAATATTAAAATAAAATATAGATAATAATGTATAGTTTGAATTTAAGTTAAGTTTTTATTTTATCTGAAAATGTTTGCTACAACAATGATTGTTTTAGTAATAGTTGCCGTGGAAATTATTGTCATTTTTTGACTTTCATTATAAAGTTGCCTGTAATTTGGGATTCATATGCTGTAAATAGTAATATTCTTTGTATCTGACGAAATCCTGTAAGGAAAGTGATTTTTCCAAGGTCGTATTGTAAAGCTCTCTGAGTATAGAATGAAGTAGGCTCTATCTGAAAGAACGATTTGAAATGAAACAGCCGTGTCTAGATGTTTTTAAGCATCAGCGCACTGTAATTACCAAAGACAGCAAGTCGAGCACGGCGCATCGGCATCACACCATCACAAACGTGCGAGCGACCGACGTCTTCAGCGTTCACCCAACCACAACACCAGCGCCATCGCGCCATCCAAGGCAGTTCCTAGTCCGATACGGGTCAGGTCCCCCACAATAACTCATCCAGGTGATCCGAAGCTGGAGCGCTTTCGCCTTGCCTTCCAGATAAATCAAAATAATACTGCGAGAATACATCAATAGTGCTCAGTACAGCGGTGTAAACCCGGCTTATCGCGCGAAACTTCTCACTTCGCACCATCCGGGAATGTAATTGCATGAACTGAACCGATTCCAATTTGATTCGTTTTTTAAATATCTTGAACTGCGATCAAGTGATTTATAAACTAAAATGGATGGTTTTTTATCGTTTTTGTAATTAATAATTTAGGTTAGGAGTTCTGCTTTAGTGGTTTTGTTTTTATTGCTGTAATTAAAAGCTGGTAAATTTCACGATCAGATTTCCAACTGTGAATTCGGATTTGATTTTTTGTGAATGGAAATAAACAGGGTTGAACGCACATAAATCCAGATCTGATTGACCTTTTTAACTCCGACTATACAACATTTCTCGCTGAATTTAAGAAAAGTATATTCAAAAACTCGAAAATAATTGGCTGTATAACAAATATTTAATTATATTAGTATGCCTTGCTTCATATTCTAAAATGAGCCAGATTTGCGTCTGCAAATCTCAGTTTGATATTCGATCATCATGTTATACGAAAATATTATCGGCGCTATTTTCATTTTAAACTGGTTTCCAATGGAAGAAAATAATGAACTTGTAAGAATGTAAATGAATCGAAAATGTGTGGACTGAAATACGAATTTGGCGGAGATTAATTACGGAATGAAGCGATGTACTATCTGTGACGTTGTTCGGAGTACTGCCGCCTGCGTGCACTTAATTTTAAAATGTACAATTGTTTTTATTTATGGATATAACAAACAAATTATTTTGAATATAATACATAAAATTGTAGCAGTAGTAATAATACAAAAGAAAATAGATCTAGTAACTATCTAAAAACAATCCACCACACCAATAACAGGCTTCCTACATTTTTGTTTCTCAATCTAGTCTTTTTAGCTACAAAGGCAACTACAATAGAAGAGTAATCTATTATCTAACATATCGTACGTTTTATTAATATTAATGCCAAATCAAACAGTCTTTCTTGCCCAATAGTGGAACGCGGGTAATTTTTAATCTTGAAAATAATATGCCTCAGACATAATATTTGATTTCCTTTTGGATCCTGACACCTATTAAATTTAATGATTTAATTTTATTTTTCACCTACTCTAATCAAATTACCAACCTTTCCAATTTTGTTTTGCGTTAGGTAATAATAATTATTGCAGTGGATTAAGCTATTGGTGCTCGGTGAAACATTATTATAAAAATAAAATTAAAAACACTTGCTTTTGTATTAACATGTAAATAACTAATTAGTTAATAAGGATCCATTGTCCAATTCGGGAGTTTACTTTGTAATAATCGTAAAAAATACCCCAATTGGTAGATTACAGTCATAATAGCTCAGTTGAAAATTTGTCATCTCCATAACGAAGATAAAGGTTTACGACTTCTTAGAAGTTTTTGAAATTAACAAAGCCCTGAACACACAGGTACAAATTTAATGAATAAACAACTAGACCTGATAAATTTCCCATTCCTGGATGCAATAATTAAAGAAATATTAAAATCACTTCTCCCACACTAACTCTTACTCTGTATTTATATAAGATCTGTTTCGTATGTAGCATGTATTCACTTCTGAAGATGGCATAATAGCCGAAATCGTACAATAAAGTGATATTGTTTAATTTGTAAAACAAAACCAAGTGATTTTTATTTTATTTTTAATAATAATAATAATAACATTGTAGATACAGGAAACCCAATATAACACAGATAAATTCATTGCAAATTGAGAATGTACAGATTGTTCTTCTTGATTCTAATGTTAATTCTATACATAATAATCTTCTAACCGCGTCTGCTTCCAAGCAGTATATATTTCAAGTAATTTTAACATTGTATATTTCTAAACTATTAATTGTTTATCACGTATTATATTAATTCCTAGTGCGGGATGTGGAATTCGGTAAACTAACTATGAAATGTTAACGAGCAGGAGTACGCACTACTCAGTACTATGTTACTAAAATGTAATGAATTGACTATATTCTAATTACTGTTATTTTGACGATATTTGTGGAGTTTTTCCTTTGCCAGTAAACTTTCATCGAATGTAGAATATAATTACGAGAGATGTGACACCAGTTGATGGAGTGAAAGAACAAAAGGGAAAAGGGTACAAGGGTTACTAGTGAGTAAATATGTATCAATTACAGAATTCACTGATTATGACAAACTACTACCCTCATAACTCGTCATGCCGGTATATTTATGTGATGTGTATTATTCAAAATATTCATTAAGTCGTCATCAAACAATCAGCCAAATGTCAGTACAATAACCAGCTTCTTTCAAACATATTCACAACTATTATTTTTAACGCATTAAAGTGACCGAAACCAGTACGCTCGTTAGTATTATTTTCGTATTTACTGTCTGTCTCATTCTAACAGTTTCTTTTCTCAAGCTAAGCATATTGACTCACGCACAAATCTCTGATTAACCAAATGAATTAATTACAAGTCAACAGCTATTCGTAGCGTGGGTAAGATTTTTTCCGGACATACTTCACACTTCTAAACAACTCCGGAGCGATATGAATCGGCACGGCCTGGCGGGGTGAGGGGTCAAACTGAACTCGAACTTGAGTCTCGTCTCGGTCTCGCGCTGACTTAGAAACACGGCTGTTTCTATCGAATTAATCTAGTGAGCAATAACTCACGGCGGTATCAAAGCCCACTGCGCGTCTGCTGATGCCTAGGTACTTGGATTCTTGGTTCGTGGTTCGTGGTTCGCCCGCCCAGACCGACCTGAAGATAGTGAGAATGAAAAACTAATAGTTACTAAAGACTAAAGAGCAACGGAATGAATTCATTGTTTGCAGATTGTTTTGAATACATACATTACATCACGCTGGTTGTCTCATCAAATAACACAAATCCTTGAAAGATTTACTAAATATTTTTTTATTAAATTCACGGAGCAAATTATTACTGCCAAATATTCCTCCGTTCATTTCATTTACATTTAACCTTGAATATAGATTCAGCAACCCCAAAAACTCCCGAGTAACTAGTTTTGAACCTAAAATTCTATTTCAGTTGAATATCATAATTTCATCCCGCCATCCCCTTTTTAACCTCTTAAAAAAGTGCATATGATCAAAATGACACCGAAAATAGATTTTGGCGACCTCAAAAACTCCTGGGTAACCAATGTTGAACGCGTAATATTTTGGTAATATTTAATTTCATTTATGGCGATTCTTGCTTTTACCACTTCTCAGAGGTGGTTTGTACCCCTAAAAAGCAACTTCCGGAAGAAAAAAAATAGGGGTTCAATATTTTTTAGAGTTCTATTACCGTGCCAAGTTTCATTTAAATCGGTGAGTGACAGTTGGGTAGTGTTACTTGTTAGGGGCGGAATTATGGGAGGGCAGGCCCCCCCTAAATTTTAAACTATTAGGAGCAAATAATTGGGGTAATTATAATACTTGGTTAAAAAGTTAAAGAGTCTTATCAATGGAGATTTCTTTTACCAAATATAGATTCGTCAGGAATTTTGTTTAAACATTTATATATTATAGACTTTAATTCTAATTGTTTTCCCTATAATAATACATTAAATTAGATTCTGTTTAAGAGTTGTCGATACAGTAAAACAATTTAGACACAAATATATACCAATAAGAGAGAGTAAAATGTCAAATTATATCACAATTTATTGGCACTAACTGGGAAATAATCAACAATATCAGTATTTTATTATTAAATGCTAACATTTTATGTCTCTTTATGTACTAAAAAATGATTCAGTTTTGTTGGAAATCAAACTCTGTTGTTTGCATCAACTAAACTTTAATTTATGTGAAATAAAATTGAAGTAAAATGTAAAGTGAAGTAGTTTCCATAGCTTTCAAACATTCGATTTTCATTTCTTTCCTGGAAACGGATATACATACATAGATAACGTCACGCTATATACCTTCAAATGGGATAGCACGAAATATTCAGCAGATTGATCAAATAATCAATCTTCGTCAAACATTCTCATTTTAACATACCATTCTCACTCCAATTACATTCATATCCCCTTCATATAAATTAGTTTATTCCTCACACCAGGTATCACTAAACTAATCCATCCAATCGCTCCTAAACACTTGTTGAAAACGGATATCGAATCGCAATCCTCAAAACTGATGCTACAGTAAACAGAAATATAAACTGTGAGAACAATTTTGTTTTAAACCTAGAACATTGTAAGAAGCAATTTGAAAAATGTTGTACTGGAATGGCCAAGAGCATCTCGAGTTGAAGATCGGTTCTGTGATCGGCAGCTCACAGCTTTCAGTTTCACGGATCACGGATGTATGCGGTAGTCTTCACTAACGCGGAACAACAACGAGATTTTTATATCGATGTGAAAGGCGAAAGGAATTCTCACTTCGCTTAACAATAACTTCATTCATCTATGATGATATGATTCAGTGATTCTAATATTGCATTATTATGTATTTAATTTTTTAAATATTTATATTAAATAGGTATATACAGAATGTCGTATGAAAAGTATAGTTTTTTCTACAATTGCTTCTACTCAATATTTTAGTTTTAGATCTTGAGAAAGAAAATTGTAAAATAAAAGTTGTAGAAAATAATTAAATTATGATAAAAAACAACAAAGACAAAATTAATTGTCACTTGGTGAAACTAGGTTTAATAATAAAATATCAAAATAAACACTTGTCTAAGTCTCACAAAATTCAGCCTCTAAGTCACCTTATGAGGGCATCGTCAGAGGCTGGCCAGCACAGTTGGTAACATAGACGCGTTTCGCTCTTATTAGAGCTCATCAGTATGGTATAACCTACTTCTTCACCTAGAACAAAGTTCACGTGAAGAAGCTGGTGACGAAGGACTGTGCCAGCAGAGAATAAGATCTCTAAAGAACGGTAAGATGACATGAGAAGTTCTATCGAACCAGTAATGCGAAACGCGTCTATGGTTACCAACTGTGCTGGCCAGCCTCTGACGATGCCCTCATAAGGTGACTTGGAGGCTGAATTTTGTGAGACTTAGACAAGTGTTTATTTTGATATTTTATTATTAAACCTAGTTTCACCAAGTGAGCATTTAAAGACAATTAATTTTGTCTTTGTTGTTTTTTATTTAAATTGCTATTTCGTAGCTTTTGCTTTTTTCGGTAGATGGCATTACTGGTTCGATAGAACTTCTCATGTCATCTTACCGTTCTTTAGAGATCTTATTCTCTGCTGGCACAGTCCTTCGTCACCAGCTTCTTCACGTGAACTTTGTTCTAGGTGAAGAAGTAGGTTATACCATACTGATGAGCTCTAATAAGAGCGAAACGCGTCTATGGTTACCAACTGTGCTGGCCAGCCTCTGACGATGCCCTCATAAGGTGACTTGGAGGCTGAATTTTGTGAGACTTAGACAAGTGTTTATTTTGATATTTTATAATTAAATTATGCATCTGAATTAACTTAATTAATTTATTAATTTGTCTAAAGTGATGATTTTTTACTGTAGGACTTCTAGGTAGTTAAGTATTGAATTGGAACAATAATGGGGTAATAAAGAAACTGTATCTGTCACTTTCTTAAAATAATATTGAAAATCGGGTTCTTATCTTTAAATAAATAAAATAAATATATCATCTCGCCTTTTACCCATTACTGGGTGTGGTACACTGCCAAATCAGATTTCGGTAAGTGACATATTTCTTCCCGTGAAGTGCGGTTACCAGCCGTCAAATCACGGCCTCTAAAGATGTTAGTGGAGGGGGAGCCACAGGGGTAGATTTAATTTGGTGAAAATTGTTTGTCGGCTGTGGAGATCGAACCAGGGTTCTCAAGATCCACAGGTCGACTCGATACCATTGAGCCACTTACCCCATTAAACTACAAAAATCTAAAAAAACTAAAATTCTGGGCTTAACAATGGATGACAATCTTAATTGGAAGTTTCAATTTAAGGAAATTATAGCTTCTCTTAATAGTGATTGTTTTCAAATAAAACATTTAAAATGTTTCTTAACTGTACAACAATTATTGATGTATTATTACGCTATAGTTGATTCTAAATTAAGATACGGAGTTGTTTTTTGGGGAGCCTCGTCATAAGCTCATGATGTATTTGTAGCCCAAAAAAGGATATTAAGATGTACAGCTGGGACACAGAGTTGCAGAGACTTGTTTAAGTACTATGGTATTCTTCCCCTTACCTGCACTTTGATATTAGAGTTATGTTGCTTCATCTATAAAAACTAACTTAAGTTCTCTTTAAATAGTGACATTCATCCAATAAATACTAGAAGTAAAGACAACTTTCGAGTACCTTTCGTTAAAACTAAAATTGGGAAAATGTCTCCGAATTTTCTTGGGTTGCACATTTACAATATGCTTCCACAAGAAATAAAATGTGTGAAATACTATAAATGTTGTAAAAATAATCTTAAACACTTTCTTGTTTTAAAATGTTTTTATAATTTGAATTAATATTATGATTATTTTAAATGATGTTCCCTGCTTTTGACTTGTTTCAATATATTCTCAATGTCATATGAATTTTATTATTATTATTATGTTCTAAAATACCGTATAGATTCATTTCATAAAACTTTTAAATATTATCTAGCAAAATTTACAAAAATATGCAATAATAAAATTGGTACAATATTGTCACTATCACAAATATTTATGCTATGTAAAAATGTCTTCAGTTTAACGTGTTGGTCTGTTAATCAGAATTAAATTAAAATACATATTATACAAATACACTATAATCTCTCACCAAAAGAACATTACATTTTTTAAATAATTATAATTAATTTATAAATAATAAAACACAGTTCATAGAAACAAAATCTGTAAACATATTGGCTGGTAGCACAAGCTCTGTTTTTGGGTGTTCTAAGAGCACGGTTTTAACATGTTAGAGATAGCTAAAACACCCGCTTAAAAGAGGCAAAAACAGAGCTTATGCTACCAACCAATATTATCTAAATTACTGACTATAATGTAGATGACATATTTTTCGTTTTGCACCTTCCATTGCTTGTAAAATAACATAATTTATAAATGAATTTAAATTTTCCATCAAGTATTGAAACCTTATCTCATTTCTCAACATCTAAATCACGTCATAAAATCAATCATTCAAAAAACAATTCTCTGACATAAACAAATAAAAACCATCATAAATATTATAATTTCCCAGACGATCAGAAACCTAACTTCATCATTCACGTGCACAGTGCGCACTCATACACTCACACACATGCACACAAGTCACGAATTACAAGGTTAAGAAAACAAACTTACACTGAAACTAAAATACAAACATAAACAAACACACACACACGTGTGAG
The DNA here is from genome assembly GCA_947425015.1 of Pterostichus niger. NCBI lineage: Eukaryota > Metazoa > Arthropoda > Insecta > Coleoptera > Carabidae > Pterostichus > Pterostichus niger. The sequence continues at coordinate 27,596,541 of OX380344.1, read as the reverse complement.
TGAATGCTACATATGTTGATTTATGAAAACATGTAAATGATCGATGAGTTTAGTTTCACGCCGACCAGACAGGTTAAAATAAATGACGTATTTGAAACGGTGCTCCTTCTCGTTAGCTTGAGAGGTGTAGAAGCTACGACAACGACTATTATTAAGAACTGCAAAAATACGTTGTAACGTACGAACATTAATAACTGGAGTATAAAGTACGATGACAAAGAATCCAGAACAACAGATACAAGATCATTTTCATTTTGCTAACTGAAGGCAAACAATTAATGTATTTATTTGTATTTCGCGTTGATTGTCGTCAGATAAATTTATAAATAATTACAATATTACAAGTAGTACAGCTCGAAATAAACTTTCCTGATATCACTAAAATCTACTGACGAAAGTAATTATAGTTTTCCTACGATCATGCAAAAAGTAAATCATTATAAGTATTGGGTCAGATAACGATTTTTATTATCTAGATAATAGATGACAAATAGCTCATTGTAATTTATCTAGATAAAGATAATAGATATTTCACGTGTTATCTAGATACATTTCAGATAAGATATTTGAAAAAAAGTTTCATAAATTCACAAATCATAAGATATGTAGGTAGTGCAGTGAAGAATCTAATTATTTATAATAATATTTATTTTATTTCAAAATAATGTATTAATTATATTTATTGTTATTTATATTCCTACATACCTAAACACAAAACCACATTTTGTTTCTCACTTGTATACTGAAGATAGCAATCAACATCACGTATGGTATGTAACCAACACATTTTTGTTTAAAATTTCATGTTTTTATTTTTAAATATACAGTTAAATTATTTGTTATCTATTTAAAAAAAGAAAAAAAGATAAGATATTATCTATATTTATTTGTTTTTTTTTATCTAAATTTTAGATAAGAATTACAAATAATTTTTGTCAGCTAGATACAATTTTATTTAATTTTATCTAGATAACCCAACACTGGTCATTATGTACTCATTTTGTTTTGCAAAAAGTGAATGTTTTTCGCGCGGCAACGAAACAAATTCAACTACAAAAAATAAGATAATGTACAGAGTAAATGTTTTTGATGTTTAAAATATAATTTGTAAAATTAATACAATTAGTTAAAACTGGATCGTGAAATAAACAGTTGAAAATATCAGTGGAATATTTTAGAAAACAATAATCTGCAGGGATGATTTTATAAAGAGAAAATTTAGGACAGCGCAACAGTTGGTCGCCATTAAAAGTACAATTTTCTTCATGCTTATTTAATGTTGTAAATCAAACCAGAGATATTAAAATTGTTCGCTAGGAATGAAATACCCTAATTTTTGTGAATTTCAAAAAACATCTTATTGTTCTATAATCAGTATATCAAATTATATATGTAATTAAAGTTTCGTGCATAGGTATAGAAACATCCTGTATAATAATTTTTGGCCTTGAATGAAAAGTTCCATTAGGTCGCTAAAATCATACCTGTATCAAAAAAATTCTTAAAAGCAAAAATTATTTAGAATCGATTAAAAATAGTGTACTCGACTTCGTCTCGTCGTGTCATAAATTACTATTCTTTTTTACATTTAATTATTATAATGGCTGTTTATAAAATCAAAATTCGTGGTGTCTACTATACCTTCAATAATTTGATTTATTCAAGAAATATTAAATCACATTATCAGTTCCAATAACCAACAAATCATTTCAATGTTTGTAACTGCAAAACTGCAAAGATGTGTAAGATGCAGCACAATTTCTTTAACTCTTCGTTTTCTTCAACAAACAAAATACCATCAGTCGGCAAAGTTCGGTCACGTATATAAGAAAAATGGAAGTACTTTAAAGTTCATATGAGCGGAGGAGGAACCAGAGAGAGCAAAGTCGAACATCAGGCCTCCAAGCGACACGGAGAGGGGTAGAGAGACGAGCTGGTGCAGGCTCCACCTTTATATAAAAGTTGGCGGAGGTGCCGGCACTGACAAGCCAATTTCTCAGCGCGAAACTTCTTAAAATCTAGACATTCTTCGCCGGTCAGAAGATTTAATGCCCCCAATTTCGAGCACGTTTTTTACGGCTCATGGTGACTCGATCCGCTGAGATGTTGCGATCTCTACCTTTGGAATTTCTTAATTCAATAAACTAATTAGAATTTATATTGTATATTCAAATTAATGAAAGATTCGGGAAAGATTTTCATGGCTGATCTACAAATAAAAGAAGAACATGATTGAAGATTGTGTGAACAACATATTATAAAATAGCTTCATAAAAAATAAATAAATATATCATCATGTCTTCTTATCCATTACTGTGTGTGGCATTCTGCGGTAACAGATCTCGATAAGTGATACATTTCTTCGTATGAAGTGCGGTTACCGGTCGTCAAATCACGACCCGTAAAGATGTTAGTGGAGAGGGAGCCACAGGAATAGATTTAATTTGGTGAAAATTGTTTGTAGGCTGTGGGAATCGAACCTGGATTCGATTAATCCACACTGAGCCACTTACCCCATGAATGTGGATATAGTAAAAATGATGTCAGAATAGGAGTGTTTCACAAAAATTAATTTTCTAAAAATTTAATGTATAATCGAGCAGAAAATGTTTAAAAGATTATTCTACCCCAATTGATAAGACAATAACGTCGTGCGAATTATCTAATATCTATACAAATGTAATAATTGTAATACATGAAATCTGACTACATTATAATGATCACTAACACAATAGATGAAAAAGAAAATTAAAATAAATAAATATATCATCACGCCTTTTACCCATTACTGGGTGTGGCACTCTGCCTAAGCAGATCTCGGTAAGTGATATATTTTTTCGCGTGAAGTGCGGTTACCAGCCGTCAAATCACGGCCTCCAAAGATATTAGTGGAGGGGGAGTCACAGGGGTAGATTTAAATTGGTGAAAAATGTTTGTCGGCTGTGGGGATCGAACCAGGATGCTCAAGATCCACAGGCCGACTCGATACCACTGAGCCACCTACCCCATAAAAATTTAAAAACGAGGATCAATAAAATGCAGTTTTATATCTATTAATTAATTAATTAATCTGTTAATAGCGATAACTGTACTTTACAGTAAAAATACATGTGAGCATGATCAAAGATCGACATGAGAAGTAAAATACGCATTACGAAATATGCAATGTGCAACGAGAAGCATATCTGTGTGAAAGTTGAGTTTGCGTGTTCACATCCTGATGGTGAGTTTTGTGAGCCTAACATCATACTACTCTATATTCACATGACGACGTGTAGTGAAATGTGCATGATTACTTGCGGTCTCGCAGCCGTTGCGGCTGTCACGCCAACATATCGCCCCAACCTAGAGTTACCCACTTTTACCCTTACTACTCCTAGTAGTTTACAACGATCTCAGTTAACTTGGAAAATTAGACGCAACTTTAAGTAGATGCTTACAAATTCAAATTACAATTTCTAAAATCTTTTTTTCTAAAACTGTCAAAAATTGTGAATTTTTTTCACTAATATTAATACGCGAAGTACGTGAATTTTTCATCATTTACATTACCATGACAACGTGTATTTTGCGCATTATTTTGCGCCCTTTGCGCACTGTTTTGTATTTTGGTGCGCAAAATGAGTATCTCGTGCACGCTCCCAAATTATTTGTTATCAGGTTTCATTAGTTATAACACATCAATAGTATCAAATTAATATTATTGCTGATTTTTTTCCTTCAATTTACTTAAATAAATCAATAATTATTGTATTATTCGTTATTTACAGTTCTAGGCAAAATATTGTTTGTATTTCGTAGACAATATTCTTGGTTTTTGGCGCGTTCGAATGACTTTTATTGTCTCGACTAAAAGTAACATTCTCACGCGCAACAAAAAAAACACTCATTTTGCGCACTTAATACAAAAATAACTATTTTCAAATCAGAAAAATAAAAATATTCTGTAACAAATATTGCTAAAAAGCAGTACGTCTCAAAGTGGGCGATATTACTCTCTTGGAGAAAGGGGGATTGAATTATAGATGGGGGGCTTGTCAATGACGACAAATGGGGGTTAGGCATAACAGTGGACGACAAAGGAGCATCGCACTAAATATTAAAATACTATTAAATATATTTTTTTAATATCATGACTAATAAAATAATAATAATAAAAACTATAACTTTGTCAGTATTATGATTACTTATGCAATTGTATTAACAACTATGACTTCATTTATGTAGTTTTATTTTATTTTTTGCAAAGAAGCAATAAAGTGCAATAAATTGGTTTCTTTTAATCAGTTATACGCACATTTATCCAGGGTCGTATTAACACTTTTGAAGGCAAACATTTATTTCAGTTATTTGGCTTCACTTTGTATTGGCGACAGGGCTTGAAATGTTCCGGAGCAAATCGGAACTGTGTTATGGTTTGTGAAATTGTGGTAAATATTGTCCCGGTTCATGAATTTATGGAAATTGTTGCTCTTCTTCGATAAATTGACATTTCTTCGGTTTGGTTCATAATAGAAATAGTATTTAAAAATATAGAGACCTATAAAAATAAACAACTATTTTTTTAAAAAGGGGTAAGAATAGTAAATTTGATAGAGAAATATTTCAATTTTAATATTTATGAATTTTTAAATGTGTAACTTACAGATTTATTTATATTCATATATTACTCATGTAAAATATTTTGTAGTGATTTTATATGCATTTGTTTGTTGTTTAAAGATGCAAAGCAGTCAGAGTGAAAAATGCAAGTTGATCACGGACCTGGAACCTTCTGCAGCGTCTGCGATGCCAATGAAGTCTCGTCTGCTGCATTACCACTAAGTCATCAGCTCGTAATATCAGGTTAGTGTGTTTAATTAATTGTATATTTTATCTTAAAATCATTATTTATAACAGTCAATAATGTGATCACAATAACTAACACATACTATACTTGTAACTTTGAATAAAAATTGTTAACTGGGTCAAAATTCCGACATTTAATACTTCTAATTCAGAATAAATTCATTGCTGTGACCTACCACCAGTTTGCGAATTTCTACCTAATAAACTTCCGTGACTGCTTCCACATTCCATCTTTTTCTCACTATCACATCGCCAATTTTGTATCTTTCTCTTTCCCACACTCTTCGCGTATCATTCTCACATATTGAAGTTTACGCGGCTTTTAGCGACGCCTGTTTAAAAGTAGTTAAGAGGTCGTCACCGCGACGCCGTTATGGACGATGCGACGAAGGCGTCGTATGTTCTGGTTTCCGCGACAAGAGAATCCGCATCGGTAGAGGGTAAATCCCAATTTTTATGTGACCTCATCGTTTAATGCTCTTTCTAGGTTTGGTTGCGACGCCACTGGTAATGTTATTTATGTCACATGACTCTCACGGGTGAGGATGTGTTAGAAAAAAATTAAGGAATTATTACAGTGAATTTTTTGTATTTTTTGTCACTATAATTTGTCTTTCTTGTAATTTCATAGTAGACCGATTTTACATAGCGAAAACTTATAAAATAAATAAATAAATATATCATCACGCCTTTTACCCATTACGGCAGTGGTTTCCAAACTGTGGGGCGCGCCCCCCTAAGGGGGCACAAGATTGTTTCGAGGGGGGCGCGCTATATAAAAATATAATTGTGGCTTATGAACAAATTCTCCATTCACATCATAGCACACACGTGTTTCTAACTCGCGCTCGCAGTAAAATTTCTCTAGTTTAACAAACAAAACCTTAGAAATTTTATTACCTTTCGTATCATCTTACTTGTGTGAAACAGGCTTTTCCGCTGTAGCTGTTTTAAAGACAAAATATCGAACTCGATTATTCAGCGCACTCAGAAATTATGATTATATTGTATTAAATATGCTTAATTTAAATTAAATATTATTTCCAATCTTATTACAATTTTATGTTTATAAATGTTATTACATTATTTTGTTCTATTATGATGCTGTAATAAACATAATTTTAGGTTAAGAAAAAGATTTGTTATAACAAATATCTTATATAATAACAATATTTGTTTATAGTACTTATTTTTTTGTATTCTATAAAATAAATTATTTGCGGTTTTTGAAGTTAGGCTGTTATAAAAAAATTAGGGGGTGCGACAATTTTTTACGGACAAAAGGAGACGCTGAGAGAAAAAGTTTGGAAACCACTGCATTACGGGATGTGGTACTCTGCCTAAGCAGATCTCGGTAAGTGATATATTTGTTCGCGTGAAATACGGTTACCAGCCGTCAAATCACGGCCCTTAAAGATATTAGTGGTGGGGGAGCCACAGGGGTAGATTTAAATTGGTGAAAATTGTTTGTCGGCTGTGGGGATCGAACCTGGAAGGAAATTTTCAAATCTTTGAAATTTCACTACCATCACAAAGTTGAGTCAAACCAGTAGAAAATAATACATTGACTGACAGTAAACGTTTACAAACAGAAAAATACAAATGAATGTCACTTATCTTAGTTATTCTATATTTTTGTTACATTAGAAATCCGCCACGGCGATCAGCCATTCTCCGACGCACAAACTTATTTCCGATGCTGTATAACGCTATGAAATTACGGTAAGACGTATAAGAATATAGACATTAAATTCTAGATCTTAAATAAATAAATGCCATTGGCCAGGCTGCATCAGTGGCGAGGTAAGTGAGCCACTTACCTTGTTGAATTCGTATGTTAAAAAAAAATGATTGACCCTCACGTGACTTGAAAAGTTCGCATTATTATCTGCCACGGAATGAAATTGGTATCAATTGTCCTGGATACGCAGGTAATATTTACATCATTAATGAAATTCGGGTAAATCAATAGCGTAGTCTTTTTTTTTCTTATTGATATTGATCCATAATTTTATTAACATCTGATTTATGAAGTAAATTTTAAAACTTATTTATTGAAATTGTTAGATTCTCAGAAAAACAAGACAAGTTTCTTTTGGAAGCATATTTTCGTTCTACTAACAGGCCTTTATCTGATGTTGCATAATGAATAAATGGACTATTGTAGTGTTTCTAATTAGTGATTATAGAACAAAAACAATTCGCAAAAATTAGGATTTTTCATTAATAGCGAACATTTTTAATGTCACTAAAGAAATAAAAGTATAAACAATGCCTACAAATAATTAGTTATTATGTAGGTACCTGGTGTAATGCCTTATTTTTTTTTTTTTTTAATTAAATGTACTATTAAACCAGTGACACTAAAATTTTTTGGTTGAATCGGTTCAAACATAGAACGTTTTACCTAGGAAGGTGACCTATGTCACCCACCCTTTACCTAGGAAGGTGACCTATGTCACCCACATTTTACCAAGGAAGGTGACCTATGTCACCTTCCCTGGTAAAATTTGACGTGAATGTGATTATTCTCTGAAAAATTTGTATGAATGGAATACTTGCTTGCGCATAACAATTTTCAACACTTGTAATATAATGTACTATTTATTGCACCCATGGGTTTCCCACCCGTACAATAAAGTCGCCCTTTTAACATGAGTTGCATACACTACATTTTCTAATGACGTCTGAAACGTCAAAAACATTTATTTTGTAGGTTACGCGTGTTGTTAAACTATACTGACGAGACTGGCGAGACTGACGAGAGACAGACAGATAGTGGTGTGTGAGGGTGGAAGAAAGATAAAATATACTGATCCATCATTGACGTAGGGTTTAAATGGGTTAATTATGCAGCGGACTGTAGTTGAAAAGCCACGGGTATTTCAGACGGTCCAGGATAATTAGTGGGCGCCCGGTTAGTCCTGCGGGTTGGGTCACAACTAAATATTGTCTCGTGCGAGAGATACGTTGTCAAATGAATGTTTGGTATGAAACCAGGTATATTTTGGTGAAATTGAGAATGAACAATTGTGTGAACAACTTAACAATCGACCATTAATCTTTAAAACTCAGCAAGATTAATAAACGAATGAATATGATTGGATGTTTATTACTTGAACGAAAGATGAGCTGAGCTTGTTTGAAAGAAATTAAGAATGTGAATAATCAAAAAAATAACAAAAAGAAGTATTTAACATTATTAATTATCAAAATTATAAACTTTATTCTTTAACCCTTTCAAGCTTACTGGTATAACCAGGGGCGCCGAGAGAAAAAGCGGGCCCCGGGAAAAAACAAATTCGGGCCCCCTTTAACTTTGAATATTTATTAATTAAATATAAGATACCAAAAAAAATATATTTATAAATATATGTATGACAACAATAAGAATTATTAATATCTAAATAAAGTTATAACAATATAAATAAAATTAAATAGAAAATTCTGAGTTAATTGGTGCAGCGATGTGTATTGTATACTCACTGTATGACTATCTAATATCTAGTTGCATATTCGATAAATGCAGGGGATACCAAAACAGCACTACGCACAAATGTATAGAGCCTTTGCCTATGTGTGTTGTATACAATGTAGTAATATAACAAACAAAAATGCAACAATGTAATAATGTACTTTTGAATAGTGTATAAATTTATTTAAAATTTGCAACTGGGGCCCTTGATCAAGCATTTCGTCATTTTGTACTTTATGCAATGTAATAAATTGTTGGAAACGTGTATCAGACGTTTCGTTATACATGTTTTAGTAAAGAATATAAAAAATTGGTGAAATAGTAGAAAATTAAAAGCAATTTATAAAATAGCATCACATCCGGGCCCTTTGAATTCCACGGGCCCTGGGTATTTTACCCCACCTACCCTCCCCTCTCGTCGGGCCTGGGTATAACAGCTATACCACATGTTCAAACTTCAATTCTGTTGCGGCTTGATGGTATATTGTAGTTACCACATTTTAGTTAGTATATAGTGTCGCTATCTATTGAGAAAAAAAATAATTTGTTGGGTTTTGTGGCTCTATATCCGTAAAAACGAATTTAATATTGTTTAGATATGCAAGATTTTACCCTTAATTCTGCCCGGAAAGGGTTAATATACTATACCACTACTGTCAAAAAAACAACAAAATTATTGCTTTATTCCAGTAAATTGAAGGAAAACATCAGATGGTGCTATTGCAGTACAATAACATATAATTGGTCAATTTGATTTGTTATTTCATAACACTGATGATTTTAAGAAAATGACCAATAAACATTTCCGTCATTTTTCCGGTTCCAGGTAAAGTAAAATTATAAATATTTTTGTCAAACAATGTATTAATTTTTCCTCCATAATAAACTATTTAACTTTTTCGATGTAAAATAATTTGGAATGGCAAGAATTGAACATTTCATAAATTGCATTGAAAACGCTATAGCGCGTCCTTTATTCACCATCCTGTATATATAATTTATATATATATATATATATATATATATATATATATATATATATATATATATATATATATATATTGTGCCTTTGCCATTATAAGAACGCCCCGGTCACATTTTATGATGTCGAACGAAGTTTTTAGCTTACAAGCAAGTTCTGACTGACCGAAGACAGTCCCTTTCCGAAAATTCCATTGAGCAATTGCTCATAATATTTTGTGAATCAAAGTATACTACATAGTTTGAATTCGTATAATAGTTAATTAAATCTGAACCCTAAATTATTATTCTATTATTATTTTTCAGATTGCGTTAATTTTTGGTTAAAATGATTATTTTTTCTAATGAAGAGTATGTTCGAGTACCAATATTAGAATAAAAATTAGTTTATAATTAAAAAAAAACTATTTATATATAGGCTGCCTAAAATCCCGCCTATTTTAGAGTAATTACCAGCCTATATGCCTGCTTATTTAGGTGTTTTTAAGTGCTTAAATATCCGGGCTTTACTAATTACTATTTAACTATTAATTTATTAAAAATAACTGTCAAATCAGTTGTACTAGGAATATTTACTTCAAGTAAAGTGCAATTTATTTTCCGAATTTTGAAAACATTTTTCTATTTCATTAAAAGTTGGGTCTTCACACATGAGAAAGACTATATATCCGATAATCTAGATTCTTTTCCCTATTGAGACTTCCAATCTGTTTGGTTGTAGCAGCTAGAGTTTTTTTTAAATCAATTTTGAATATTAAAAAAAAATGTATTTAAAGCTATTTTAGGGATATCCTTCAAAAATTTATATCTTTTGCGTTTGCGAGACAATGTTTCGTGGTTTATTGACGAATCAAATGTTTAAAGTGTAATCTTTTGAAAGGATTACTTATTTATATAGTTGGGTTAAAATGTAGAATGTGGCTGCAATGAAATGAACGAGGAATGAAGGTGGAAAGAAAGTGGAATGAAGGTGGAATTAAGGTGAATAATATAATTTATTCTATTAAAGGTAAAAAACAGAGATGGGCGAATATCATCCGTGAATAGTCGAATGCCGCGAATATTGACATTATTCGATATTCGAGATTTTCGAATATTTACGTCAGTATAGCGAACATTCGAATACCTCGAATATCGCGCCATATGTTGACCTCAATTTTTGACTATGTTTTCCTTTATCATTTGTACATAAACTTAAAGCTATTACAATACTTTGAAGTTATTAATAACAAAGATATTTTGTTTCAAAACCATGAAGACGTACCATATTTCAAATTTGTTTTTCGCCAACATCAGCCCGTACGTTTCACCTTAAATTTGAAGTTTTCTTCTTTTTCTTTTCTGTTTGTACTTTTTGTTTTAATTTTATTTTATCTTAACAATTTCATTCAAATAATGAAAAGGACATAATTAAATAATTATTAATAATAAATAAATAAACTTTTAGGAGTATTCGAATATTCGAGTACCTCGAATATTCGAGATCTGATTAATATTCGTATTCGATATTCGAATTCGAGAAATTTGATATTCGCCCATCTCGCCCATTCATATAGTTGGGTTAAAATGTAGAATGTGGCTGCAATGAAATGAACGAGGAATGAAGGTGGAAAGAAAGTGGAATAAAGGTGGAATTAAGGTGAATAATATAATTTTCTCTATTAATGGTAAAAAATTATTCCACAATTTCACTAATAAAAAATAAAAGGGTCTCATCATTATTATATGTAAAAATGATTCTAAAAATATCATATATAAATCTGCTGATTCATTACAAAACTATTCAAAGGCAGAAAATTAATTACAAACAAGATTCACATTAGTCAAATCTAAAAATATCCAGTACCATCCATCATCATTACCTAGCTAATCGCATTATATTCAAAACCAAAAAAGAAGGGAAGTCACCTCCCTACTTATTTGCTACCACTGACACAACTCCCGGCAGCCCATAAACTTCCAATCTACAGATGCACCAACTAAATACCAATACATAACTGTTCATGCGTTCTCTACAACATAAATATGACGTCAGGGCATTAAAAAGCAAAAAGACAGGCACAAAAAAACATAAAAACTTCTGTGCAAAACGCTTCGTAAAAAAACTGTCATCGTTTTCATTTGTCGTCGATGTCACAGGCTACGTTGATCTTCTATATTGGCCTGGTAAGCATACCGGTTGCCGTTTGTGTGACACGGACAAAAGACAGGATGTTTTGTAGAACGCCGGGCAGGTAACTAGGGTCGCACGTTTGTTTGCACCCCCTTCACTCTTGTTATTCCACCCGGTTGGGATCTATGTGTGCTGTGTGCTCACCTGCGCTAGAAAAGGTTCTGTGTGCTTTTAAGATTAAATGTTTAAGGAAATTTAAGAAAGGGGATATGTTTAATTATGTAGGAAGCTTGAGAAAGATTTTCAACTTTGTTTGACGAATATACTAACTACATATGTTCAGGGTTTTAAATTTCCTAAGATTCTAGATTGTGTTTACCTTTTTTAGTACCTGACATGCAACAAACTTTACTTTTTACAAAAAAAAAAAACATTCATAAAGCATTGAACTAAAAAAACTGACATTGTATTTAGTTACACGATTAAAAAAAAAATTAATGCATTCGGTATTAAAATAATTATTTGTATATTAAAGGTTGTAGTTCGAGCGTAGCGAGAGATGCAAGTAATCGAGGTCTGTAAAGATATTTTCAATCCGAGGTGAACACAACATTTTTTCTACGGTTGGAAACTAAAATTAATCAATTATTTCTTGTAATTAATAAAAAAAATAAGTTAAGTAGGAAAACAATAGAAACAAATTTAAAAGAACCCTGTTGTCAATAATAACGGTCTACAAAGAACCCTGTTGCCAATAGCAACGATCTACAAAGAGACTTTTGTTCAAAACATTCAAAAAGTCTACTTTTTACCGATTATAGAATTTTTTTCTATTGTCATAAGTTTCTAATGTCTAATGTTTTATAATAATTAATAAATTATATGTAATCACAAACTAATCGACTGAAAGGTATTTATGCAAATTCTAGAAGAAGAAACTTAAATCATACTTAGGTCATAAAATTTAAAATTTGATTTCGTTATACATTACTTTATATTTGTTAGACAACTACGAGTAGGTATTTTCATATATAATATAACAAAGTAGTATGAAAATTGCTGAAAATATTTTGACATAAATTATGAGTTGTTATGGAAATGGAAACATAACGAGTGCGAAGCACGAGTTGTGTTTCCTATTTGCGTAACAACGAATGTACATTTATGTCAAAATATTATCTATCAATTTTCATACTACGAGTTGTATTCGGCTTGAGAATTTACCAAACAAGAGTTAATTAACAAGAATAGTTAGGTATTTATTTGCACATTATTAATTAGGTATTACAGTGATGAAAATTCTACATTTTTTGACATTTATGAAAATATTGAAAATATCATTTATTTTATTCGTAACCAAGGATATTATTAACAGTGGTATTTCCGATATCAATTTCACTAGTGATGAATTTCCGACGAAATGTACATTTCATTGGTTCATTTTCAAACAAATTCGTGATCCTATTGGTTGACAGTGACGTGTGGTGAATTCTCACAGCAATTTATTTAAACATAATATAAAATGGTTTTGATTTAGATTTTTTTATGTCTTATAATATTTATTTACAAATTCCACATCCCAAAAGACCCATCATATTAAAAACATATGAACCCTAAAATCCTTTTAAAAGACTGTTTCATTTATAATGATTTTAAAAGTAAAATTGGTGATGTAATAAATATCTTTCACTTTACATATTTCCAGTTTAAAAATGTGTTATATAAAAATGTTTTATGTCATTAATTTGTTAATACATATCAGATCTATTATTCTCTTATATTTTAATATATGTAGCTTTAAAACTCATATATTTGTGCCAAATTATACAGGGCGTTTCTATATCTATGTACGAAACTTATGACATATATAATTTGATATACTGATTATAGATCAAAAAGTCATTAAAGTTTCGTATAGAGGTATTTGAAACAGCCTGTATTTTTGTAATGAAATGTTTTCTTTTTCTAATTCTCTGTAATTGAAATACTTGATATCCTGTAGGAAGGTTGTAAATAAGTTAATTAAATTAAAGTATTTATATTGAATCTACAAAATATTTGCTTATTTTATAACAAAGTATAATTAATTGTGTCTTAAATTTCAAGTTTATCCCAAAATCTAATTTGCAGAAGTTACATGTACTCGGTAAGTGTCTAAGTATCATTCGCAACGTAACTTAATTATTTATATACATGAATATGAACTTAGATACTAAATACTTGTCGCTATAAGTAAATTATTAAACCATGATGATGAACATTAAACTTAGTAACTGGGTTCTTGGTGTAGCTTCTATTTAGTTATCGTGCATTAATAATAATATATAGAAGACCGAGCTTCGCTCGGATAATTCCAGAAACGGGATGTTTAAAATAAAAAAATAAGAAACCAAGAAATAGATAAAAGTAATAACTTTTCTCGTCAATCTTCTATCGATTTTTAAAATTATATCTCGGAAACAGTTGATCATATCGAGTAAATGTCATAGCGTCTAAAACCACAACGTCGACATCCCGCAACGTTAACATCCCACAGTGTCGACAAGTCTATAGCGTCGACAAACCATAGCGTCGACAACAACTCCCACTCCAATGTTCATAGCGTATAAATCGCTCAAAATCTGCAATTGTAGATTAGGCATGTGCATACTGAACCTTTTAAAGTATGTTTCATTCATGAACTTTTCAATCCACTAAAATCCACTTTTAATTAAATTAATTGAAGCACCAAACTGGTTTATTTTAATTATTTTTTGTTTAGATTATATACATATTTGTTTTAAAATAAGTTTATATAGTTTTTCAATCAATCATTTTGAATTGAAATATAGGTAAATGTCAAAATTAGAGAATTAACTTTGTCAACAAATCACTTTTGGCAATTTAAATAAATATTTAATCTGCCAATGTTGATTTTAGGTATGGCGATGAAGCACAAACCATAGACAGGTGACAGGGAATGAAAATAAAATTTGTCGACTTTAAAACCAATTATTATGAAAGACAATGTTTACCATCACCACAAATCACCGACAAAACCAAAGAGAAAAAAGTGCACTTGAGGACCCATCAGGTTTTAGGAAGCTCTTTGGCGAATAATGGTTCTAGTTTTTACAGTGAAAGCTCAAAACAGGTGAGATGGTTTTTGATTTATATTTTTGGGGGTTTTTTTATTATCTTTGTCCTTTTAAAATATCTCTATTAGTACAAGACTTACACGCTGCTAAATAAATCGAATTATTTAAAGTTCATGATCATTATCTGCTGATTCACATTTTCGCTTATCTATTTTTTTAACCTTGAATCAAATATCGTGTAAATTGATTTATTTAGTAAAGTAATCCTAGGAATCCATTAAAACAATCTGCAAACACAAATCTCTACTAGGTTTCGACTAACGCGCCACTAAATTATCAACAGCTCTTGATATCAATCCATACTTTAATTACTTTTTAAAAAGTGAGAAATAATAAAATGGCGCATGAAAATCTGAAGGACATGGTTGTAACTTTTAAACAAGTACTTGAAGATAATTGAAGACGGTTTTAAAAATATATTTCTGCATTTATTATGAATAATTTGTTTAAAATTGGTTTACACATACTTTACATATGTCTTACGCAAAAGTTTTTTAGTTTACTTATCTTAAACTGGCCTGATAAAATAATAACTTATGTGATAAATATTTGTTTAACGTTTTAAAAGTAAATTTATTCAAAAACACATATGTGTATATAATTATTATTTTACTTGTTTATAAATAAAAATATAACAATAACAATATTAATAACTGTTTATAATAATATTAAAAGTAAAAATATAAATATTGTATTTGACGTGTATATTTGTATATCTTGTATGTTGCAATTCAACAATCATTTAAATTCAGAGTTTCTGTTTCAGGTTCATCATTCATCAAGATATCTTCATGTATGATTTTTTCAAAATTTTTCAACTATTTATTTTACTAATACATTGTTTTTATGTTTATAGGGACATAACGGGACCTGCAAGCTCATCGAAGCTGTTATCATCTATTCTTACAACGATGTCAGCAAATTCAAGATCGAATATTAGTCCACTGCTATCAACATCAAAGTGAGTAAATTGTCATTTTTAATTATTTATGTAAAAGGTTGTTAAGAGTAATAATTTATATATTTTTAAATTTTTAATTATTAATAACTATTGTTACAATACATTTATTATTTGTTTCATATCTATTTGAGAATTTTGAAGATAAATACATTAACTGACTATATACTAGATAGTTTTTAATGAAAACTCTAGTAGATTATTAGCTAGTGAGACATTATCAGTTAATATTAAAGGTAATTAACTATATTTTTATTGTTAAGTAATTGTTTCCAATATGTAGCATATGAGTTCTAAAAGAATTAATATTTGATCATTTAAAACAATTACCTATTTCTATTTGAAAAATAATTTACATATAAATAAATAATACTCGTAGGTGCACTACTGTTAAATTGTAATTTATTTGAAACAATTTCCTGTAAAATAATTTAGGGTGCAATGCGCACGGAAAAACTGTTTTTCCATGTTAACCGCCTATGTATACCTTATTAACCATCCTCTAAGAATACTCAAAATATGAGCTCGTAATTGGAGAAAATTTATTTAAATTACTATTTAAAAAATATTATTTGTAATTGTTTCTAATTATATTTTGTTGTATTTGCTAGTTGCGGCGGTGATGAGAGCCATGGTTTCCATTTGGTGATTACATCAAATGCTGAAAAGATTCATCAGGGACAGAATCAACCAACGCAGAATGTCGTCAAGTTCGCTGCACGCAGCATTAATGCAAGAACATTATTATTTTTAAATGGGTTGTATTTAACCGAGCACCAAAATTTCAGCTCTAAATAATTCATTCATAATCGATATCCAAATTACTAGAGTTTTCAGAGCTTTATAGTTTATCAATTTAAATATCAAATATTTAATTTTGCTCTTGTCATGTTACCATTTAATTTTCCGGGAAACTTATTTACTATTTGTGGATATTAAAAATTAAATTTAAAGATTGTTTAGTATTTTTAGTGCCCAATTATTATAGTATTCATATCAGGCTATCAAAATATAATTTGATTAGAGTGAAAATAGTATATTACACATCTAAAGAGAGAAATGTATAAGTTTTCATGACAAAACTCTGAGGGTAAAATAGCATTCTCTCCCGAGGGATATTCACTACTTTTTTAAGACCTAAGTAAGGTTAAACACGAAAAAAGTCATTTTACTCATTAGTAGTTTTCAAAATACAATTCTTTGGCAAATGCGAAAATTTATTTAGACATATTTTTGGTGATTAGTAAATATATATATATAGTAAGAACAACATAGTTCTTATTTATTATTTATGATACAATGATTTCGATACTTATTTAAATTATCCCCTTTTTAAATTATTAGAGTAAAAGGGCTGTTAAGAACAATAATAGTTAAGAACAATAAACGTAATGTAATGGGGAATAAATGGGCGAAATTGAATGAATGTAAGTTTGAAATGTAGAATGTTTGGGATATAAATGGTGAAGAAAATGAATTGATGAATGTAATGCGTGTGTATAATATACAGGTTATTCAACTTATTTTTAAATTTATAAGATAATGATTCACTTTGAATTAAAACCAATTTATTTTGAACAGTAGTATCAGTTCACCTGATGACGATAGCAGATTTGCGCTATCGAAACGTTGTGTTATAAATTGTTAAAAGTATTTTTTTTTCACTAATAAAAATAATGGAAGTTCAAAATAAATTGGTTTTAATTCATACAGGTTATTAATTAAAAAAACGAGCAAACGGCCCTATACTATTTTAGGCAAAAGTACTTGAAATAAATATAGAGAATTAAATTATGCGTCTAAGTTAGTTACCAGATTTAATTTTTGACATGTATTAATCGAGAAAATCTAGATTTTTTAATTTCAAAATTATAATTTTACAGCGATAACCATGGAACTCAAACAAAATGATTATTTTACAATATCACTTCAATAACAAATATCAATTAATGTATACAATAATCTAGAATTTATTGAATGATTGAATAATAACAAAACTAATAAAATAAACCGAAATGATTTCTCTTAAACTTAAACTAGAGTTTGCTTCAATTCATGAGTAGGACTAGCAAATATTTCTATTTTCTTGTTTCTTAAAAAAATAAACGTATCAGTCTGTTGCAGATTTATTTGGAACTCAATGATTAAATCTCAACTTTTTCTTAAGCTTTGTCCATTTTATAATTTGTAGTTTTTCTTCATGAATAATTTGTTGTTGAAGTGATATTGTAAAATAATAAACTTATATATTATACTATTGCTTGTAATTTTATTTGATTAATTAACATGCTGCAGATGTTTTATGTGTTACTAAGAGAAATGGCTGTAATGAAAAAAAGATAGATGTAATGTTTTGCTTGTGGTTAGGTATTGCTGAAAATGAACGGGCGAAGCATTGTGTGTGTGTGATTGTTAGTGAAAGAAAGAAACCGTTTGATTGTATTTCACTGAGAATTCACCACACGTCACTGTCAACCAATAGGATCACGAATTTATTTGAAAATGAACCAATGAAATGTACATTTCGTCGGAAATTCATCACTAGTGAAATTGATATCGGAAATACCACTGTTAATACTCGTAATATCCTTGGTTACGAATAAAATAAATGATATTTTCAATATTTTCGTAAACGTCAATTCTACATTTGTTTAGTGTACATTTAATATTCAAAATTTTCATCACTGTAATACCTAATTAATAATGTGCATATAAATACCTAACTATTCTTGTTAATTAACTCTTGTTTGGTAAATTCTCAAGCCGAATACAACTCGTAGTATGAAAATTGACAGATAATATTTTGACATTAATATACATTCGTTGTTACGGAAATGGGAAACACAACTCATAATTTATGTCAAAATATTTTCAGCAATTTTCATACTACTTATTATATTATATATGAAAATACCTACTCGTAGTTGTCTAACAAATATAAAGTAATGTATAACGAAACCAAATTTTAAATTTTATGACCTAAGTATGATTTAAGTTTCTTCTTCTAGAATTTGCATAAATGCCGTTCAGTCGATCAGTTTGTGATTACATATAATTTATTAATTATTATGAAACATTAGACATTACAAACTTAGGACAATATATTATATATGAGAATTCTGTAGCTAAGATTAAATGTAGGCTTCCATAGAATCTTCGTTATGCCAGTTTATGGTCCAACTCAATCCGAAAGCGATCTTGAAAACGACCGATTTTGGAATTTGTTAGATAGTGTGATTGATTTATTCTTGGGAGAAAGTTATCGTATGTAGTGATGTAAGTAATGTTTGGGTGGGAGTCAAGTCAATGTATGAGTGATGAAAACTATAGGAGGATTAGTATCTTTCTGCTGCAGAATTAAGAATAAATGAATCTTTTCCTGTATGTAAGCCAGAGCTCATTAAAATGAAGCGTAATGTACTGGTAGAGTAGGTACGGTATAAATGTTGGGAGTGATTCGTGCACTGAATGAAGACAGTGAGACTACGGTAAGAGTGATATAATCGACTGCTTACAGTATATTTTGACATTTATATATCATAATTATTTGTTACAATTAAGTAAAAATGGAATCATTGAATGAAGGTATTATTAATTTTGTTCAGTGACTTGATCGTGTTAAAAGACTTAAAATAATTAGAAATAGAGTAAATCACTTTGAAAATTGGGACGACTACTTGCTTTTCATTTGGTTTAGACCCAGTAAAGGAACCGTCAGAAGGGTATCATTAGAAATATATAAATAATTCAATGATTTCTTATATTTATTGTCATAATATTACAAAAGCTTCAAGGTTCAACTGAACTGAAGTTTAAACCGCCACTGAAAAACCGGGTATAACTGTAACACGAGAAATAGGTGTGCAGCAGCGAATGAATGGATGGATGTGATTGAAGGTTTGTTGTGTGATGAAAGATTCAGAGTGTGAGGACTAAAGCAAGGATGATGTGTCAAGATGAGAATATTAGACTGATTCTTAGATAAATCTGATGAGTGGATGTCAGGTGAATGTTTCAGGGGTTCGTGGTATACCATTAAATAAGATATAGCATGATGTTATTTATAATAATTATCTTTATATACGACTAACTAATAATATTATCATTATATCTGCGTTTTTTTCTATATACATACATACATACATAACATCACGCTATATCCCATTAAATGGGGTAGCACGAACCCGTCAACATTCTCATCCTGACACACGATACTCGATTCGACCACATTAACACTTCCTCCATACAAACTCTTTCTTTTCTCACAACCAAAATCCATCAACACACAACAAACATTCATCCATTCGCTAGTGTACACTGCGCTTGTTTCTGAAGATCGTCTCCGCACAATTGCAGGTATATAATGTTATATATTAATCCCGCCGGGAATAATGAGTCGGGAATAATGGTCATTATTCCCGCTCGTGAACCAATCAAAATGCTTAAAACATGGATCATTGTTTTATTGTGCCATGGGAACAGTGTTGCCATAGCGACTTATATTTAAATTAAACATGCTCGTTGCTAAGTTCACTGTTGTTTACGAATCGGAAACAAACAAAACGAAATCATCGTTGAGAAGTTGTCAAAAACGGTCTTACAAATTGTGTTAAATTATTGTGTTTAACTGTAATTGAAAAAATGGACAGTATTACAGAGGACAGTATATCTTCTACACCACCAGAAATAACGAAAATCGCTGATGCTACTATGGTTTATTACCGCAAAAGTCTAAAAATTTCAATGACAGAGTATTTCAAAGTTTTATGGACTGGCGTATTAAAATGAAGACAAATTCGTATTCAGAAAATGTATTGTTGGCATATTTTACTGAATTAGGTGAAAATACAAATCATCTTCATTATGGTCTTTTTACTCCATTTACTCAATTCAATTAGATGTAAATTTATTAGGTAAATAGATGTAAAATTAATAGATAATAAATAATATAAAAATTGACCAATTTTTATTTAATTAGTAGTATGTGTTAGTCGTATATAAAGTATAGTATACAACTCGCTATAATGGCTATTATTACCTCGGATGATTACAACCCTTGCTCGCTCCGCTCGCTCGGGTTGCAAACTTCATCCTCAGGAATAAAAGCATCCATTATAGCGTCGTTGTATAATATACTATTATTGTTTGTTTAAATTACATAATAATGATTCACTTTAAAATTATAATTACAATACTTTAGTAGCTCACAGTTCGATATATATATATATATATATATATATATATATATATATATATATATATATATATATATATATATTTAATTACGTTAGCAGTATACATAGAGCATGAGTCATTCTCATTACCATTGTTACAGTTAAAGTGATTTGCAGCAATGCTAATTATCCCTATGTTTAATAATAATTTAAAAAGCGCTTTAATACATTGCTGTCAATGTCATTTAACTGTTATCTTTCAGAATTGTTTATATTAGTGAAAAAAGTATAAATTATACAATTATTTAATTCTAATATGAGTCTAAATATCTTTTCGATTTATTTGCTATTTCTTTTATTAAGCTGGCTAGTTTAGCAGCAAATAGAAATATCTACAATTATTATAGAACTGCAGGATGCGCCAGATCCTGATTTATTTAATATTTTTATGTTTAAACTTGAATATCTTAATTTCAAAAATAAATACCTTTAAACTTAAGTAAAAAGAAAAGTATTTTATTCTTATTTTATCATAAAAAAAATTAATTCTAGTGATACTTATATGAACAATGACATCTAAAATTATGTGTTTGTTGGACAGTACAACTTTACAAATAAAAAAATTTGTACAAAATCGAAGTTTGTGACATCGTTTTTGACATCGTTTTTGACAAAACAGTCTCACAAAATTGGCTTTGTATATGCATTATAAACATATTAGATGCGCTAATAATTATAACATTGCAATCGTCAATATTTTAATTGATTTCGAATTGCAGGCTTGACGAGCAGCTCCAACTACACCCGGCCATCATCGAGGGACGCAGCTTTAGCATCACGCAGCAGCAGCCTGTACGTACCCGACCAGTGTCCGTGCCTCTGTTCGTGATCCGTGATCGTGATTGTGACGAAACGCCCGTGCGTCTCTGGTCTCTAGTAGACTCGTAGCACGGCTGTAGTCAATCTCCTTGCTTGGTTTGATAAGGTTAAACAGTACAGAACACATTCATACTGGTACACTACTTATATCGTGTAAGACAAACTTTTAGCAAGTCAAAATTGTCCTGCAAACAATTATAATAGCAAATTTCATATTACAATAATAATCCTATTCACACACTCTTTTAAATATTGTTTACTGCATTTTAATGCCACAAATTTAATAAATAAATAAAAACATTTGTAGAAATCATAACAAATTGGAAATCGCAAGACGTATCCACATATATTATTTAAAATAAATTGTTTTAAACTTTAATAACTGTATTTTGGAAATAATTTAGCTTTTTAAATTTTGTATGACATCAATTTATTTAATACAAATTACTTTATTTTAGAGATGGGCGAATCAGATCAGATCTCGACTATTCGAGTACCTCGAATATTCGAATACTGCTAAAAGTTAATTTATTTATTATTAATAATAATTTAATTTTGTCCTTTTCATTATTTGAATGAAATTGTTAAGATAAAATAAAATTAAAACAAAAGTACAAACAAAAAAGAAATGAAAAAGGCAAAAACTTCAAATTTAAGGTGAAACGTACGGGCTGCGATGTTGGCGAAAAACAAATTTGAAATATGGTACGTCTTCATGGTTTGAAACAAAATATCTTTGTTATTAATAACTTCAAAATATTGTAATAGCTTTAAGTTTATGTATAAATGATAAAGAAAAACATAGTCAAACATTGAGGTCAACATATGGCGCGATATTCGAGGTATTCGAATGTTCGCTATACTGACGTTAATATTCGAAAATCTCGAATATCGAATAATACCAATATTCGCGGCATTCGACTATTCGCGGATGATATTCGTCCATCTCTACTTTATTTATATTCCAGAAATTAATATTTTTGTTATCTTTGATCTTTTCCCGCTTATTTGCAGAGAGCAGCACTTATCAATCTCATATTGTAATTTGCTATAAATAGTTTCGCATATGGACTTATTTAAATTAATGTATCTAATTTGTAGCAATAAAATGGAACACTATGTATATTAATAAGATGCGTGGACAAGTTTAGTGTTACCATATGTAATTTAGTATCATAATTATTTGGCTTGTAAGAAATAAATTTCTCACGGCTATGTTTCTTATGTATATGAAATAAAATTTGTAGAATTAGGTAAATAATTTTAGGTGAACATTTAAACATTGAAAATTTTAAAATTAAAACACAAAATGAGGTATTCGCTGCAAGAATAGATCTCAGGTTCTCATTTCCATAGTTGTGCATATTTATTTATTTATTTATGTTACACTGTACAACAGGAATTTAATCCCAATTACAGTATAGGGTCCGCACTCACCGAGACACAGTGTGGTAGTTTATATAATTTTTAGCTTATGGCGTTACATATTTTGCGCTGTCAAGCGTTACTGAATTATTTTATTTAAAAATAGTTCAAATAAAAGAGGTAGATAATTTTATTCTTCGTGTCTTTTATTTGAAGTATTTTTCTTTAAAATAATCTAGAAACATTTTACAGCGAAACATATGTACGAAAATGTATCTCCACATATTGATGTGCTGTCATTGGCTGAGAAACAGTCCCCTCCACTGTTCCACTGCTCTGAGAGTATAAATACGTGAATTTTGAAATTTTCAAACAGCAGCTCTAGCTCTGTTTTGGGAAGTAAGATTATGTTTCTTTGCGTTGTAAATGTGTTCACAATGAAAATTATTTTCTGGATTATTCTAAAACATAAAGTCTGTACTGTCTTTCCTTAGTTAAACCATTCTGTCATTTCTACTGTTGTTTAATACCTTTACTCATTCGTAGAGTTTTACTACTACATTTCTACCATAGATACGTAGTTTAAAACCAGCTTTAACTAAAATTAGTAACGCTCTCGTAAAAAGTAGATAATTATATTTATTTCAAACATGTTTCCCGGAATATAGATCATTCAAAATAGCTTTATTACTAAAAAGAACAAGATGCATGAAACATCTATAATTAAATATGTCCCTTCTTTAAAGTTTTACCCAACTCTGGGTATGGTAGCTCTGCTATTGCAGATCAGAAGTGATATTTTTGTCGATTATCAAATTTTAACAGTCCGATCCACGACCAACTATTTATCCTGTAATGCGATATATATTTTGTAATTTGCACAACAATGAAGAAATACAACAAATCCGAACTAGTGACGAAGTATAGAACGAAGAAAATTGACTGTTATTTGACTTAGATTTAAGTTCTTATTCATTCACAAATTGTTGAAATGACAATCGTACTTAACAAATAATTTATAATAAAAGTGATACTTTAGTTAATGACCACTCTAAAAACGCTGTGAAATTATTTATTTGCTAAAAAATATAAAGTAAACACTTGGCTATGTTTCACAAACTTCAGCCTCCAAGTCACCTTATGAGGGCATCGTCAGAGGCTGGCCGATGCCCTCATAAGGTGACTTGAAACATAGCCAAGTGTTTACTTTATATTTTTTATTAAACCTTGTTTCACCAAGTGTTGGATGACAATTAATTTTGTCTTTGTTGTTATTTATTTATTTGCTTTATACTTCACTAAATTCAGTAAATTATTCATTAACAAAATTTTGCCCATACTTTTTACTACTTTCTGCAGAATATATTTGCATTTTTTCGTTGTCAAATGTTTATACATTATTTGAAAGAAAAATTGCTTCAAACGATTTAGGTTTCTTTGTAGTAGTTTTCACTGAAACAACTTAGAAATGTTTGACAGCGGAAAATATGTTAAAGATCTTTTGAAAAATTGTTATTTCTATTGAAAATGTGGTCCAAGCAGCATAAAAAGACTACTTTGTTTCTCTTAAATAATTTAATACAATTTGTAAGTAATTTATTGTATTACTGAAGTAACAAAATAATTATAACGTATATGATATGAGATTCTACTGTTTGCTTTTCTCGAGGTATTGTGATTTAAAATAATAAATAATATTTATTTATATATTCATTCGAACAGGCAATCGCCCAAAAATACAATATGTGCAAATAAGTAGTACTTATATTATATTATATTAACATATATTTGTTTTAAATGTTACATATAAACTAATTAAATAATTCATAAAGATTTAAAAAAAAGTAATTATTTTGCAAAGTTTAATTTTGATTGTATTAGTTTGATTGCTAATTTATTCAATCAACGAACTTTTTTTAAGTTAGTAGTGTTTGAAATAAAAAATATATTCAATATGTTTGCTATTTTGCACAACAGGAAATTAATGCCAATTACAGTACAGATCGAACACACTTTTAGATTGAATGGCCGGACTGTCTGTTCTGATGCAAGAGCTTTGTAGGGAGAACCACAACGATATTACTGAATAAAACTGTCTAACGTAAGTTATTAATTCATATTTTGTATCAGTTTAAATTGTGGTTACCACTGAACTAGTTACAATTTTTTCGTTGTCCAGCGTTACTGAATTATTTTACAGGAAAATATTTCAAATATAAAGGTAAATCATTTAATTCTGCGTGTCTTTTATTTGAAGCATTTTTCTGTAAAATAATTAGGATACGTTTTACATCGAAAAATATATATCTCGATATGTATCACACATGTTTACTTACTTTACCTGAATATCTCTAAATGCCATTGTATGACTTTCTCGAAAAAATTAAATCCGAATCTTTTTGATTACTCTATAAACAATTCTGTTTTAGGGAGGTCTGATACGATAGTAGACTTAGGAGTTATGTTTAATTCTAAATTATCTTTTTCTAAGCACATTGAATTAAAAGTATCAACTGCCCTGAGGTGCCTTGGTTTTTTGATTCGTAATTCTGATTCGTTTCTCGCAGCAAATACATTATTTGTGACTTTGGTTCGTCGTCACCTGGAGTATTGCTCTTTAATCCGCTGTATAGTAATCAAATTGAGTCATTGGAGTATGTACAGAGGAAGTTTCTGAAATTTGCGACTTTCATCCTGGAAGGATATTATCCTCCTAGAGGGATATCGCAATCCTTACTACTGGATACATTTCGATTAAATTCACTCGAGCAGAGGCGACATATTGTTGCTGTAACATTTTTACACAAGATTATTCACAATACAATTGATTGCATATTCATCATGAGTAGAATTCTATTTGAAGTTTCCAGAGTGTCATCCAGATATAAGAACGTTTTCTACTTGCACGCAGGCCCGACGAGAGGGGAGGGTAGGTATGGTAAAATACCCAGGGCCCGTGGAATTCAAAGGGCCCGGATGTGATGCTATTTTATAAATTGCTTTTAATTTTCTACTATTTCACCAATTTTTTATATTCTTTACTAAAACATGTATAACGAAACGTCTGATACACGTTTACATTGCATAAAGTACAAAATGACGAAATGCTTGATCAAGGGCCCCAGTTGCAAATTTTAAATAAATGTGTACACTATTCAAAAGTACATTATTACATTATTGCATTTTTGTTTCTTATATTACTACATTGTATACAATACACATAGGCAAAGGCTCTATACATTTGTGCGTAGTGCTGTTTTGGTATCCCCTGCATTTATCGAATATGCAACTAGATATTAGATAGTCATACAGTGAGTATACAATACACATCGCTGCACCAATTAACTCAGAATTTATTATTTAATTTTATTTATATTGTTATAACTTTATTTAGATATTAATAATTCTTATTGTTGTCATACATATATTTATAAATATATTTTTTTTGGTATCTTATATTTAATTAATAAATATTCAAAGTTAAAGGAGGCCCGAATTTTTTTTTCCCGGGGCCCGCTTTTTCTCTCGGCGCCCCTGCTTGCACGCGGCAAGAACTCTTATGCTATCGAAGTCACCAATTCATCAAATGATCAATTCTCACAATGTCATTGAGGATGAAATTGATATTTTTCATAACAACATTAATGATATACAGAAATCTATTACTTCTTTCTAATTCTGAGTTTCTTCCTTACCCTAGAATTGGGCGTTTGCTTGTTGGGTAATGTATTAATAATAATAATAATAATGTTTATGTGCTCTTATTGGTGCAGAACTTACCCCTACCATTGATTTTTCAAAGAGCAATTAAATTTGGGAGCAGGGTTATGTTTCTATGCTTTGTAAATGTGTACTCCACAAACACTTGGCCTACATATCAAATATTTAAAAGTCTGTTTATTTTTGTTAGTTAATCATTATTTAAAATTGCTAACATTATATTAAATCATTCAAATAAGAAGCATATTTATCTCTTTAGAAATTTGTTTTATTTAGTAGGTATGAATAATAAATGTTCAATATTTTTCTTGTATTTTCCTCGGCCTTCTAACAAAGTTGCCAAAGTTTTATGGTCACCTTCAGTTATGTGCTCCAAGTCTAGACCAAGTTTAGCTGAGCGCAATATCAATATAAGATTAAAGTAAATTAATTTTATTATTGAAAATATTGTTCAGAATTTTATTAAATAAAAAATAAATAAATGTATCATCACGCCTTTTACCCATTACTGGGTGTGGTACTCTGCCGTAGCAGAACTCGGTAAGTGATATATTTTTGCGCGTGAAGTGCGGTTACCAACCATCAAATCACGGCCCCCAAAGTCCAAAGATGTTAGTGGAGGCGAAGCCACAGGGGTAGTTTTAACATGGTGAAAATTGTTTATCGGCGGTGGGAATCAAACCCGAGTTCTCAAATCCAAAAGCCAACTCGATTCCACTGAGCCACCTATCCCATTACTTTATTAATTATTGTATATCATCTTAGATTCTAATTCACATCTCTTTATGTTTATACTCGTAAGATCTCGGACTTGGAATTGTCTCTGCAGCCCACCTGGAGCACAATACTCGTCTCGGAGCCGCTGAAGACTTCAACAGCGTCACCATCTTCTGCAGAGTCTTCATTGTCAGCAGTGTCTCCTAGATTACTCGCAAGATTCTGAGTCCTCGGAGCAGACATCAGCTGCACATGTGAAGTAGAACACCTCCAAAAATAAAATAACAACCCCGAAAAATATTGTACTTGTAATAATAGTTTTAATAAAATATATTAGTATATTTTAAATACAATTTATTATTCATTACCTACTTCAGAATTGAGGTAAGATATTTAATTACTACCCTAGATTTGAGGTAAGATATTTAAGATCATTTTCTGCAGCCTCAACATCATCTTGAGCTGTTATTATCGTGGACACCGTCACAGAGTCGCCCTCTTCTCTTAAAACATCCCAGAATGACAGCACAGTCGATGAAGCGTGAGTAAATTGATTTAATATTATTTATAATTTTATTTTGTTTATAATTATTGTAAATTTAAAATATAATATTTTGTTTTTATGTTTATAAAGCCTTCACGGAGTTGGAAATCGTCCACGTAACAAACGTGGAGCACGGAATTCGTCTTGAAGCTTCTGATGTCATCAACAGCGTCATCACTTTCTGCAAAGACCCCCCCCCCCCCCCCCAATAAAATAAAAACCTAAAATAATATTGTTAACCAACATATATTGTATATGTAATATAAATATTAATGTCTTTTATATGCAGAATATTATCAATCATTTTATATTGTAATATACAGGATGAGTCTTGGAAGACGAACCCCCCCTTAACTTTTTTATTATAAGAAATAGAAAAATTTTCTTCAATTGAAATTTTTAGTATATTAAATATACTAATTTATAATACATATAGAAAAAGAAAGTCAGGTTTACATGATATGACTATCAACTTTTATTTTTCAAATGGGAACTTAGAATTATTTTATTGAAATAAAAACCGCCATTTTTTCTCTTCAACCCTTAATTTCTCTTCCGAAGAAAATTCATCCTGTATATTGTAATAAGTTGTTTATGAAAATATACACCTTATTACAAATATATCTTATTCTTTAAGAATAAATATGTTTTAAACAGAGTTATTGTAAATTAATCAATTTAAAACTTAGTTCTTTTATTGTTTAAAATAAATAAATTGTTCTTGTAATAATAATTGTAAAATAAAATGTTAGTAACACTTGTATACAACTTTGAAATGATAATAAATATGTTTATATTTATACATATCTCATTGTCAGCTGTCACATATCATGTATTGTATTAAATTGTACTTATAATATAAGTGTTTGTCTTGTACACTATTAAAATGCCAATAAAAAAAAAATAAAAAAGCAAATATCTTAATTTCATCCCATAGATTAAGAAAAAAGCTATCCAAACATATAGACGACCTTTAGTTTTTGAGATAATAACTATTAAAAATTTGTTTCAAAGTAGCATACACACAAACACACATATATAAAATAATCCCCCAATAGTAATTTCAGTGGCGCCACCAATTCATGCCGTAAAAATGACAACTAGCGTGTATTGTTTGAACTTCATCGAAACTGGCATAATGCGCTATCAAAATTTTGTATTAGGGGAGATTCAAATTAATTAATTACAACATCCTAATATGAAAAACTAATGGTAGTATATATTATTTGGGCTAAATAGTGGCCCTACGCCCTTGAGACTTCGCCATGTGGTAGAGAAGGGTCGGTTTTTCAAGGGTTCTATAAGGGGACGGTGGGATTTCGTTAATTTTGCTCTATTTATTCTTTAAGAATAAGAAATATTGTAATACCAATTTCAGTGGCGTCACCACTTCATGTGGCACAAAGCTGAACTAAAAATATAATTCTAAATTTAGCAATTTACACAAAAACTAGACTTTATTTGAAGAAATCTTTTAAATAAGAGTTGTTTCTTGTATTTTTCTCTACATCTTTTGGTTGATACTTTTTTCTCTACAACCCTTAATTACGGAGATATAAAAAACCACCTTTCAAGTTAATTATCTTTTATACTAATAAAAATTTAGAGGATTTTCATAGAATATACATTTAACCTGAAGTGCCTAAAAGCTGAATCTAAGCTTTATTAATAATAAAAAATAATAAAAATTGAGATAACAATGTTATCTCCCTAATTCGATATCGAGGATTTAGAAAATGCTAGTTAAAAAATTATTTGGGTCTTAGTTTTTGGGTAAATTACTAATTAATGTTTTAAATATTCTTATAGGATGGATGTCAAACTAATATGAACCTTAAGTAAATATAATTTAAGATTTAATATCGCATACAAAACCGTATTACAACTGCAAAAAAACATGATAGTTTTTTAAGTTTTTTTTCAAAATCTAGAAAGTATTTGATAAAATCTTTCAAATAAAAGATAAATATTATTTAATTCCCTACAGCTTTTGGTTGAAACATTTTTCTCTACAACCCTTAACTTCGGAGATACGAGAAACCACCCTTAAAGTGAAATATCTACCCTACTAATGCAAAATTTGGGGTCGTCCGCGGATTTCGCATCGAATATGACGCCGTAGAACATGCATGCAAAATTTCAGCGAAATAGCATATATCGGTACAAATTAGGTGTTTAAAATCCATGGACTATAGCCTTACCATCTTATTTCCTTCTAAATTAAAGTATCTCCGATCGCGCTGAAATTTTGCATGCATGTTCTAGGGCTTTATATTCGATGCGGAACCGGGAACGAGGCCAAAATATTCATTAGTAGGGTAGATATTTCACTTTAAAGGTGGTTTTCTGTATCTCCGAAGTTAAGGGTTGTAGAGAAAAAAGTTTCAACCAAAAGCTGTAGAGATTAAAATAATAAGCTACTTTTATTTGAAACATTTTATTAAAAAACCTCATAGTTTTGAAAAAAATTCAAAAAACTATTGCTTTATTATGAAGCTCTGTTTCTGTATTGTATTCGATTTTTTATCTAATGTTACATGTATTTAGGGTCCACTTTAGTTCGACATTCATCCTATTGTGATTAATAAAATATTAATTAGAAATTTACGCAAAAACTATGGCTTAATTAATTTTTTCAGTAGAATTTTCGAAATCGACGATATCGAATCTGGGAGATAACGTTGTTATCTCAATTTTTATTATTTTTTATTATTAATAACCCTTCGATTTTGCTGAAATTTTTTATTAAGCTTTTAGGACCTCAGGTTAAATGTATATTTTATGAAAATCTCCTAAATTTTTATTAGTATAAAAGACAATTCACTTTAAGGGTAGTTTTTTGTATCTCCGAAATTAAGACTTGAATAGAAAATAGTTTCAACCAAAAGATGTAGAGAAAAATGCAAGAAACAATTCTTATTTGAAAAATTTCTTCAAATAACGTCTATTTTTGGCATAAATCGCTAAATTACAGATGTGATTTTTAGTTCAGCTTTGTGTCACACGAAGTGGTGACGCCACTGAAATTACTATTGTCAGATTTTGTTGTGTGATTTCGGTGGCGTCACCACTTTATGTGTCGATAATTGGAACTAACAATAACGTTAAAATATTAGCAATTTCCATCGAAACTAGACTTTATTTGAAAGATTCTTTCAAATAAAAGTTGTTTCCTTTTTTATTCTCTACAGCTTTTGGTTGAAACTTTTTTCCCTACAATCCTTAACTTCGGAGATATAAAAAAACACCCTTAGAGTTAATTATCTTTCATACTAATAAAAATTTAGGAGATTTTCATTAAATATACATTTAGCCTGAGGTCCTAGAAGCTTAATAAAAATTTTCAGCGAAATCGAAGCTTTATTATATGTAAAAAATAATAAAAATTGAGATAACAATGTTATCTCCCTAATACGATATCGTTGAATTAGAAAATTCTAGTTAAAAATTATTTGGGCCTTAGTTTTTGGGTAAATTACTAATTAATGTTTTAAAAATTCTTATAGGATGCATGTCAAACTAATATGAACCTTAAGTAAATATAATTTAAGATTTAATATCGCATACAAAACCGTATTACAACTGCAAAAAAACATGATAGTTTTTTAAGTTTTTTTCAAAATCTAGAAAGTATTTGATAAAATCTTTCAAATAAAAGATAAATATTATTTAATTCCCTACAGCTTTTGGTTGAAACATTTTTCTCTACAACCCTTAACTTCGGAGATACGAGAAACCACCCTTAAAGTGAAATATCTACCCTACTAATGCAAATTTTGGGGTCGTCCGCGGACTTCGCATCAAATATGACGCCGTAGAACATGCATGCAAAATTTCAGCGAAATAGCATATATCGGTACAAATTAAGCGTTTCAAATCGATGGACTATAGCCTTACCATCTTTTTTGCTTCTAAATTAAAGTATCTCCGATCGCGCTGAAATTTTGCATGCATGTTCTAGGGCTTTATATTCGATGCGGAACCGGGACCGAGGCCAAAATATTCATTAGTAGGGTAGATATTTCACTTTAAGGTTCACTTTAGTTTCACATTCTTCCTATTGGGATTAATAAAATATTAATTAGAAATTTACGTTAAAACTATGGCCTAATTAATTTTTTCAGTAGTATTTTCGAAATCGACGATATCTATTTAGGGAGATAACGTTGTTAGCTCAATTTTTATTATTTTTTATTATTAATAAAGCTTCGATTTTGCTGAATTTTTTTATTAAGCTTTTAGGACCTCAGATTAAATGTATATTTTATTAAACTCCCCTGAATTTTCATTAGTATAAAATATAATTTATTTTAAGTGTGGTTTTTTGTATCTCTGAAATTAAGGGTTGTATTGAAAAAAGTTTCAATCAAAAGATGTAGAGAAAAATACAAGAAATAATTCTTATTTGAAAGATTTCTTTGTATAACGTCTAGTTTTGGCGTAAATCGCTAAATTATGAATGTGATTTTTAGTTCAGTTTTGTGCCACACGAAGTGGTGACGCCACTGAATTTACTATTGTGCGATTTTTGTTGTGACTTCAGTGGCGTCACCACTTTATGTGTCGAAATTTTGAACTAACAATAACGTTAAAATATTAGCAATTTCCATCGAAACTAGACATTATTTGAAAAATTCTTTCAACTAAAACTAGTTTCTTCTTTTATTCTCTACAGCTTTTGGTTGAAACTTTTTTCCCTACGACCCTTAATTTCGGAGATATAAAAAACCACCCTTAAAGTGAATTATCTTTTATACTAATAAAAATTTAGGGGATTTTCATTAAATATACATTTAGCCTGAGATCCTAGAAGATTAATAAAAAATTTCGGCGAAATCAAAGCTTTATTATTTGTAAAAAATAATAAAAATTGAGATAACAATGTTATCTCCCTAATTCGATACCGTTGATTTACAAAATTCTAGTTAAAAAATTATTTGGGCCTTAGTTTTTGGGTAAATTACTAATTAATGTCTTAAAAATTCTTATAGGATGGATGTCAAACTAATATGAACCTTAAGTAAATATAATTTAAGATTTAATATCGCATACAAAACCGTATTACAACTGCAAAAAAACATGATAGTTTTTTAAGTTTTTTTCAAAATCTAGAGAGTATTTGATAAAATCTTTCAAATAAAAGATAAATATTATTTAATTCCCTACAGCTTTTGGTTGAAACATTTTTCTCTACAACCCTTAACTTCGGAGATACGAGAAACCACCCTTAAAGTGAAATATCTACCCTACTAATGCAAATTTTGGGGTCGTCCGCGGACTTCGCATCAAATATGACGCCGTAGAACATGCATGCAAAATTTCAGCGAAATAGCATATATCGGTACAAATTAAGCGTTTCAAATCGATGGACTATAGCCTTACCATCTTTTTTGCTTCTAAATTAAAGTATCTCCGATCGCGCTGAAATTTTGCATGCATGTTCTAGGGCTTTATATTCGATGCGGAACCGGGACCGAGGCCAAAATATTCATTAGTAGGGTAGATATTTCACTTTAAGGGTGGTTTTCTGTATCTCCGAAGTTAAGGGTTGTAGAGAAAAATGTTTCAACCAAAAGCTGTAGAAAATAAAATAATAAGCTACTTTTATTTGAAACATTTCATTAAAAAACCTCATAGTTTTGAATAAATGTTAAAAAACTATTGCTTTTTTATGTAGCTCTGTTCATGTATTGTATTCGATTTTTTATCTAATGTTACATGTATTTAGGGTTCACTTTAGTTTCACATTCTTCCTATTGGGATTAATAAAATATTAATTAGAAATTTACGTTAAAACTATGGCCTAATTAATTTTTTCAGTAGTATTTTCGAAATCGACGATATCTATTTAGGGAGATAACGTTGTTAGCTCAATTTTTATTATTTTTTATTATTAATAAAGCTTCGATTTTGCTGAATTTTTTTATTAAGCTTTTAGGACCTCAGATTAAATGTATATTTTATTAAACTCCCCTGAATTTTCATTAGTATAAAAGATAATTTATTTTAAGTGTGGTTTTTTGTATCTCTGAAATTAAGGGTTGTATTGAAAAAAGTTTCAATCAAAAGATGTAGAGAAAAATACAAGAAATAATTCTTATTTGAAAGATTTCTTTGTATAACGTCTAGTTTTGGCGTAAATCGCTAAATTATGAATGTGATTTTTAGTTCAGTTTTGTGCCACACGAAGTGGTGACGCCACTGAATTTACTATTGTGCGATTTTTGTTGTGACTTCAGTGGCGTCACCACTTTATGTGTCGAAATTTTGAACTAACAATTACGTTAAAATATTAGCAATTTCCATCGAAACTAGACATTATTTGAAAAATTCTTTCAACTAAAACTAGTTTCTTCTTTTATTCTCTACAGCTTTTGGTTGAAACTTTTTTCCCTACGACCCTTAATTTCGGAGATATAAAAAACCACCCTTAAAGTGAATTATCTTTTATACTAATAAAAATTTAGGGGATTTTCATTAAATATACATTTAGCCTGAGATCCTAGAAGATTAATAAAAAATTTCGGCGAAATCAAAGCTTTATTATTTGTAAAAAATAATAAAAATTGAGATAACAATGTTATCTCCCTAATACGATATCGTTGAATTAGAAACTTCTAGTTAAAAATTATTTGGGCCTTAGTTTTTGGGTAAATTACTAATTAATGTTTTAAAAATTCTTATAGGATGCATGTCAAACTAATATGAACCTTAAGTAAATATAATTTAAGATTTAATATCGCATACAAAACCGTATTACAACTGCAAAAAAACATGATAGTTTTTTAAGTTTTTTTCAAAATCTAGAGAGTATTTGATAAAATCTTTCAAATAAAAGATAAATATTATTTAATTCCCTACAGCTTTTGGTTGAAAC
This sequence comes from Pterostichus niger, assembly GCA_947425015.1. Taxonomy (NCBI): domain Eukaryota; kingdom Metazoa; phylum Arthropoda; class Insecta; order Coleoptera; family Carabidae; genus Pterostichus; species Pterostichus niger. The sequence goes on along the minus strand of OX380344.1, from coordinate 27,561,753 downwards.
ATTTTTCTCTACAACCCTTAACTTCGGAGATACGAGAAACCACCCTTAAAGTGAAATATCTACCCTACTAATGCAAATTTTGGGGTCGTCCGCGGACTTCGCATCAAATATGACGCCGTAGAACATGCATGCAAAATTTCAGCGAAATAGCATATATCGGTACAAATTAAGCGTTTCAAATCGATGGACTATAAGCCTTACCATCTTTTTTGCTTCTAAATTAAAGTATCTCCGATCGCGCTGAAATTTTGCATGCATGTTCTAGGGCTTTATATTCGATGCGGAACCGGGACCGAGGCCAAAATATTCATTAGTAGGGTAGATATTTCACTTTAAGGGTGGTTTTCTGTATCTCCGAAGTTAAGGGTTGTAGAGAAAAATGTTTCAACCAAAAGCTGTAGAAAATAAAATAATAAGCTACTTTTATTTGAAACATTTCATTAAAAAACCTCATAGTTTTGAATAAATGTTGAAAAACTATTGCTTTTTTATGTAGCTCTGTTCATGTATTGTATTCGATTTTTTATCTAATGTTACATGTATTTAGGGTTCACTTTAGTTTCACATTCTTCCTATTGGGATTAATAAAATATTAATTAGAAATTTACGTTAAAACTATGGCCTAATTAATTTTTTCAGTAGTATTTTCGAAATCGACGATATCTATTTAGGGAGATAACGTTGTTAGCTCAATTTTTATTATTTTTTATTATTAATAAAGCTTCGATTTTGCTGAATTTTTTTATTAAGCTTTTAGGACCTCAGATTAAATGTATATTTTATTAAACTCCCCTGAATTTTCATTAGTATAAAAGATAATTTATTTTAAGTGTGGTTTTTTGTATCTCTGAAATTAAGGGTTGTATTGAAAAAAGTTTCAATCAAAAGATGTAGAGAAAAATACAAGAAATAATTCTTATTTGAAAGATTTCTTTGTATAACGTCTAGTTTTGGCGTAAATCGCTAAATTATGAATGTGATTTTTAGTTCAGTTTTGTGCCACACGAAGTGGTGACGCCACTGAATTTACTATTGTGCGATTTTTGTTGTGACTTCAGTGGCGTCACCACTTTATGTGTCGAAATTTTGAACTAACAATAACGTTAAAATATTAGCAATTTCCATCGAAACTAGACATTATTTGAAAAATTCTTTCAACTAAAACTAGTTTCTTCTTTTATTCTCTACAGCTTTTGGTTGAAACTTTTTTCCCTACGACCCTTAATTTCGGAGATATAAAAAACCACCCTTAAAGTGAATTATCTTTTATACTAATAAAAATTTAGGGGATTTTCATTAAATATACATTTAGCCTGAGATCCTAGAAGATTAATAAAAAATTTCGGCGAAATCAAAGCTTTATTATTTGTAAAAAATAATAAAAATTGAGATAACAATGTTATCTCCCTAATACGATATCGTTGAATTAGAAAATTCTAGTTAAAAATTATTTGGGCCTTAGTTTTTGGGTAAATTACTAATTAAAAAATTCTTATAGGATGCATGTCAAACTAATATGAACCTTAAGTAAATATAATTTAAGATTTAATATCGCATACAAAACCGTATTACAACTGCAAAAAAACATGATAGTTTTTTAAGTTTTTTTCAAAATCTAGAGAGTATTTGATAAAATCTTTCAAATAAAAGATAAATATTATTTAATTCCCTACAGCTTTTGGTTGAAACATTTTTCTCTACAACCCTTAACTTCGGAGATACGAGAAACCACCCTTAAAGTGAAATATCTACCCTACTAATGCAAATTTTGGGGTCGTCCGCGGACTTCGCATCAAATATGACGCCGTAGAACATGCATGCAAAATTTCAGCGAAATAGCATATATCGGTACAAATTAAGCGTTTCAAATCGATGGACTATAGCCTTACCATCTTTTTTGCTTCTAAATTAAAGTATCTCTGATCGCGCTGAAATTTTGCATGCATGTTCTAGGGCTTTATATTCGATGCGGAACCGGGACCGAGGCCAAAATATTCATTAGTAGGGTAGATATTTCACTTTAAGGGTGGTTTTCTGTATCTCCGAAGTTAAGGGTTGTAGAGAAAAATGTTTCAACCAAAAGCTGTAGAAAATAAAATAATAAGCTACTTTTATTTGAAACATTTCATTAAAAAACCTCATAGTTTTGAATAAATGTTAAAAAACTATTGCTTTTTTATGTAGCTCTGTTCATGTATTGTATTCGATTTTTTATCTAATGTTACATGTATTTAGGGTTCACTTTAGTTTCACATTCTTCCTATTGGGATTAATAAAATATTAATTAGAAATTTACGTTAAAACTATGGCCTAATTAATTTTTTCAGTAGTATTTTCGAAATCGACGATATCTATTTAGGGAGATAACGTTGTTAGCTCAATTTTTATTATTTTTTATTATTAATAAAGCTTCGATTTTGCTGAATTTTTTTATTAAGCTTTTAGGACCTCAGATTAAATGTATATTTTATTAAACTCCCCTGAATTTTCATTAGTATAAAAGATAATTTATTTTAAGTGTGGTTTTTTGTATCTCTGAAATTAAGGGTTGTATTGAAAAAAGTTTCAATCAAAAGATGTAGAGAAAAATACAAGAAATAATTCTTATTTGAAAGATTTCTTTGTATAACGTCTAGTTTTGGCGTAAATCGCTAAATTATGAATGTGATTTTTAGTTCAGTTTTGTGCCACACGAAGTGGTGACGCCACTGAATTTACTATTGTGCGATTTTTGTTGTGACTTCAGTGGCGTCACCACTTTATGTGTCGAAATTTTGAACTAACAATAACGTTAAAATATTAGCAATTTCCATCGAAACTAGACATTATTTGAAAAATTCTTTCAACTAAAACTAGTTTCTTCTTTTATTCTCTACAGCTTTTGGTTGAAACTTTTTTCCCTACGACCCTTAATTTCGGAGATATAAAAAACCACCCTTAAAGTGAATTATCTTTTATACTAATAAAAATTTAGGGGATTTTCATTAAATATACATTTAGCCTGAGATCCTAAAAGATTAATAAAAAATTTCGGCGAAATCAAAGCTTTATTATTTGTAAAAAATAATAAAAATTGAGATAACAATGTTATCTCCCTAATACGATATCGTTGAATTAGAAAATTCTAGTTAAAAATTATTTGGGCCTTAGTTTTTGGGTAAATTACTAATTAATGTCTTAAAAATTCTTATAGGATGGATGTCAAACTAATATGAACCTTAAGTAAATATAATTTAAGATTTAATATCGCATACAAAACCGTATTACAACTGCAAAAAAACATGATAGTTTTTTAAGTTTTTTTCAAAATCTAGAGAGTATTTGATAAAATCTTTCAAATAAAAGATAAATATTATTTAATTCCCTACAGCTTTTGGTTGAAACATTTTTCTCTACAACCCTTAACTTCGGAGATACGAGAAAGCACCCTTAAAGTGAAATATCTACCCTACTAATGCAAATTTTGGGGTCGTCCGCGGACTTCGCATCAAATATGACGCCGTAGAACATGCATGCAAAATTTCAGCGAAATAGCATATATCGGTACAAATTAAGCGTTTCAAATCGATGGACTATAGCCTTACCATCTTTTTTGCTTCTAAATTAAAGTATCTCCGATCGCGCTGAAATTTTGCATGCATGTTCTAGGGCTTTATATTCGATGCGAAACCGGGACCGAGGCCAAAATATTCATTAGTAGGGTAGATATTTCACTTTAAGGGTGGTTTTCTGTATCTCCGAAGTTAAGGGTTGTAGAGAAAAATGTTTCAACCAAAAGCTGTAGAAAATAAAATAATAAGCTACTTTTATTTGAAACATTTCATTAAAAAACCTCATAGTTTTGAATAAATGTTAAAAAACTATTGCTTTTTTATGTAGCTCTGTTCATGTATTGTATTCGATTTTTTATCTAATGTTACATGTATTTAGGGTTCACTTTAGTTTCACATTCTTCCTATTGGGATTAATAAAATATTAATTAGAAATTTACGTTAAAACTATGGCCTAATTAATTTTTTCAGTAGTATTTTCGAAATCGACGATATCTATTTAGGGAGATAACGTTGTTAGCTCAATTTTTATTATTTTTTATTATTAATAAAGCTTCGATTTTGCTGAATTTTTTTATTAAGCTTTTAGGACCTCAGATTAAATGTATATTTTATTAAACTCCCCTGAATTTTCATTAGTATAAAAGATAATTTATTTTAAGTGTGGTTTTTTGTATCTCTGAAATTAAGGGTTGTATTGAAAAAAGTTTCAATCAAAAGATGTAGAGAAAAATACAAGAAATAATTCTTATTTGAAAGATTTCTTTGTATAACGTCTAGTTTTGGCGTAAATCGCTAAATTATGAATGTGATTTTTAGTTCAGTTTTGTGCCACACGAAGTGGTGACGCCACTGAATTTACTATTGTGCGATTTTTGTTGTGACTTCAGTGGCGTCACCACTTTATGTGTCGAAATTTTGAACTAACAATAACGTTAAAATATTAGCAATTTCCATCGAAACTAGACATTATTTGAAAAATTCTTTCAACTAAAACTAGTTTCTTCTTTTATTCTCTACAGCTTTTGGTTGAAACTTTTTTCCCTACGACCCTTAATTTCGGAGATATAAAAAACCACCCTTAAAGTGAATTATCTTTTATACTAATAAAAATTTAGGGGATTTTCATTAAATATACATTTAGCCTGAGATCCTAAAAGATTAATAAAAAATTTCGGCGAAATCAAAGCTTTATTATTTGTAAAAAATAATAAAAATTGAGATAACAATGTTATCTCCCTAATACGATATCGTTGAATTAGAAAATTCTAGTTAAAAATTATTTGGGCCTTAGTTTTTGGGTAAATTACTAATTAATGTCTTAAAAATTCTTATAGGATGGATGTCAAACTAATATGAACCTTAAGTAAATATAATTTAAGATTTAATATCGCATACAAAACCGTATTACAACTGCAAAAAAACATGATAGTTTTTTAAGTTTTTTTCAAAATCTAGAGAGTATTTGATAGAATCTTTCAAATAAAAGATAAATATTATTTAATTCCCTACAGCTTTTGGTTGAAACATTTTTCTCTACAACCCTTAACTTCGGAGATACGAGAAAGCACCCTTAAAGTGAAATATCTACCCTACTAATGCAAATTTTGGGGTCGTCCGCGGACTTCGCATCAAATATGACGCCGTAGAACATGCATGCAAAATTTCAGCGAAATAGCATATATCGGTACAAATTAAGCGTTTCAAATTGATGGACTATAGCCTTACCATCTTTTTTGCTTCTAAATTAAAGTATCTCCGATCGCGCTGAAATTTTGCATGCATGTTCTAGGGCTTTATATTCGATGCGGAACCGGGACCGAGGCCAAAATATTCATTAGTAGGGTAGATATTTCACTTTAAGGGTGGTTTTCTGTATCTCCGAAGTTAAGGGTTGTAGAGAAAAATGTTTCAACCAAAAGCTGTAGAAAATAAAATAATAAGCTACTTTTATTTGAAACATTTCATTAAAAAACCTCATAGTTTTGAATAAATGTTAAAAAACTATTGCTTTTTTATGTAGCTCTGTTCATGTATTGTATTCGATTTTTTATCTAATGTTACATGTATTTAGGGTTCACTTTAGTTTCACATTCTTCCTATTGGGATTAATAAAATATTAATTAGAAATTTACGTTAAAACTATGGCCTAATTAATTTTTTCAGTAGTATTTTCGAAATCGACGATATCTATTTAGGGAGATAACGTTGTTAGCTCAATTTTTATTATTTTTTATTATTAATAAAGCTTCGATTTTGCTGAATTTTTTTATTAAGCTTTTAGGACCTCAGATTAAATGTATATTTTATTAAACTCCCCTGAATTTTCATTAGTATAAAAGATAATTTATTTTAAGTGTGGTTTTTTGTATCTCTGAAATTAAGGGTTGTATTGAAAAAAGTTTCAATCAAAAGATGTAGAGAAAAATACAAGAAATAATTCTTATTTGAAAGATTTCTTTGTATAACGTCTAGTTTTGGCGTAAATCGCTAAATTATGAATGTGATTTTTAGTTCAGTTTTGTGCCACACGAAGTGGTGACGCCACTGAATTTACTATTGTGCGATTTTTGTTGTGACTTCAGTGGCGTCACCACTTTATGTGTCGAAATTTTGAACTAACAATAACGTTAAAATATTAGCAATTTCCATCGAAACTAGACATTATTTGAAAAATTCTTTCAACTAAAACTAGTTTCTTCTTTTATTCTCTACAGCTTTTGGTTGAAACTTTTTTCCCTACGACCCTTAATTTCGGAGATATAAAAAACCACCCTTAAAGTGAATTATCTTTTATACTAATAAAAATTTAGGGGATTTTCATTAAATATACATTTAGCCTGAGATCCTAGAAGATTAATAAAAAATTTCGGCGAAATCAAAGCTTTATTATTTGTAAAAAATAATAAAAATTGAGATAACAATGTTATCTCCCTAATTCGATACCGTTGATTTACAAAATTCTAGTTAAAAAATTATTTGGGCCTTAGTTTTTGGGTAAATTACTAATTAATGTCTTAAAAATTCTTATAGGATGGATGTCAAACTAATATGAACCTTAAGTAAATATAATTTAAGATTTAATATCGCATACAAAACCGTATTACAACTGCAAAAAAACATGATAGTTTTTTAAGTTTTTTTCAAAATCTAGAGAGTATTTGATAAAATCTTTCAAATAAAAGATAAATATTATTTAATTCCCTACAGCTTTTGGTTGAAACATTTTTCTCTACAACCCTTAACTTCGGAGATACGAGAAAGCACCCTTAAAGTGAAATATCTACCCTACTAATGCAAATTTTGGGGTCGTCCGCGGACTTCGCATCAAATATGACGCCGTAGAACATGCATGCAAAATTTCAGCGAAATAGCATATATCGGTACAAATTAAGCGTTTCAAATCGATGGACTATAGCCTTACCATCTTTTTTGCTTCTAAATTAAAGTATCTCCGATCGCGCTGAAATTTTGCATGCATGTTCTAGGGCTTTATATTCGATGCGGAACCGGGACCGAGGCCAAAATATTCATTAGTAGGGTAGATATTTCACTTTAAGGGTGGTTTTCTGTATCTCCGAAGTTAAGGGTTGTAGAGAAAAATGTTTCAACCAAAAGCTGTAGAAAATAAAATAATAAGCTACTTTTATTTGAAACATTTCATTAAAAAACCTCATAGTTTTGAATAAATGTTGAAAAACTATTGCTTTTTTATGTAGCTCTGTTCATGTATTGTAATCGATTTTTTATCTAATGTTACATGTATTTAGGGTTCACTTTAGTTTCACATTCTTCCTATTGGGATTAATAAAATATTAATTAGAAATTTACGTTAAAACTATGGCCTAATTAATTTTTTCAGTAGTATTTTCGAAATCGACGATATCTATTTAGGGAGATAACGTTGTTAGCTCAATTTTTATTATTTTTTATTATTAATAAAGCTTCGATTTTGCTGAATTTTTTTATTAAGCTTTTAGGACCTCAGATTAAATGTATATTTTATTAAACTCCCCTGAATTTTCATTAGTATAAAAGATAATTTATTTTAAGTGTGGTTTTTTGTATCTCTGAAATTAAGGGTTGTATTGAAAAAAGTTTCAATCAAAAGATGTAGAGAAAAATACAAGAAATAATTCTTATTTGAAAGATTTCTTTGTATAACGTCTAGTTTTGGCGTAAATCGCTAAATTATGAATGTGATTTTTAGTTCAGTTTTGTGCCACACGAAGTGGTGACGCCACTGAATTTACTATTGTGCGATTTTTGTTGTGACTTCAGTGGCGTCACCACTTTATGTGTCGAAATTTTGAACTAACAATAACGTTAAAATATTAGCAATTTCCATCGAAACTAGACATTATTTGAAAAATTCTTTCAACTAAAACTAGTTTCTTCTTTTATTCTCTACAGCTTTTGGTTGAAACTTTTTTCCCTACGACCCTTAATTTCGGAGATATAAAAAACCACCCTTAAAGTGAATTATCTTTTATACTAATAAAAATTTAGGGGATTTTCATTAAATATACATTTAGCCTGAGATCCTAGAAGATTAATAAAAAATTTCGGCGAAATCAAAGCTTTATTATTTGTAAAAAATAATAAAAATTGAGATAACAATGTTATCTCCCTAATACGATATCGTTGAATTAGAAAATTCTAGTTAAAAATTATTTGGGCCTTAGTTTTTGGGTAAATTACTAATTAATGTTTTAAAAATTCTTATAGGATGCATGTCAAACTAATATGAACCTTAAGTAAATATAATTTAAGATTTAATATCGCATACAAAACCGTATTACAACTGCAAAAAAACATGATAGTTTTTTAAGTTTTTTTCAAAATCTAGAGAGTATTTGATAAAATCTTTCAAATAAAAGATAAATATTATTTAATTCCCTACAGCTTTTGGTTGAAACATTTTTCTCTACAACCCTTAACTTCGGAGATACGAGAAACCACCCTTAAAGTGAAATATCTACCCTACTAATGCAAATTTTGGGGTCGTCCGCGGACTTCGCATCAAATATGACGCCGTAGAACATGCATGCAAAATTTCAGCGAAATAGCATATATCGGTACAAATTAAGCGTTTCAAATCGATGGACTATAGCCTTACCATCTTTTTTGCTTCTAAATTAAAGTATCTCTGATCGCGCTGAAATTTTGCATGCATGTTCTAGGGCTTTATATTCGATGCGGAACCGGGACCGAGGCCAAAATATTCATTAGTAGGGTAGATATTTCACTTTAAGGGTGGTTTTCTGTATCTCCGAAGTTAAGGGTTGTAGAGAAAAATGTTTCAACCAAAAGCTGTAGAAAATAAAATAATAAGCTACTTTTATTTGAAACATTTCATTAAAAAACCTCATAGTTTTGAATAAATGTTAAAAAACTATTGCTTTTTTATGTAGCTCTGTTCATGTATTGTATTCGATTTTTTATCTAATGTTACATGTATTTAGGGTTCACTTTAGTTTCACATTCTTCCTATTGGGATTAATAAAATATTAATTAGAAATTTACGTTAAAACTATGGCCTAATTAATTTTTTCAGTAGTATTTTCGAAATCGACGATATCTATTTAGGGAGATAACGTTGTTAGCTCAATTTTTATTATTTTTTATTATTAATAAAGCTTCGATTTTGCTGAATTTTTTTATTAAGCTTTTAGGACCTCAGATTAAATGTATATTTTATTAAACTCCCCTGAATTTTCATTAGTATAAAAGATAATTTATTTTAAGTGTGGTTTTTTGTATCTCTGAAATTAAGGGTTGTATTGAAAAAAGTTTCAATCAAAAGATGTAGAGAAAAATACAAGAAATAATTATTATTTGAAAGATTTCTTTGTATAACGTCTAGTTTTGGCGTAAATCGCTAAATTATGAATGTGATTTTTAGTTCAGTTTTGTGCCACACGAAGTGGTGACGCCACTGAATTTACTATTGTGCGATTTTTGTTGTGACTTCAGTGGCGTCACCACTTTATGTGTCGAAATTTTGAACTAACAATAACGTTAAAATATTAGCAATTTCCATCGAAACTAGACATTATTTGAAAAATTCTTTCAACTAAAACTAGTTTCTTCTTTTATTCTCTACAGCTTTTGGTTGAAACTTTTTTCCCTACGACCCTTAATTTCGGAGATATAAAAAACCACCCTTAAAGTGAATTATCTTTTATACTAATAAAAATTTAGGGGATTTTCATTAAATATACATTTAGCCTGAGATCCTAAAAGATTAATAAAAAATTTCGGCGAAATCAAAGCTTTATTATTTGTAAAAAATAATAAAAATTGAGATAACAATGTTATCTCCCTAATACGATATCGTTGAATTAGAAAATTCTAGTTAAAAATTATTTGGGCCTTAGTTTTTGGGTAAATTACTAATTAATGTCTTAAAAATTCTTATAGGATGGATGTCAAACTAATATGAACCTTAAGTAAATATAATTTAAGATTTAATATCGCATACAAAACCGTATTACAACTGCAAAAAAACATGATAGTTTTTTAAGTTTTTTTCAAAATCTAGAGAGTATTTGATAAAATCTTTCAAATAAAAGATAAATATTATTTAATTCCCTACAGCTTTTGGTTGAAGCATTTTTCTCTACAACCCTTAACTTCGGAGATACGAGAAAGCACCCTTAAAGTGAAATATCTACCCTACTAATGCAAATTTTGGGGTCGTCCGCGGACTTCGCATCAAATATGACGCCGTAGAACATGCATGCAAAATTTCAGCGAAATAGCATATATCGGTACAAATTAAGCGTTTCAAATCGATGGACTATAGCCTTACCATCTTTTTTGCTTCTAAATTAAAGTATCTCCGATCGCGCTGAAATTTTGCATGCATGTTCTAGGGCTTTATATTCGATGCGGAACCGGGACCGAGGCCAAAATATTCATTAGTAGGGTAGATATTTCACTTTAAGGGTGGTTTTCTGTATCTCCGAAGTTAAGGGTTGTAGAGAAAAATGTTTCAACCAAAAGCTGTAGAAAATAAAATAATAAGCTACTTTTATTTGAAACATTTCATTAAAAAACCTCATAGTTTTGAATAAATGTTAAAAAACTATTGCTTTTTTATGTAGCTCTGTTCATGTATTGTATTCGATTTTTTATCTAATGTTACATGTATTTAGGGTTCACTTTAGTTTCACATTCTTCCTATTGGGATTAATAAAATATTAATTAGAAATTTACGTTAAAACTATGGCCTAATTAATTTTTTCAGTAGTATTTTCGAAATCGACGATATCTATTTAGGGAGATAACGTTGTTAGCTCAATTTTTATTATTTTTTATTATTAATAAAGCTTCGATTTTGCTGAATTTTTTTATTAAGCTTTTAGGACCTCAGATTAAATGTATATTTTATTAAACTCCCCTGAATTTTCATTAGTATAAAAGATAATTTATTTTAAGTGTGGTTTTTTGTATCTCTGAAATTAAGGGTTGTATTGAAAAAAGTTTCAATCAAAAGATGTAGAGAAAAATACAAGAAATAATTCTTATTTGAAAGATTTCTTTGTATAACGTCTAGTTTTGGCGTAAATCGCTAAATTATGAATGTGATTTTTAGTTCAGTTTTGTGCCACACGAAGTGGTGACGCCACTGAATTTACTATTGTGCGATTTTTGTTGTGACTTCAGTGGCGTCACCACTTTATGTGTCGAAATTTTGAACTAACAATAACGTTAAAATATTAGCAATTTCCATCGAAACTAGACATTATTTGAAAAATTCTTTCAACTAAAACTAGTTTCTTCTTTTATTCTCTACAGCTTTTGGTTGAAACTTTTTTCCCTACGACCCTTAATTTCGGAGATATAAAAAACCACCCTTAAAGTGAATTATCTTTTATACTAATAAAAATTTAGGGGATTTTCATTAAATATACATTTAGCCTGAGATCCTAAAAGATTAATAAAAAATTTCGGCGAAATCAAAGCTTTATTATTTGTAAAAAATAATAAAAATTGAGATAACAATGTTATCTCCCTAATACGATATCGTTGAATTAGAAAATTCTAGTTAAAAATTATTTGGGCCTTAGTTTTTGGGTAAATTACTAATTAATGTCTTAAAAATTCTTATAGGATGGATGTCAAACTAATATGAACCTTAAGTAAATATAATTTAAGATTTAATATCGCATACAAAACCGTATTACAACTGCAAAAAAACATGATAGTTTTTTAAGTTTTTTTCAAAATCTAGAGAGTATTTGATAAAATCTTTCAAATAAAAGATAAATATTATTTAATTCCCTACAGCTTTTGGTTGAAACATTTTTCTCTACAACCCTTAACTTCGGAGATACGAGAAAGCACCCTTAAAGTGAAATATCTACCCTACTAATGCAAATTTTGGGGTCGTCCGCGGACTTCGCATCAAATATGACGCCGTAGAACATGCATGCAAAATTTCAGCGAAATAGCATATATCGGTACAAATTAAGCGTTTCAAATCGATGGACTATAGCCTTACCATCTTTTTTGCTTCTAAATTAAAGTATCTCCGATCGCGCTGAAATTTTGCATGCATGTTCTAGGGCTTTATATTCGATGCGGAACCGGGACCGAGGCCAAAATATTCATTAGTAGGGTAGATATTTCACTTTAAGGGTGGTTTTCTGTATCTCCGAAGTTAAGGGTTGTAGAGAAAAATGTTTCAACCAAAAGCTGTAGAAAATAAAATAATAAGCTACTTTTATTTGAAACATTTCATTAAAAAACCTCATAGTTTTGAATAAATGTTAAAAAACTATTGCTTTTTTATGTAGCTCTGTTCATGTATTGTATTCGATTTTTTATCTAATGTTACATGTATTTAGGGTTCACTTTAGTTTCACATTCTTCCTATTGGGATTAATAAAATATTAATTAGAAATTTACGTTAAAACTATGGCCTAATTAATTTTTTCAGTAGTATTTTCGAAATCGACGATATCTATTTAGGGAGATAACGTTGTTAGCTCAATTTTTATTATTTTTTATTATTAATAAAGCTTCGATTTTGCTGAATTTTTTTATTAAGCTTTTAGGACCTCAGATTAAATGTATATTTTATTAAACTCCCCTGAATTTTCATTAGTATAAAAGATAATTTATTTTAAGTGTGGTTTTTTGTATCTCTGAAATTAAGGGTTGTATTGAAAAAAGTTTCAATCAAAAGATGTAGAGAAAAATACAAGAAATAATTCTTATTTGAAAGATTTCTTTGTATAACGTCTAGTTTTGGCGTAAATCGCTAAATTATGAATGTGATTTTTAGTTCAGTTTTGTGCCACACGAAGTGGTGACGCCACTGAATTTACTATTGTGCGATTTTTGTTGTGACTTCAGTGGCGTCACCACTTTATGTGTCGAAATTTTGAACTAACAATAACGTTAAAATATTAGCAATTTCCATCGAAACTAGACATTATTTGAAAAATTCTTTCAACTAAAACTAGTTTCTTCTTTTATTCTCTACAGCTTTTGGTTGAAACTTTTTTCCCTACGACCCTTAATTTCGGAGATATAAAAAACCACCCTTAAAGTGAATTATCTTTTATACTAATAAAAATTTAGGGGATTTTCATTAAATATACATTTAGCCTGAGATCCTAGAAGATTAATAAAAAATTTCGGCGAAATCAAAGCTTTATTATTTGTAAAAAATAATAAAAATTGAGATAACAATGTTATCTCCCTAATTCGATACCGTTGATTTACAAAATTCTAGTTAAAAAATTATTTGGGCCTTAGTTTTTGGGTAAATTACTAATTAATGTCTTAAAAATTCTTATAGGATGGATGTCAAACTAATATGAACCTTAAGTAAATATAATTTAAGATTTAATATCGCATACAAAACCGTATTACAACTGCAAAAAAACATGATAGTTTTTTAAGTTTTTTTCAAAATCTAGAGAGTATTTGATAAAATCTTTCAAATAAAAGATAAATATTATTTAATTCCCTACAGCTTTTGGTTGAAACATTTTTCTCTACAACCCTTAACTTCGGAGATACGAGAAACCACCCTTAAAGTGAAATATCTACCCTACTAATGCAAATTTTGGGGTCGTCCGCGGACTTCGCATCAAATATGACGCCGTAGAACATGCATGCAAAATTTCAGCGAAATAGCATATATCGGTACAAATTAAGCGTTTCAAATCGATGGACTATAGCCTTACCATCTTTTTTGCTTCTAAATTAAAGTATCTCCGATCGCGCTGAAATTTTGCATGCATGTTCTAGGGCTTTATATTCGATGCGGAACCGGGACCGAGGCCAAAATATTCATTAGTAGGGTAGATATTTCACTTTAAGGGTGGTTTTCTGTATCTCCGAAGTTAAGGGTTGTAGAGAAAAATGTTTCAACCAAAAGCTGTAGAAAATAAAATAATAAGCTACTTTTATTTGAAACATTTCATTAAAAAACCTCATAGTTTTGAATAAATGTTAAAAAACTATTGCTTTTTTATGTAGCTCTGTTCATGTATTGTATTCGATTTTTTATCTAATGTTACATGTATTTAGGGTTCACTTTAGTTTCACATTCTTCCTATTGGGATTAATAAAATATTAATTAGAAATTTACGTTAAAACTATGGCCTAATTAATTTTTTCAGTAGTATTTTCGAAATCGACGATATCTATTTAGGGAGATAACGTTGTTAGCTCAATTTTTATTATTTTTTATTATTAATAAAGCTTCGATTTTGCTGAATTTTTTTATTAAGCTTTTAGGACCTCAGATTAAATGTATATTTTATTAAACTCCCCTGAATTTTCATTAGTATAAAAGATAATTTATTTTAAGTGTGGTTTTTTGTATCTCTGAAATTAAGGGTTGTATTGAAAAAAGTTTCAATCAAAAGATGTAGAGAAAAATACAAGAAATAATTCTTATTTGAAAGATTTCTTTGTATAACGTCTAGTTTTGGCGTAAATCGCTAAATTATGAATGTGATTTTTAGTTCAGTTTTGTGCCACACGAAGTGGTGACGCCACTGAATTTACTATTGTGCGATTTTTGTTGTGACTTCAGTGGCGTCACCACTTTATGTGTCGAAATTTTGAACTAACAATAACGTTAAAATATTAGCAATTTCCATCGAAACTAGACATTATTTGAAAAATTCTTTCAACTAAAACTAGTTTCTTCTTTTATTCTCTACAGCTTTTGGTTGAAACTTTTTTCCCTACGACCCTTAATTTCGGAGATATAAAAAACCACCCTTAAAGTGAATTATCTTTTATACTAATAAAAATTTAGGGGATTTTCATTAAATATACATTTAGCCTGAGATCCTAGAAGATTAATAAAAAATTTCGGCGAAATCAAAGCTTTATTATTTGTAAAAAATAATAAAAATTGAGATAACAATGTTATCTCCCTAATACGATATCGTTGAATTAGAAAATTCTAGTTAAAAATTATTTGGGCCTTAGTTTTTGGGTAAATTACTAATTAATGTTTTAAAAATTCTTATAGGATGCATGTCAAACTAATATGAACCTTAAGTAAATATAATTTAAGATTTAATATCGCATACAAAACCGTATTACAACTGCAAAAAAACATGATAGTTTTTTAAGTTTTTTTCAAAATCTAGAGAGTATTTGATAAAATCTTTCAAATAAAAGATAAATATTATTTAATTCCCTACAGCTTTTGGTTGAAACATTTTTCTCTACAACCCTTAACTTCGGAGATACGAGAAACCACCCTTAAAGTGAAATATCTACCCTACTAATGCAAATTTTGGGGTCGTCCGCGGACTTCGCATCAAATATGACGCCGTAGAACATGCATGCAAAATTTCAGCGAAATAGCATATATCGGTACAAATTAAGCGTTTCAAATCGATGGACTATAGCCTTACCATCTTTTTTGCTTCTAAATTAAAGTATCTCCGATCGCGCTGAAATTTTGCATGCATGTTCTAGGGCTTTATATTCGATGCGGAACCGGGACCGAGGCCAAAATATTCATTAGTAGGGTAGATATTTCACTTTAAGGGTGGTTTTCTGTATCTCCGAAGTTAAGGGTTGTAGAGAAAAATGTTTCAACCAAAAGCTGTAGAAAATAAAATAATAAGCTACTTTTATTTGAAACATTTCATTAAAAAACCTCATAGTTTTGAATAAATGTTAAAAAACTATTGCTTTTTTATGTAGCTCTGTTCATGTATTGTATTCGATTTTTTATCTAATGTTACATGTATTTAGGGTTCACTTTAGTTTCACATTCTTCCTATTGGGATTAATAAAATATTAATTAGAAATTTACGTTAAAACTATGGCCTAATTAATTTTTTCAGTAGTATTTTCGAAATCGACGATATCTATTTAGGGAGATAACGTTGTTAGCTCAATTTTTATTATTTTTTATTATTAATAAAGCTTCGATTTTGCTGAATTTTTTTATTAAGCTTTTAGGACCTCAGATTAAATGTATATTTTATTAAACTCCCCTGAATTTTCATTAGTATAAAAGATAATTTATTTTAAGTGTGGTTTTTTGTATCTCTGAAATTAAGGGTTGTATTGAAAAAAGTTTCAATCAAAAGATGTAGAGAAAAATACAAGAAATAATTCTTATTTGAAAGATTTCTTTGTATAACGTCTAGTTTTGGCGTAAATCGCTAAATTATGAATGTGATTTTTAGTTCAGTTTTGTGCCACACGAAGTGGTGACGCCACTGAATTTACTATTGTGCGATTTTTGTTGTGACTTCAGTGGCGTCACCACTTTATGTGTCGAAATTTTGAACTAACAATAACGTTAAAATATTAGCAATTTCCATCGAAACTAGACATTATTTGAAAAATTCTTTCAACTAAAACTAGTTTCTTCTTTTATTCTCTACAGCTTTTGGTTGAAACTTTTTTCCCTACGACCCTTAATTTCGGAGATATAAAAAACCACCCTTAAAGTGAATTATCTTTTATACTAATAAAAATTTAGGGGATTTTCATTAAATATACATTTAGCCTGAGATCCTAGAAGATTAATAAAAAATTTCGGCGAAATCAAAGCTTTATTATTTGTAAAAAATAATAAAAATTGAGATAACAATGTTATCTCCCTAATACGATATCGTTGAATTAGAAAATTCTAGTTAAAAATTATTTGGGCCTTAGTTTTTGGGTAAATTACTAATTAATGTTTTAAAAATTCTTATAGGATGCATGTCAAACTAATATGAACCTTAAGTAAATATAATTTAAGATTTAATATCGCATACAAAACCGTATTACAACTGCAAAAAAACATGATAGTTTTTTAAGTTTTTTTCAAAATCTAGAGAGTATTTGATAAAATCTTTCAAATAAAAGATAAATATTATTTAATTCCCTACAGCTTTTGGTTGAAACATTTTTCTCTACAACCCTTAACTTCGGAGATACGAGAAACCACCCTTAAAGTGAAATATCTACCCTACTAATGCAAATTTTGGGGTCGTCCGCGGACTTCGCATCAAATATGACGCCGTAGAACATGCATGCAAAATTTCAGCGAAATAGCATATATCGGTACAAATTAAGCGTTTCAAATCGATGGACTATAGCCTTACCATCTTTTTTGCTTCTAAATTAAAGTATCTCTGATCGCGCTGAAATTTTGCATGCATGTTCTAGGGCTTTATATTCGATGCGGAACCGGGACCGAGGCCAAAATATTCATTAGTAGGGTAGATATTTCACTTTAAGGGTGGTTTTCTGTATCTCCGAAGTTAAGGGTTGTAGAGAAAAATGTTTCAACCAAAAGCTGTAGAAAATAAAATAATAAGCTACTTTTATTTGAAACATTTCATTAAAAAACCTCATAGTTTTGAATAAATGTTAAAAAACTATTGCTTTTTTATGTAGCTCTGTTCATGTATTGTATTCGATTTTTTATCTAATGTTACATGTATTTAGGGTTCACTTTAGTTTCACATTCTTCCTATTGGGATTAATAAAATATTAATTAGAAATTTACGTTAAAACTATGGCCTAATTAATTTTTTCAGTAGTATTTTCGAAATCGACGATATCTATTTAGGGAGATAACGTTGTTAGCTCAATTTTTATTATTTTTTATTATTAATAAAGCTTCGATTTTGCTGAATTTTTTTATTAAGCTTTTAGGACCTCAGATTAAATGTATATTTTATTAAACTCCCCTGAATTTTCATTAGTATAAAAGATAATTTATTTTAAGTGTGGTTTTTTGTATCTCTGAAATTAAGGGTTGTATTGAAAAAAGTTTCAATCAAAAGATGTAGAGAAAAATACAAGAAATAATTCTTATTTGAAAGATTTCTTTGTATAACGTCTAGTTTTGGCGTAAATCGCTAAATTATGAATGTGATTTTTAGTTCAGTTTTGTGCCACACGAAGTGGTGACGCCACTGAATTTACTATTGTGCGATTTTTGTTGTGACTTCAGTGGCGTCACCACTTTATGTGTCGAAATTTTGAACTAACAATAACGTTAAAATATTAGCAATTTCCATCGAAACTAGACATTATTTGAAAAATTCTTTCAACTAAAACTAGTTTCTTCTTTTATTCTCTACAGCTTTTGGTTGAAACTTTTTTCCCTACGACCCTTAATTTCGGAGATATAAAAAACCACCCTTAAAGTGAATTATCTTTTATACTAATAAAAATTTAGGGGATTTTCATTAAATATACATTTAGCCTGAGATCCTAGAAGATTAATAAAAAATTTCGGCGAAATCAAAGCTTTATTATTTGTAAAAAATAATAAAAATTGAGATAACAATGTTATCTCCCTAATACGATATCGTTGAATTAGAAAATTCTAGTTAAAAATTATTTGGGCCTTAGTTTTTGGGTAAATTACTAATTAATGTTTTAAAAATTCTTATAGGATGCATGTCAAACTAATATGAACCTTAAGTAAATATAATTTAAGATTTAATATCGCATACAAAACCGTATTACAACTGCAAAAAAACATGATAGTTTTTTAAGTTTTTTTCAAAATCTAGAGAGTATTTGATAAAATCTTTCAAATAAAAGATAAATATTATTTAATTCCCTACAGCTTTTGGTTGAAACATTTTTCTCTACAACCCTTAACTTCGGAGATACGAGAAACCACCCTTAAAGTGAAATATCTACCCTACTAATGCAAATTTTGGGGTCGTCCGCGGACTTCGCATCAAATATGACGCCGTAGAACATGCATGCAAAATTTCAGCGAAATAGCATATATCGGTACAAATTAAGCGTTTCAAATCGATGGACTATAGCCTTACCATCTTTTTTGCTTCTAAATTAAAGTATCTCCGATCGCGCTGAAATTTTGCATGCATGTTCTAGGGCTTTATATTCGATGCGGAACCGGGACCGAGGCCAAAATATTCATTAGTAGGGTAGATATTTCACTTTAAGGGTGGTTTTCTGTATCTCCGAAGTTAAGGGTTGTAGAGAAAAATGTTTCAACCAAAAGCTGTAGAAAATAAAATAATAAGCTACTTTTATTTGAAACATTTCATTAAAAAACCTCATAGTTTTGAATAAATGTTAAAAAACTATTGCTTTTTTATGTAGCTCTGTTCATGTATTGTATTCGATTTTTTATCTAATGTTACATGTATTTAGGGTTCACTTTAGTTTCACATTCTTCCTATTGGGATTAATAAAATATTAATTAGAAATTTACGTTAAAACTATGGCCTAATTAATTTTTTCAGTAGTATTTTCGAAATCGACGATATCTATTTAGGGAGATAACGTTGTTAGCTCAATTTTTATTATTTTTTATTATTAATAAAGCTTCGATTTTGCTGAATTTTTTTATTAAGCTTTTAGGACCTCAGATTAAATGTATATTTTATTAAACTCCCCTGAATTTTCATTAGTATAAAAGATAATTTATTTTAAGTGTGGTTTTTTGTATCTCTGAAATTAAGGGTTGTATTGAAAAAAGTTTCAATCAAAAGATGTAGAGAAAAATACAAGAAATAATTCTTATTTGAAAGATTTCTTTGTATAACGTCTAGTTTTGGCGTAAATCGCTAAATTATGAATGTGATTTTTAGTTCAGTTTTGTGCCACACGAAGTGGTGACGCCACTGAATTTACTATTGTGCGATTTTTGTTGTGACTTCAGTGGCGTCACCACTTTATGTGTCGAAATTTTGAACTAACAATAACGTTAAAATATTAGCAATTTCCATCGAAACTAGACATTATTTGAAAAATTCTTTCAACTAAAACTAGTTTCTTCTTTTATTCTCTACAGCTTTTGGTTGAAACTTTTTTCCCTACGACCCTTAATTTCGGAGATATAAAAAACCACCCTTAAAGTGAATTATCTTTTATACTAATAAAAATTTAGGGGATTTTCATTAAATATACATTTAGCCTGAGATCCTAGAAGATTAATAAAAAATTTCGGCGAAATCAAAGCTTTATTATTTGTAAAAAATAATAAAAATTGAGATAACAATGTTATCTCCCTAATACGATATCGTTGAATTAGAAAATTCTAGTTAAAAATTATTTGGGCCTTAGTTTTTGGGTAAATTACTAATTAATGTTTTAAAAATTCTTATAGGATGCATGTCAAACTAATATGAACCTTAAGTAAATATAATTTAAGATTTAATATCGCATACAAAACCGTATTACAACTGCAAAAAAACATGATAGTTTTTTAAGTTTTTTTCAAAATCTAGAGAGTATTTGATAAAATCTTTCAAATAAAAGATAAATATTATTTAATTCCCTACAGCTTTTGGTTGAAACATTTTTCTCTACAACCCTTAACTTCGGAGATACGAGAAACCACCCTTAAAGTGAAATATCTACCCTACTAATGCAAATTTTGGGGTCGTCCGCGGACTTCGCATCAAATATGACGCCGTAGAACATGCATGCAAAATTTCAGCGAAATAGCATATATCGGTACAAATTAAGCGTTTCAAATCGATGGACTATAGCCTTACCATCTTTTTTGCTTCTAAATTAAAGTATCTCCGATCGCGCTGAAATTTTGCATGCATGTTCTAGGGCTTTATATTCGATGCGGAACCGGGACCGAGGCCAAAATATTCATTAGTAGGGTAGATATTTCACTTTAAGGGTGGTTTTCTGTATCTCCGAAGTTAAGGGTTGTAGAGAAAAATGTTTCAACCAAAAGCTGTAGAAAATAAAATAATAAGCTACTTTTATTTGAAACATTTCATTAAAAAACCTCATAGTTTTGAATAAATGTTAAAAAACTATTGCTTTTTTATGTAGCTCTGTTCATGTATTGTATTCGATTTTTTATCTAATGTTACATGTATTTAGGGTTCACTTTAGTTTCACATTCTTCCTATTGGGATTAATAAAATATTAATTAGAAATTTACGTTAAAACTATGGCCTAATTAATTTTTTCAGTAGTATTTTCGAAATCGACGATATCTATTTAGGGAGATAACGTTGTTAGCTCAATTTTTATTATTTTTTATTATTAATAAAGCTTCGATTTTGCTGATTTTTTTTATTAAGCTTTTAGGACCTCAGATTAAATGTATATTTCATGAAAATCTCCTAAATTTTTATTAGTATAAAAGATAATTCACTTTAAGGGTAGTTTTTTGTATCTCCGAAATTAAGACTTGAATAGAAAATAGTTTCAACCAAAAGATGTAGAGAAAAATGCAAGAAACAATTCTTATTTGAAAAATTTCTTCTAATAACGTCTAGTTTTGGCATAAATCGCTAAATTACGAATGTGATTTTTAGTTCAGCTTTGTGTCACACAAAGTGGTGACGCCACTGAAATTACTATTGTCAGATTTTGTTGTGTGATTTCGGTGGCGTCACCACTTTATGTGTCGATAATTGGAACTAACAATAACGTTAAAATATTAGCAATTTCCATCGAAACTAGACTTTATTTGAAAGATTCTTTCAAATAAAAGTTGATTCCTTTTTTATTCTCTACAGCTTTTGGTTGAAACTTTTTTCCCTACAATCCTTAACTTCGGAGATATAAAAAAACACCCTTAGAGTTAATTATCTTTCATACTAATGAAAATTTAGGAGATTTTCATTAAATATACATTTAGCCTGAGGTCCTAGAAGCTTAATAAAAATTTTCAGCGAAATCGAAGCTTTATTATATGTAAAAAATAATAAAAATTAAGATAACAATGTTATCTCCCTAATACAATATCGTTGAATTAGAAAATTCTAGTTAAAAATTATTTGGGCCTTAGTTTTTGGGTAAATTACTAATTAAAAAATTCTTATAGGATGCATGTCAAACTAATATGAACCTTAAGTAAATATAATTTAAGATTTAATATCGCATACAAAACCGTATTACAACTGCAAAAAAACATGATAGTTTTTTAAGTTTTTTTCAAAATCTAGAAAGTATTTGATAAAATCTTTCAAATAAAAGATAAATATTATTTAATTCCCTACAGCTTTTGGTTGAAACATTTTTCTCTACAACCCTTAACTTCGGAGATACGAGAAACCACCCTTAAAGTGAAATATCTACCCTACTAATGCAAAATTTGGGGTCATCCGCGGGTTTCGCATCGAATATGACGCCGTAGAACATGCATGCAAAATTTCAGCGAAATAGCATATATCGGTACAAATTAGGTGTTTAAAATCCATGGACTATTACATCTTATTTCCTTCTAAATTAAAGTATCTCCGATCGCGCTGAAATTTTGCATGCATGTTCTAGGGCTTTATATTCGATGCGGAACCGGGAACGAGGCCAAAATATTAATTAGTAGGGTAGATATTTCACTTTAAGGGTGGTTTTTTGTATCTCCGAAGTTAAGGGTTGTAGAGAAAAATGTTTCAACCAAAAGCTGTAGAGAATAAAATAATAAGCTACTTTTATTTGAAACATTTCATTAAAAAACCTCATAGTTTTGAAAAAAAGTTAAAAAACTATTGATTTTTTATGAAGCACTGTTTCTGTATTGTATTCGATTTTTTATCTAATGTTACATGTATTTAGGGTTCACTTTAGTTTGACATTCTTTCTATTGGGATTAATAAAATATTAATTAGAAATTTACGTTAAAACTATGGCTTAATTAATTTTTTCAGTAGTATTTTCGAAAGTGACGATATCTATTTAGGGAGATAACGTTGTTAGCTCAATTTTGATTATTTTTTATTATTAAAAAGTTTCGAATTTCGAAAAGTTGTACACAGACTGTTAAATATTCCTTTATCTACAGTTAACTTTAATTTAGAACGCAACACTATCAAACAAATAGCTTATAATAACGGTTACAACCCTTGTATAATCGATAAATTAATATCTAAGAAGAACAAGAAAATCATGTTCAATAAAATCTACGGAGATCATTCTTCAAATCCAGAGTGTAAACCATATTGTAAATTGTTTTTTGTAAACAATGTCAGTAACAACATAGGTTATCAACTAAAGAATTCTAATATTAATGTAGCCTATTATAACAACTATACTATTAAGCATATTTTAGTCAATAACAAATTAACCGTTAAAGATAAATTAGATAATAGTGGTATTTATAAACTAAATTGTAACGATTGTAACGCTATTTATATTGGTCAGACAGGGAGATCTTTTAAGATTAGGTTTTACGAACATATGAGATCCTTCAAATTTAAAAAAAAACTGACTCCAATATGGCGATACATCTGAATGAGAAAAATCACACCTGCAACATTGATAATCTGGAAATTTTACACTTTACCAATAAAGAACGTAGAATGAACTTCTTAGAAGCATTTGAAATTCAGAAAGTTATTCATAGCGGCTTAAATGTCCTCAATGACCAGTTGGATTTGTTTCATTTACTATTAAGATCTTTGTAAATGAACTTGACCGTTAATCACTGTACTATATAAACTGTGTGTAACTTGTATTTTAATCAGTCAACGTTCTGAAGATGGCCTAATAAGCCGAAATCGATCAACTTTGTTAATAAATAATTTTGTGAAACTACATCAAGTGTCTACGTTCTTTATTCTTATTAATAAAAGAATATATGTTATTTTCAGTTCATTTATTGGCATTTTAATAGTGTGCAAGACAAACATTAATATTACAAGTACAATTTAATACAATACATAGTAAATATTATTTTATTTTTGGGGAGGATCTTCTAGTTGATGTGACTGACAGCTGGTGTCGGCTCCGGGGGACGGTGCTGGCTCTGAGGGACTGAGGCCGCGGACACTCTGTAAACATAAAGACAAAGTATTACATCTCAATTAACAATAATTACGAACAAAATAGCGTTATATATAATATAAAATTAATTTAAAAAGATGCTGAATGAGTGTTAAAATTTTTTTAAGAGAAGGATAACTGACAGGAAATAATTCAGAAATTTTTTAAGGGAAGAAATATAAATTATAAATTTGTAAAGACTTTTTAAGAGAAGATAATTAATTGGAAATGATTCATGAATTTTTAAAGGGTTAAAGAATAAGTTATAAATGTGTTAGGAACTTGTTAAGGGATGTTGGGTGATTTATAAATGTATATTACAAATACAAATTAATACAATACATGATATGTGGCAGCTGCCAACAACGTATAGAAGAATATTTAATCGTCCAGTAAAATTATTTAGGCCAAGAATTATTAGATAATTCAATTAAATGGCTTTTACACAGATGTACGGAACGTAGATTTATATTTAAAACAATTCACTCATCAGATTCATCAAACAAACCAACGTTCGACAAACATTTTCTTAAAAATATGATTAAATATAGTTCAAAAGATAGAGAATTCAAAATTTAAAACCAATTTAAATTATCTTGACTAGTTTAAAAGTTAAAGCCTTTTAAAACATGTCAAATTTGTAAATGTAAAGTTATGGAAAAACTATCATTCTGAATTTCAGCCGCCATTTTATTATTTCTGTCAGAAAAATAATAAAATTAGCCATATTTACAAATAAAACTGATTTTGGTCTCAATCGATTTCTTGGGACAAATAACATTGAATTTTGTGGGACTTAGACAAGTGTTTAGTTTGATATTTTATTATTAAACATAGTTTCACCAAGTGAGCATTTAAAGACAATTAATTTTGTCTTTGTTGTTTTTTAAATAACATTGCCTTAAAGTGCTCGCATATTTATATTTTAAATAACTAAATTGATTTTTTTCCAATTTTTCTGTTAAAATAAGAACATTGAGATATTAAGTTTCTTAAAAATCGATAAAGCCTATTCCGCGATCCTTAACAGACAGGCAGTCAGACAAAAATAGCTCGTATTAGATTATAGGATAATTTCTTGTAATAATATACTGACGACAATGATTCAAGAAATTGAGATACAATACCGAAATTCAATAAGTTTGAAATTGCACTCGATTCAATCATCACAATCAAGCACTCATATCGTCAAATAATTAAATTTGTAACATGATTCCATAAAAGGAAACAATGTAGCAACAAAAAAGCACATGTCCCCTACAATATGAAATAATTTCAAACTCAAAATCGATTTCAATAGCACGAAATACGAAAATCCCAAGTGGCAATCCTTTTGGCGCGGCAATACGAGATAATATCCGGTATATCGGATATCCGATACGGCCGCTTTGGTCGGCCTTACCGCGCAGAATGTATCATCGTATTGTGTACCGTTGCTATCTTTTTATTCTTTTCAGTGCAGCGAAGGCTGTAATATGAGAAGATTTGCCCGATTCTATTTAATGTCGTGGTCCTACAGAAGCGCATGGCTCTGTCCATTTCGATCGTTCATCTGTTCTACCAATATTGGAACGCGTAATACGCGACTAGTGCAGACGACTGCAGACTGGAGACCGCAGACGAGGACTCAGTGATCATGCTCGTTTGTCAACGGATTTAGGATTTCACAGACGTCTTTTAGTTTTTAATGACGGTGTTTCAAACCGCTTTTACCGGAATTACGGGACATGAGATTTTGCTCGCTGCCAGAAACGGACTCGCCTTCTCATTATTAAACGAAACTGTACACTAATCTAATTCACAATAAGAAAATCATAAAATTAATTATAACAAACTGACTTGTTATTGAAATTTGTCATCAATAATAACAAAATAGGAAGGAGGCCCCAGGATCAGCAAAAAACGTTTAATTTTTTTCCAAATCATCTTTTGCTATACAATAAATAGTTTTATAAAAAATTGCAAAAATAATTACAGTACATCACGTCAAAATTATATAATAATATCATAGTAAAACTATTTATTATATAGCTAAAGATAATTTGGATTCAAATAATAATAGAATTTTATAACTTTTTATTAATTTCTAAATTTCAAATTATTTTACTTATATATGTATAGTTTCTTTTTTATAACAAACAAAAAACAAATCTTAATTTTAATAATACGATACTGCCATATTAAATAACTTAGAAATTTAAACATTAAATTTGTTTTAGACAAAATTAATTCATTATATTTCTATTATTTACATGTCTAATACAGCAATAACATATTTTATTTATTGTTGTTATCATTGTGTTTTAAAACAAGTCCGTTCCTGCTAATAGGATATGCTGGGCAAAGCTCGTCTTCCTTTAGGCATTTTAAATGTCTGAAATTTGGAAATGTATGAAAACTTTTTAAATTTGCAAATGCATTTTACACACTTGTTATTTTGTTAGTTATCATAAACCCGATACACAAAGCTATAATAATTGACAAATATAAACATGGCTTCCTTAAATATTTATGCAATTTGTGGTAGTACAAATTGTCAAAGCTATGTTCAATAAATGCAGATTAATGCATAATTTTGGAAAAATGCCTTACGACTTTTTCAAATTCAGTTTACAAAATTACAAACTAACTACTAGGCAAAGTCGATTTTTACATATCTTGAAACACGACGTGGTAATATTTTCTGCTTCAACTGCCATATTTTTAAAAATAATAAAATTAAAAATAAGCATATTAATACTACTTCGTTCATACAAAGACGATAAAGATTGTAAAAAGTCTATAAGTTTATAGATCCGTAAATAAAGAAAGAACAAAATCACATCAATATATGTTGATAAATAGTCCTGTTTTATTTCGATTTTGTTCATTATTTTCAGAATTACAGAGCTTATGAATTTACACAGAATTCTTTCATTAGACAATAATAAATAAAACTTTATCATAGAAATCTAAATACCTCTTATTGTGAGTATTTTAAATTTATATAGAGAATACAGCACACTCTTGGTTTGCTTAAAATACATGCTGCTCTTTAAATTTTCCGATGATAGTACAAAGACTATAAATTTTAAAGTGAGTCAGTTTTTATTACAAATTTATTTATAGCTACAGCAAGTAACAAGTAAATAAACTCATTACCTAAGTTAAACTTAACCCCATGTAGTATTCTAAATATATCTAGTAATCGTAGTGTAGTAGCTACAAAAACATCACCAACTTTTTATATGCACGTACTCATTTCTATAAACGAAATAAAAACAGAGAAGTACGTACAGATCTTGTTTCCAAAATGAGTTACAAATCACTCAATCACAAACTTTCCAAAAGGTTATTACTCGCTTCATGAACAAGAAAGAAGACAAATTTGTAAACCTTCTGAGAAAATAATCGGCTTGTATTTGTCACTTGTTTCTGTGTTCGTGGCCACCCAATTCTCTGTATGAGAACAGTTGAAATATTGCCGCATCGGCAGTAGCCGGCACAATCAGACCACCCTGTTTACAAACCAAAGGCGACTTGATTTAAAGGTTCCGCACAATATGTATGTTATTGTAGTAGACCCAATGTTTCGTTTGACAATTGGACAAGAAGACAGATGAAAAAAGCCGATAACTAGATTCCTTATAGACTCATTGTTAAGAATACTTTTTCTCTTATTTTTAGGAATCTTAATCGGTGGATAAAGATTTAACTTCACTCTTTACCCCGAGACTAATCTTTAGGTAGGATTAACACTAATTCTCTCTTTGTGTTCACACAATTTCATAATTTTTAATAAATGACAAAGGACTGAATTTAACATTTATCTTTCACTTAAATAGTAGAAGATCTAAAGTTAAAATCCCACTCAAGCTAAAAAATACAGGCTGTTTCAAAATTATTGCAAAAAAGTTAAGGATATATAATTGTATGTACTGATTATAACGCAAAAATAATTGCACATTACTTGAAACAAACATATATAAAAATAAGTAAACATTAAACATTGAAAGAACTGTTAAGCAATTTAATTTAAATTAAATTAAATTAATTTTAATATTTACTAATTTTTATTCATTGCTATCAATCCAGTGGCTCGAAAAATGTTTGCTTCAAGTAAAGTGCAATTATTTTTGCGAATCAAAATACCCTTTAATTTTTTTGCAATAATTTTGAAATATCCTGTATATGAACTGCCACACTGCTGCTCGGGAAGTTTGGACCTTACACTGTAATTGGGATTAAGTTCCTGTTGTGTATCATAAATAAATACACAAATCACTAGTAATTTTAAAAACATTTTGCATTTGTTTCTTACAAATTGCAATGTTTTTATTTATTTTGTTATTCTTAAGGACTGACAGTATCGAAATTAATTCATTTCATTTATCTATGATTTGTCTGTCACTTTGGTCCAGCATTGATCAAAAAAATCGTTATCTAGAAAAACAATTTTTCATTTCAGCAAAGAGAGTTCGCAAGTTCAAACCTCATTGATTTCAATTTATGTCCGATCAGTTCAAATTTCACTATAAACACTAGCTTCCCTATATTGTAATTGGAAATAAGTTCCTGTTATGTAAAGCAAAAAATAAATAAATAAATAACAGGGTCATTAAAAAGTTTGTTTAGTTAGAAAAACTGTAAAATTGAACTCATTATTGTACATGTGATATGTTTAAATTGAATTAAATATTGTTAAATAGTAGACCGTAACAAAATACTGCAAATTCTTCCACAGTTTAAATTTCAAATGTAATGCAAACTCAAAAATAATTAAATTTCCAAAATTCCAGCACACAAAATTTAATCACCCAAAAAAACATGATTCATTACAGCAACATTTGATAAATTTTCCCAGTGGTCCAGAACAATAAAACAAAAACCCATCACTAAATAAATTCTAGACTAAATATTAAAAATAGTTTCTCTCTCCGGCAGGTGCTAGTGCCATCTGTTATGTTGGAACTGAACACGCAAAACACCATAAAATTTTTTATCCACTGGACAAGTTCCAATGTTTCATAGCCGAATACCGCTTGCGTGCAGGGAAAATAACAAAGAATTTTAATTGAAAAATGTATACGATGTGTGCGTCTAGTTTAACAGTTAATTTCGGGCGATGAAATAAACATTAGGATATTTGAAAGATTGCTGGCAGGCGATATTTATAACTTTATCTCTTGGGGATAAATGGAATCTTATAACTTTAAAACGAAATTCAACTCATGATATACAGCTTGTTTACATATGAAAGTCGATGGATTAGAAATATTTAAACTTGACTACCTTTCCCGAGAAAATACTGGCACAGGAAAATTAGATTTTGCAATTATATCATTAAGCCATATAAATTATTTCATTTTAACGCCACAGAAATTCTATGAAAACGTCTACTAATAAAATAAAATATACAAAATTATGATACCTAGTTTTTCGCGTAAATTTGAGCCGAATTTTAAAATTCTTAAGTAGTTAAAATAAATAAATAAATATATCATCACGCCTTTTACCCATTACTGGGTGTGTCACTCTGCCTAAGCAGATCTCAGTAAGTGATATATTTTGTTGCGTGAAGTGCGGTTACCAGCCGTCAAATCACGGCCCTCAAAGATATTAGTGGAGAGGGAGCCACAGGGGTAGATTTTTTAAATTGGTGAAAATTGTTTGTCGGCTGTGGGGATCGAACCAGGGTTCTCAAGATCCACAGGCCGACTCGATACCACTGAGCCATCTAACCCATTAAAGTAGTTAAGCAGCTCGTGAAAAATAAACAAAATTTCAAGATAGCATTTGGTTATTAACATTAGTTTTTAATATCTCTTACGGCTTATTGAAATTTAGTAATGTACGCTTATTTTTTTGTAAAAGTGTACTAAAGCAATATTAATGAAGTATTTGTTGGAATAAACAAGCAAGTACTTATTGAGAAAACATTATTAAATGCCAGTCAACAATAATTGTTTATTAGTCAATAATTTACAATACTTTCTATAATTTGTTTCATTTTATCGCTATTCATTCTCAATTTGCGATTGTTTCAATTTTGTATTCACAATATTTCTACTTAATTGGTTTTAATTCAAAATCACACAAATACCACAGCAACCAATACTTGAAATAGTTCCTATAAATACATTTTCAATACGCAATTTGTTCTGAATTTTCACAATCGGAACTGTTACAGTTGAATTTACACGCACGTACAACAATATAAGCGCATTAAACATGCGCTGAAATTAAAGTCGGCTTTGACAATCACCAGTGAATGTTGGACAATATTTCCGCGTGGTACGGCGCATGATTTCATGTGACAATGACTAAAATAATTCATTTTGCGTCCGCGTCATTCGATATGTTACGTGAATACGAGCGCGGCATCACAAGTTTCATGTACCGCCAATAAAATTTCACCCTACGCAATTGTTTTTTTAGTTTATATTTTGTTTTACGGTTTCACAAGGATTTAATGTGGATGCATATTTTCAGGATTATACAAAATCCAATAAAGTTGACTTAATGTCTACACATATTTTTTCAAAAGGTAAACAGAATTTTTGCTTGTAAATATTTTATTTTTATACAGCGTGTACTAAAATACTTTTTACAGGTTTATTTTTGCGCAATATAACATAAATTACGCAGATATATTTCAATAGTTATTAGTCAAAATAATTAGATTAAATTTTGGCCAAATTTTTTTCTAACCTCAAACTTTACTGTTACAAAACAAAAATTGTTTATAGATAATTGTTGTTATAGCTAGATATATTTTGTTTGAAAATAATTTAAGGTATTGATCATTAAAATTAGTACATAAAAAAAAAATGTTGAAAAATGAAAAACATGTAGTATTATTTAATATATCTAACTTTACATATATACAGCTGCTCATATAACATTCATGTATATACAAATTCAAGTTTTGTTTGAAAATAATTTAATGTATTGATGGTTAAAAATTGGGAGAACGGTTTGGAGAAGCTTGAAGCGAAAATTGTTTAGAACCTCAAACTAAATTGTTGTAAATTTTTAAAAATGTATTTAATGTAACCTATTTAACTGTAAATATATAAAGCTGTTCATATTACACTAATGTAAATTTCACAGACTATTTCTAACCAATAACAATCAAGTATCTTCTTTTGTTACAAGCACTTGGTTTGTCATTTTTTTATTATAGCAGATATAGGGTAGGTTATATTATAATATTTTTGTTCCGTGGTTATACCAAGTCCATTGTAAATCAATAGTATTCAATTATAGATATTGAAAACAATGAAAATAAATTATTACGTTAATGCAAGTTGCATTATTATAGTTATTTATAAACTTTTGAAGATAAGTCTTGATTGATGTATATAAAATATAATATCAAGTTAATTAAACTTATTAAAAGTAATCAGTTAATTAGCCTTTGTAAAAGAAGCTATGAGTGCACGACTCTAGTTAAATAATATACAAATAAAATAAATAAATATATCTTCATGCCTTTTACCTATTACTGGGTGTGGCACTCTGCCGTAAGCAGATTTCGGTAAGTGATATATTTCTTCGCGTGAAGTGCGATTATCAGCCGTCAAATCACAGCCCCAAAGATGGTAGTGGAAGCCACAGAGGTAGATTTAATTTGGTGAAAATTGTTTGTCGCCTGTGGGAATCGAACCAGGGTTCTCAAGATTATTATTATTATTTAAAATAAAAATAAGTACAGATAATGCATCAGAATTTGAAAAAAATTGCAGAATTAACTGCAGTTTACCTGAAGCAAACATTTTTTTATACAACTAGTTTGATATTTCTTTCTAAAGTAAATAAAATAAATATATCATCAAACCTTTTACCCAATGTCTAGAAAATAGAAAAAACTTAGTTAATGAAAATGTGATAAAAATATTTGTCAGACCAACTTTGAAAAAGAAGTTTAGAAAACGGTAAATATAAGTAATGTGAGGATAAATTGTATACTAAAAATAAAGCGCTATTCCGTGTGCGAATTCAGTTCCGCAAACCCGCAATATCCCTTTTTTTAATAAAACGCAATTCAAACGTTTTTCGCGAATCGAATCGCAGTTGCAGTGCAATGCAAATACCCCAGAGACCTCTCTATTTATTGTCAATAAATGCAGCGAAACTGAATTTAAAATAGGAACACGAAATGATATGCATGGTATTACATTTGTATTTATGTAAATGATTTATTATTTATGTATTTCGAGAGATCAAAATGCGTGCATGCATGAAATTATAATGTTTAATATCGCTGCCCCGATTCGGAATTCTGTTATTTAAAGTATGCTATTAGAAGGCGACAGGACCGATCTAAGGAGGAGGAAATTCCTAGAATTCAACCTGACATTTTTACATATGCGTATTTAATATTTATAGGTCGCTTTCCCGCATAAATAGCAAAAAATTCTAATTCAAATAAGTACTAAATCAATCTGCTATACAATACGGTAAATTATTATATTTCCATCGCTGCAATAAGTACCTATATAATTATAAAAACTACTATTTTTAATCAAACAAATATTAAATTTTTAATAATTTGAACATATAACCCCAAATTTTTAATTATAGGTAACTTTATTATTATATTTATTCACTATGCTACATAACATGAAGTTTAGCGCAATAATGGGGTCCTCCACAAATTAGTAAATTAGTTTTTATTAAGACTGTACCTAAAATCTTCGTACCAGAGACAAAGTTTCAAAAATGTTATTAGTTTTTCACATATATTTAAGTTTTTAATACCATTAAGTCTGATATTACGCCATTGCAATCTTTCTTTAACCCTCTCTCTTGCACATTTAGTCTATTCAGAATTCTTTCTACTTTTTATGTCTTCTGTTCTTGTCTAACTGACAACTAATTTGAATGTTATTGTTTTATTTACGTTACAGAATTGATAACTAAATCTAATATATTATTATTACTTAATATATGAATATATTACTTAAGTAAAATGGTTGTTAAATACAGTTCAAAATTTTGGTTAGGTTTACGTAAATCACACGGGAAAAGTCAAGCTCATTGACGTAGATCAGTAAATTGCATCGGTCAAACCTTTGGTTAAGATAATCTTACAGTCTATTTATTTTTCTTTCTAAAATAACTGATATCCATGTTCATTTTTAATTATTTGCACACGAAAGTTATTTCAACTCCATTTACACATTTTTCTAAATGATAAAATAGATCATATATAACTATAAATATGTGAGCTCCACTGTTTGAGATTCACATTTCAATAAGTCTGACATCACAAAATTTAAAAAAAAAACTATCATTACGGCTTGATGAATAACAATTAAGACTTTCTAAAACTGTACATTGTTTTTAATTTAAATGAAGTTTAGTAAAAAAAAAATTAAATAGTGAAGGACCGCCATCACATTACAGGATTACAATTTATAGTGACTACAGTAGTAGTATTTTTAGTTGAGATGAATCTCAAACCAAATATAATTTATATTTAGTCCGAGAGTTGAATAATACGTTTTATTGTGTCTGAAGTTGGCACCTAAACATTGAACCTTTTTTAAAAACCAATATTATTTTTATAAATAAAACATATTATGTATTGCATGTTTTAAAATTACAGGTTGTTGTAATAAATTTATGGGGTAGGTGGCTCAGTGGTATCGAGTCAGCCTGTGGATCTTGGGAACCCTGGTTCGATCTCCACAGCCGACAAACAATTTTCACCAATTTAAATCTACCCCTGTGACTTCCTCTTCACTAATATCTTTGGGGGCCGTGATTTGACGGCTAATAACTGCACTTCACCCGAAAAAAATATATCACTTGCCGAGATCTGCTTAGGCAGAGTGCCACACCCAGTAATAAATAATAGGTGTGATGATATATTTATTTATTTATTTTGTAATAAATTTGAAAATATTAAATTTATTTGCAAATAATAATGGAAAATAAATTCATTTCATTTTGATTTAAATGATCAAAAACAGTTGGAAAGAGGTAATCAAAAATGACGCATAACTATACCTCGGCAAAATTATATTACATATGAAAAAAAAATCAATAAACCTTCCAAAACTCCCTACTAATTTGTTTGTAAATTGTCGAGTTAAAATGCAATAAAAATTTACTGAAGTATAAATCACTATATTTATAGATACACATTTATGCCATGATTTATTTAATTTGAAAACAGCAAGAACTCTCGCTTATGAAGCTACAGCGTCATCCATTTAGCCACAATTGTAAGTATAAAGGAATGTTTTTATACTTTACGAAAAAAAAATAAAGCAATACATTACTCGTATATGACCTATTGTTCATAGAACAAAATAGTTATTTGTGTATTAAGAGCGTAAAGTGATTCTTTGTTACTCGAACACGGTAATTGCAGCGCGAGCCGAAGGCGAGAGCTGCAATAGTGTAAGAGGAACAAAGACACTTTACGCTCGTGATGCACACATAATTTTTTCTACGATTGCTTCTTCAAATTATTTAAAAACGTATATGTACTGAAAATAAATTCAGTCTGTCACCTGTCAATATGACAAGTTTCTGTTTTGTTTGTATCCCTGGTAACTATTGAAATAAGCGCGCATTTAATATCTTTTTCGCCGTTGCCATTGGAAACGCGCGCATTTAACGTCTTTTTCGCGCGTTGCCATTGGAGACGCGCAAAAAAGATATTTCTCGATTGTTCCACAGAAAACGTCAACTTTACGATGACAAATGAGAGCGTAATTGTAAATTTTTCATAGCAATCGTAGAAAAAGATAATTTTTTAAACGTATTTGACAATAAGTATATACTAGATCTATTAGAATTTAATTAAATATGTAAGTACGGACCTGTAGTTAGTCCTGCCACCACATGTGATGGAGTAACACTCAGGGGAGTCCGTAGTCATTTAAAAAGTGTTATTTAAACATGGGAAAATGTTGAAAGCTGGAGATGAAAGCTATATTACACTTAAAAATATACTTTACTACACTTATATTAACATGGGGTGCCGAAATTTCTACACACTAAAAACAAAAATGCTTTTAATTATTTTTTTCTCATTTGCATACTTCATTCTTTCCCCAGGCACAGTTAGACATATATGCTTCAACGGCGAACAAATGAAATTTAAGAGAGGGAAGTCATAATTTTGCACATTTTTAGTAATAATAAAAATATATTTCCGGTACTCTTGTTGCCATAAATTTGAGAATTACTTGTGTAAGTTTTCAAAATATGCAAAAAAAATTATACTTGTAACTGTTAAAGTAAAATGTGTGTATATTTTTAAAGAGGAAAATACTTTAAATAATTGTGGTACTAAATTAATTTTGAAGCACAATAATTAACGTACATTTGATAGAGTAACATGAACATTTTTAATAATATACATAATGTATTAATCTTTTAAGAATACCTAATTTGCCACAATGCTAACTAATAATATTTGATAGTTAATGGCAACGTTACAACATAAAATTACAAATTGATACTTTAACATGTCATTTAAACATAAACACTCCTTTAGAAAATTATACTGCATACTAATCATGTCATAATGCAAGACTTATTATTATAACAAAGATTTTAGAGAATAAATAATAATTACACTTGCACAAGCAATTCTTCTCTTTAGTTATTGTTTTACGTTACGTAATGCTCATGGGTGCAGCCAAAATTATTTCAAATTACATGGAATCATAAAAACTATTTTAGTTGATGAAGTCCTATTTTAGTCTTTATTCTAAACAAAGAAATAATCGAAAATGTTATATAAAAATTAGTAATATTACGCGTTCATCATATTAACTTTGACTTAAATTTTCCCCGTAAGGGAACTAAAAGTATTGTTGTAATTAATATATATTTTTCACAACCCTGTCCCCCCTGTCGCAAAGAAAAACTTTCCTTTGAGAGAAGCAAATTATACTTTTTACCTCTAGGGAAGGAAAATAAAAACATATTCTTGGCAACTGGAACATGGCGGTATAATTTGACATTAGTGACATCCAGGTGAAATTTGTCAAGAGAATAACAAATTTTATCTAAATTTCTAATAGAGTAGTGAAAACATTATACCAAGTGGGGGTTAGGGATGAACATAGATATTTACCATGGGATGTTAGTTTAAAATGCAATTTCCTGCTCGTTTCTGTTTTACATTAATAAATAATTATACAGTGTAAAGTTCAGAATTAAAGTTCCACACAAAATTAGATTTACATTTTTTTATTAAATCTTTTATTTGTCTACAATTTTAAAGCTAATTGCTAATTTTTTGTTAAATAAAAATTCAATTTTTTTTCAAAACTGGGAAGAAATAAAAAACTTAATTAAAAAAAATAATAATAATTTTATATGCAACTTTACAGTTTTTGCCATAAAATAAACAAAAGAACAGGAAATAACAGATGATAAATTTCTACCTATGTATGAGTTTGTATACCTTGTGAAGAAAATGTCATTCTTTCCTCAATTGCTGTTTAACTCTCACCTTCGACTCGAGAAATGAAACTGTTCCTTTATAAATATAAGAAGAAGAAATATAAACCTACTGTTCTATTTTGTTACTAGTAGCAACGGCGTTAAATCAGTAAAACGACCGCTGCTAATTAGTAACGTACACTGCATTACCTAAAATACCAAATATTTGTTAGACTTAAAATTTAAACTTCTAATTAATTCTCCAACTGCTTAATAATTGTGAACACCTCGTTCATTAAATATGTTTGGCATGCTCAGAATGTCGTCTACGTTTTTCTATACGCCATACACTCATTTCATGACCTAGTATACAAATAAATAATTATATGATTTATTAAAAAATATTAAATAAAACTCTAGGCAAAGTCTCACAAAATTCAGCCTCCGAGTCACCTTATGAGGGCATCGTCGGAGGCCGGCCAGCACAGTTAGTAACCATGGACGCGTTTCGCTCTTGTTAGAGCTCATCAGCATGGTATAACTCACTTCTTCACCTAGAACAAAGTTCATGTGAAGAAGCTGGTGACGAAGAACTGTGCCAGCAGAGAATAAGATCTCTAACAAACGGTAAGATGACATGAGAAGTTCTGTCGAACCATTAATGCCATCTACCGAAAAAAATGAAAAGCTACGCAATAGCAATTTAAATAACAACAAAGACAAAATTAATTGTCATTCATGCACTTGGTGAGACTAGGTATATGATTTATTGTTGCCATCATTATTTTATTCAAGACTCGAAATATACCGGTGTTCCTGTTTGTAAAATTGTGGTAAATAATGTTCCGGTTGTGAAGTTATTAAAATTATTGCCAGAGTTCTGGAAAAACATTAAGATTTCTCCATTTCGGTTCATCTAAGAATATAATTAAGTATTTAAAAATATACTATGAAACCAGCAGTGAAAATTATTTTTGAACTGAAACACATTTTCTTTTCACTCACACCATAATTTTGAATTGTCGCTCCGGTCCGTGTAATTGTTAATTTTGAGCCCTGATTTAATTGTAAATAAAATAGTGTAGTCACAAAAGAATATTGCAAGAACTGGTACCGGCGCCTATGAATGGATGCAAATTCTCAGAGTCATCAAAACATTAAGCGGCATTTATCCAATCTTCTAAAGTCAGTAAACACTATAATGAAGAAATGAAATGTTGAAGTTGTCGCTGTCAGATTTATTGTACGTGACAACAAGTCCGGAAAATGAGCAATTCTCAGTGAGACGTATAAACATAGTTTCCTGTATGTCGCATGTCACAACTTACGCTGTTTACCTCAGCTATTTTATAAAACAACTAACTGAATAATTTATGTTTACCTACTTGTGGAATAGTCAAGACACTCACGTTAGACAAATTACAAACTATTTAGATTCTGTCCTTTACATAAACAACATGGAAATACATGAAATCTTTGTGACTTTTACTCAATATTCGTAATTTCAGTAGAAACTGAGGTGCTGCGAAAAATATATGGAAAAGTCCGCGATGACCAAAAGGTTAAGAACCGCTGTTCTAGAAAGATTATAAGAGATAATTTTTAACTTATTATTTCAATAAAAACAATAATCTATCACTATATCCCTGCATTAACAAACAAGGCACTACTATACAATTTATATTGTAAGCTCGTACTGTGAAAATGAGAAAAGATGCAATTTTGATCAGTCAGACTGTGAACACCAACAAACAAAATTATTGTTTACGACTTTTATAGATTTTTTTGTTCACGTTTATAGTTAAATTCATTACAGCAATCATCTTACAGCTACTACTACAAAGAAATACAATTTCTTCCTGCACAAAAAGAAGATAACTATTTTAAC
This sequence comes from Pterostichus niger, assembly GCA_947425015.1. Classification (NCBI taxonomy): domain Eukaryota; kingdom Metazoa; phylum Arthropoda; class Insecta; order Coleoptera; family Carabidae; genus Pterostichus; species Pterostichus niger. The sequence goes on along the minus strand of OX380344.1, from coordinate 27,523,701 downwards.
TTCACAATCAACATAAACAAAATCTAACTTATAAGCCAAATTCGCTTAGCGAACACGTCTAAACCAAACATGTACATACAAGAAATAACCTATGAACTTAATGCAAAAGATCACTGTACATTTTGTAACCTGGAAGAAAACGAAGATATATACCATTTTATAGTAAGATACCCGCTGTATACCCCTTTCCGGACTCATTATATCCAGTCATATCTGACGACCGTCACAAGAACTAACTTCGCGCAAAATGTCCTCACCAAAACAGATCCGACCAAACTAATCGCCATATATAACTATGTTCTGCAGGCCCTTCGAACCAGATCTTTTATATTAAATGAGTAATATCCAATATTGCCATGATACTTCAGATATTAAAATTAAAAGAAATGAAATGTTAAGAATTATTAAAATGAAATACTGTGTACCAATCACATTGTATATGCATAATGCGATTTACAAATAAAAGTTTATTATTATTATTATTATATTAGTTAAATTCATTTACTTTATTCATAATTCGATACTTTGAAGTTTCTATATTTCATTTCTAGTTCTTGTAGATTTTTTAAAAATTCTCTTGTTTCATATTTACTATTTTACAGTTTTTATGGGGTAAGTGGCTCAGTGGTATCGAGTCGGCCTGTGGATCTTGAGAACCCTGGTTCGATCCCCACAGCCGACAAACAATTTTCACCAATTTAAATCTACCCCTGTGGCTCCCTCTCCACTAATATCTTTGAGGGCCGTGATTTGACGGCTGGTAGCCGCACTTCACGCGAAAAAATATATCACTTACCGAGATCTGCTTAAGAAGAGTGCCACACCCAGTAATGGGTAAATGGCGTGATGATATATTATTATTATTATTGCAGTTTTTATATTTCATTAATAATCCAAAAACATTTTAAATAATAAATATTTGTAAAAGATAGGTGGACATTAACAAATATTTATTTTTGATTGTCAGAAGCACCTTTATTTGTCTCATTTATTTTAAATCACACTGTCAGTTTTTAACAGTTTTTACAAAACTCGCAATTTAAACAGTATGTGTGTGACCGGCTATATGGTAAAATAAAATTGCCTTGATGAATCATGCGCGTAATTAAGTCTAAATTATTGATCTTTTTAAACCTGATATTACTGTTATTATAAATAAAACATCATATAATATATGTATTTTAAGAAAATGTTTAAAAGTATTGTAAAAAAAGTGTCAAATTTTAACTTTTTTTTGCTTTAAATTGATTTTTCGCAGTAATTTTCGCTTCAGAAATAAATGAAAAAAATCGTAGATGTTCTTTAATTAGTGTAGATTAATTATCTGTTACCGAAAGTTAAACTAAAGTCATGTAAGTAGGCCCAAACAATATTTTCCAAAAAACATGTCAAAAAATCAATCTTTTATGGTTTGCCAGGTACTCGAATATTCGAATACTCCTAAAAGTTAATTTAATAATTATTTAATTATGTCTTTTCATTATTTGAATGAAATTGTTAAGATAAAATGAAAAAGACGAAAACTTCAAATTTAAGGTGAAACGTACGAAAACAAATTTGAAATATGGTCTTCATGGTTTTGAAACAAAATATCTTTGTTATTAATAACTTCAAAGTATTGTAATAGCTTTAAGTTTATGTACAAATGATAAAGAAAAACATAGTCAAAATTTGAGATCGACATATAGCGCGATATTCGAGGTATTCGAATGTTCGCTATACTGGCGTTAATATTCGAAAATCTCGAATATCGAATAATGTCAATATTCGCGGCATTCGACTATTCGCGGATGATATTCGCCCATCTCTAGTAAATAGTAATGGAAAATTATTTAGCACAAAATTATATTTAAATCAAATGAACCAACACGTTACGACACCACCTGACAAATTAAAAAATCTAAGTTCGTTTGAAATATCAAACCGGACGATGACATTCGTTCGCTGTGTATTCAGAGTAGTTAGATTTTGAACTAACTAAAACAAACGACAATTTTTCAATGTAACTACAGCTTAATCCTTCAAATAAAAATGGTAGAATATTTAGTTCCGTGCGTAAGTATCGATGTATCTTTTATTTTAAAATGAATCATAATTAATTGGATCTAAAAATAGGATCCTGCACACTAATCCAAAATCTTATTTGTAAGTAATTGAGTTAGCCAATCTGATAAACATTGTGCGAAATGAAAAAGAAATCTAGATCAACCTAGACCCAAATAAATTAATTAAATCTTAGTTGATAATGATCGCCATCCATCAATGCAGTGTGACTGTGTGATCACTATCTAAAATATTTGTTAATCATGCTCGATACTGTTTGATCATTAGCTACCATTCAATGTTGTTGTGTAAATAACGGCGGCATTATACTAAAAAAATAATTTAATAACATTTTAAAATTGAAAAATAAAGTTAGTCAACTGCTGCTTGATAGTTCTGCTTAGCCGTAGTTCATACTAACTGTTAAAAATTTAATTACTTTAGTTGAAATATTAAGACAATTAATTGATTTAAATTTGTCGTCATTAAATAATGTTTCTGTTTAAAAACCAAGTGCCTTGGTAATAAATATCTAACAAACATATACAAACAATCTTTCTCTTTCTCATAAAACACACGCAATACCGTCATAAACATATCATTCAATCGAAATCAACAATCAATAATGCATAAAGTCTAATAACCGATATACGAACGTACATACACGTGCGAATATGAATACGAATATTGTACGCATACTGTCGGCGGCATTTTCAAAGCTTTGCAGATTCCAATCTGCACCGAGACTATTCTCCAAACTGGCTGCACTTTAAGGACTTTTTTGCAGAGAGCCTACTTTGCTCGCACAATGGTTACCTATGTACGTGTACGTGTCTGTGAATATTTTACAAAGACGCCGATTTTAGGAGAAAAGAACTCCAATGGGATTAAGTAATTTTTCAATTTTTGTTAGGTTAAGCTACCGTGGAGATGTCAGAATATGGGCTTGTTTGGTTGTTTAATTTAAGTCATGTTTAGTAGAATATTGGATGTTATGCTTGAGTTTTCAAAAAATAATTCCAACTGACAAGACCTGATGATCATTTTTATAAAATTTACTTTCCAAAAGTTTTACAGAGAACAATGTTTTAGTTTATGATATTCAGGAAAATTTATTTTGAAACTAAAATTCTTTAAATTTCTAAGGCAGATCATAAACAATAATTTATGAAACAAGGGAGTTAAGGAGATGATAATACACAGAGGGTGACAGTATTCAGCCCGAGGGAAAGATGCCACTCGAGATCATTAACATCAAGGCCAATTTCATTGGCTTATTATGGCCGTTTCATATGTCATTAAAATTCCTAATTTAAAATTTACAGAGCGGGAAAGTCAACTAGCGCCTCTGCTAAGATACGTTAACTAACATAACCTAACCTAACAATACCTATGTATAAATAAAATACGCAATTCTATTAAATATATTTCATTATAACATAACCATCAATTTTTAAATATTTTAAGGTTGCTTTTGTAATTTGACAGCATGGCACTTTTATCTAATTGAAATAAAAATCATTAGTTGGCATTACTTAACATTTCAAATGTAAAAACGATGGAATGAAACGGCCATAATAAGCGTTAGCGAATTCAGAGAAGTTGGCCATGTTATAAATCTAGTAACGAGCGTGGTGCATAGGTACAAGATTTTATTTTTTACTAGAATATGTAGATTTAATTTACTTTATAATAAATATGATTATAGTAATGCGTATTATGGTGGAATTCTGTGTAAATCTATAAGTTTTATAGATCTGTAAATTTATAAATAAAGAATAAAATCGCAACGAAACATAACTTTATGAAATATTTTCTATTTATCAACAAATATTAATGTGATTTTGTTTATTACTTACAGATTTACGGATCTATAAACTTACAGATTTATCACAGAATTCCACCATTAATCTACGGTAGCAATGCGTGAACGGAGCCGGCGTTATGAATCATAATGTCCCGGTCGTCATGATGTTGTTTATATATTTCGTAGCATAGCAATAAATATCAAATAATTTCATGAAATGATTTTTTAAATATTGTTTAAATAGTTTGAACAATAAACCAGATATTTACATTTATCTATCCCGTTTGTGTTCAAATTCAATATTTCAGCATTATTTAATTGTTTGTTGTATAAATTTTGCAACGAAATCTATTAATACAATTCATTTTCCTCTTTCATTATAAGTTATAAGTTATAAATTGTGATATTATCTCTAGTTACTCATGGATATAGAGCAAATGCAAACCGATATACAGGGTGTTTCACAAATTAGAGCAAAAAATTAAGGGTATATTCTGTACGACGTGCTGATCATGAAACAAAAAGAATTTTTTTTTAAATCGCAAAACTATTTTCCATGTTTCCCAGTCCAAAATTTTTCGTTGCCACTGCAACTGGGTGTATGATTATGTTAAAGTTATTAAATAAATAAAATTCTATTATAAATAACTGCTAATAATTGAATTGTGTAATTATTCTTTCGTAGTTGATACCTACTTCATTGTTTGTGTTTAATAGGAAAGCGAATCCAGTGCAGTACTATAAAAAATGTTTTAGGTTAACAACCCTTAATTTTTCGAATTTAAAAAAAAATCTTTTTGTTTCATGATCAGCACGTCGTACAGAATATACCCTTTAATTTTTTGCTCTAAGTTGTGAAACACCCTGTATAACATTTAATAGTCTGACATATATTTTAAACATGAGTTTGGGAGTAAATAAATACGTAAAATATAATAACTAAACTGATTTAATAGCAAAATTAATTACTCTAAATATTCAACGAAAATGTTATTTCTCTTGTTATTTGCCTATAGCACAGTTTTTAAAGGACATAATGTATAATTCATTTCAATAGACATTAAAGGTAACTAATTTAAACAAAAAAAAGTTCTTAATTTTATGTAATCGTAACATTTTTTAGAAAACCTCGGAAACATGAAAGAAAAATCAATCCTTTTTATTATCTAATAAAAATAAAAATTCTAGAGATAGATTTCTTTATTTAATAATAATTTATCTCTCTGTTCTAGTTTGTTCTTGCATCGGCAATAGTTTAAAGCAGCAGTATAATGTCGATGAAATTTACAAGCTACATAGAACACAAATAATTATTATGTATGTATGTACGCTCGTGTTACACATGTGCTTAGCAATGTTCGCTGTTTTCAAATGTACTCATCCGCTCTATTGCATATAAACATAAATTTTCTGCTATCTAAATATTTATAATCCTGCTGTTACCATTGTAACTTGTAACCCATATTTTATTTGAAATAATTGTACTAGCAGAACATGACTTCAAGAAGGAACGACAATTTTTTCAATATGCCTCTTTTATGACTAGAACTACACTAATAAATAATAAACCTTTATGCATATTACAAACATTTATAAATAAACAAAGACAGGAGAATTAAATATTTATATTCAGATACATTCACATAATAACGTCTAAATAAGATAGGTTCTATAAAACATTCACAAATTATTTTACCTAAAACTGACTGGAAAATAAACATTTGCCTGACCTTTAAGACTCAAGAAAATAACATATTGCCTGTCTAGGCAGGTTATGAAAGAAACGTGAGTGTCTAGTTACTTAGTAACATAAAATACTGACTGAATATGTAAGTCAAATATGTCTTTTAATTTAAATTAATTTAAAATATTTATGATTTGTTTATAAGTTTCAGGTAAAATGTTATACGTAACACGTCAGTAAAACGTCGTACAGGATTCGTAAGCTGTTTCAAGCCTCGCATGAAACTATCTACTCATCCTGTAATTGAACGATTTCCTGACTTTTTACGTAAATAATTATTACGTAATTACAAACTATTATGTTCCTTACTTCTAAACTGAGTGTACAACTGAGTCGTACAGTATGCACTATTTATATAAAACATGAGCTTGTTGTTTTTCTATTAAAATAAATTTTATGATAGCTGTTCTGAAGAAAAATAATCGCTATTCTTTTGACTATTGATAGTTTAAGTTAATGTAATTTAAATAAACTTTAAACGAAGAGATGAAAAATTTGTGGACAAAAATAAAAATAATGTCATTAAACAAAGTTGAAAGCAAGCTTAAACTATTGGGTATTTGAATTTTGTTTATCATCTTAAGTTTGACATACATAATAATAGGAAAAATAAATAGTATTTTCACTAATTGGATGACTCGTAGTCAACTGATTTGAACTACGTAATACGAAAATCCCGGAGAAAGACTAACGTTTTCAAAAATATTAATAAAAAGCAAATAAATGTCACATCTGTAAATTAGTAAAAAGAAAACAAAGGTGTATATTTATATTGGAATAATAATTCTGTGCGTTTCATGGAAGGTAGTTAAGTGATTCGTGTGCGTAATGATTTCGGTATGACACAGTTTGTGGGCGGTGCTAAAGTAAAATTTTTTATTTGCTCATAACTGTCTTAATACAACCCATTTTGCAAGTTTATAAAACGGCACGTTCTTACCACGTGACTAATTTATCTTTATACGTTACAATAAACTCGTTCGCGTCTTGTAACCAAGAGAGAAAGAAAAACCACGTACCCTAATGTAGAACAAGGACGGTACGAAACATAGACGGCGTAATAAACATCAAGACGAAACTGAAATTGCAAGGAAAAAGAATAAAGAAATATGGTGATTCTTGAATTTAATTTGCACTCGAAATAAGGACCATTCGGCCAGCGATATCAATTTTATCACCGACGGTAAATTCGAATCGTGGCACGGTATAACTAACACGTCTCATAATTCGTAAATGCTGAATTAGTACTACAACAGTCGCCGGCTCGTACCTACCGCATACCGGCAGTCCCCGTTCCTCTTTACCGACAGAGGTGGACATCATTTCTCTTATTCTCCCTCATTACACAACTCCACTTGCTTTTTTCATTTTTTCATCGAATTATACATAAATCAGACAACTATTAACAACTTTAAAAAATAAATATATCATCCCATTGAAACTACGACAACCAGACAATTTGCTACTACCTATGAACTATATATATTTAAATTTGTACCTAAATGTTAAACGATAAATTAAACTAATACTAAAAAAACAAATAATGAGAACATAAAACTTTATTCTATATAAATTAATGAGAAAACACGAAATAAAAGGAAAAACAAAGAAATACAAGGGACAGCAATGGAGATCATTTGAAAGTTGTACTTTTGGTTTAAGTTTGACATATCGTGAGCAACGACATCTCTTAAAGGTATTTGAATATTACAATTGACATGTGAAATTAATACAGAATAAGACATTTATTTCAATACTTTTAATCTTTAACTTACAAAATATGTATACAGGCTATTTCACAACTTAGAGCAAAAAATTAAAGGGTAAAAACTATTTTCCATGTTTACCAGTCCAACATTTTTCGTTGCCACTGCAACTGGGTGGATGATTATGTTAAAGTTATTAATTAAATAAAATTCTATTATAAATAACTGCTAATAATTGAATTGTGTAATTATTCTTTCGTAGTTGATACCTACTTCATTGTTTGTGTTGAATAGGAAAGCGAATCCAGTGCAGTATTACAAAAAATGTTTTAGATTAACAACCCTTAATTTTTTGAATTAAAAAAAAATTCTTTCTGTTTCATGATCAGCACGTCGTACAGAATATACCCTTTAATTTTTTGCTCTAAGTTGTGAAACACCCTGTATAGTAATGAGTAGAAGGCGTGATGATATATTAATTTTATTTATAATTTAATTATTTATAAATTGCTTTGCACAACAAGAATTTAATTCCAATTACAGTACTGAGGGCCCACAACTTATAGTGGGAATCCGTACATTCATATTTTTATACATGTTAACGAAATATGAACTCATGGCCTCTTGCTTATTAATTAATAAACATAAATTTTACATCAATTTCATCCATTAAAGCCGTGTTCCAAAATTAACTGTTCGCGAGCAGCTATGCACAATGTTCGAACAAAACGTTCGTATCACATTTTTTAATTATGAAATTATGTTTGACATATAATTCAAGAAATGTTTCATTTGGGATTAGTAAAAAATTTGTCAAAATGTCGTTATTATCGAGTGTAGAAGTTAATATTATAATTGCCTGCGGCATTTTCATGATTATTAAATCGATCAAAAAATTGAAAAGACGGAAAAAACGTAGAAAATTGTGGAGAAGTTTATTTAATAATCGTGAAAAAATACGACGAAAAGTAAGTCAACTCAGTGGTTCACAATTATAGGATGGTAGCTTCTTCAATAATTTTTAATCGTATGACTTATGGATTTCGAAGTTATTTATATAATTGGATCAAACTTCAAACGTCTACATTGGAAATGCTGTTCGTTATGTGCTCGTGAACAATTTCTTTGAACTTGATCCGATCACACAAATCGAACCCTATATTCACCTAGTTTGTCACTTGTTTGTTAACAATTTACGAACAGCTATCAAACTTGGTTTATACGCAGTTTCATAATAATTTGTATCAAAATGATCAGAGTTCAGATACTAACTTCAGTTCAGCATCAATTAGACGCATGATTCAACTTAAGCTTTAACCAAAAATACAAAGATTCGAATTACTTTATAAGCTGTAAGTTCATTGTAGACTATACTATGCAGTAAATAAATAAATAAAATATAAATATTCAGCTTTTTTTACTTTTATTTATGTATTATTTATTGAAATATTAAAGTAAGGGAACTGTATAATGTAAGTTTCGCAAATATTGCAATAAAATAAAAATAAATAGTTAAAATTGGGTGGATAGCTTAGTGGTATTGAATCGATCTGTGAATTTGAGAACCCGGGATCGATTCCCACAGCCGACAAGCAATTTTCACCACTTTAAAAATACCACTCTGATTTCCCCTCTACATACATCATTGAGGGCCTTTATTTGACAGCTGATAACCGCCCTTCATACGCTTAAATATATCACTTATTAAGGTCTACTGCGGTCTCACCCAGTAATGGGTAAAAGGCGTGATGATATTTTATATATATATATATATATATATATATATATATAAATAAATAAATAAATATATCATCACGCCTTTTACCCATCACTGGGTGTGGCACTCTGCCTAAGCAGATCTCGGTAAGTGATATATCTTTCGCGTGAAGTGCGGTTCATCATCATCTGTGGCGCTACAGCCCAAATCGGGCCCGGGCCTACCGGACACACCGAGCCGCAGTTTTTACACTGCCGTACTGCCGGTCTTCGTAGTCGAATGCTACATTATTTAAGTGACTAGCTTATAGTGCCCGAGTGTGATAAATACATATAGCTGTATTTTTTATATTTTACGACAAATCACACATTGTCGACAGGTGGATTCGAACTGACGAACCCATTACTGAGTGTAGCACTCTGCCTAAACGGATCTCGGTAAAGTGATATATTTTTCGCGTGAAGTGCGGTTACCAGCCGTCAAATCACGGCCTCCAAAGATATTAGTGGAGGAGGAGCCACAGGGGTAGATTTTTTAAATTGGTGAAAATTGTTGGTCGGCTGTGGGGATCGAATCAAGGTTCTCAAGATCCACAGGCCGACTCGATACGCCTTTTACTGGGTGTGGCATTATGCCGTATAGATCTCGGTAAGTGATATATTTTACACGTAAATTGCTGTACCAGCCGTCAAGTCCCAAAGATGCTAGTAAGAAAAAAGCTACATAGGTGATTTTAATGTGACAAAAGTTTGGCAGCTGCGAACATCGAATTCGGTTCTCGAATTCACATAGCAGCGCGTTACCACTAAGCTATCTATCCCATTAAATAAAATAAAATAAATAAAATGATATTTTAATTCTATCAAGTATATAATTATCTTGTTTGTATCAAAACATCATAAATCGATTTTTAATAACAATATTAAAGAAGTATTTAGACAAGGTTATTTTTAATTTGTTCTCAATCATGAAAAGATGAAGATTGCAGGTTGTTTTATAACAGAAGGTCAAATGACAAAGATGTAAATAAAAATGAAATATAGGCACTACGGTCCTGGAGCGTCCGCCCTTCAATTCCCTAAGTTGAGCAAAGCGGGCCTTACCGCATGCATTATGTCGTGACTACACTCAATTAATGACAGTCTTTATAAGAAAAGATATTGGGTTATTTTTTTCTCTTAAATTTATGATTATAGTGTATCTGTTTGCATGTTAGCCTTTTAGTTGTTATGGAATTACCTAGCGATTTTTTCTCGTCCGATTGATAAACACTGATGCCACTTCGTTATTGTTCAGATGAAAAGATGGGAATAAAAACGTCAGATTTAACAATGCCAAGGTAGATGGGATGGACATGATTCATTTTAAACGCTGTTTTTATTGTCAAAATTCACGAGATCGGAAGAACTTACAACTTCTACACTGCTCAACAGCCAACAGAACAGCTCAAGATAATAAGTTTTAAACTATCTATTTAAATATAATTACATATACAGACTAGTTTTTAAATATATCATAACACCTTTTATCAAAGTCTGATTGGATTGCTTCTCAAGTACTTACGAGTACATAACCAGAGATAAAAGCATACATATGTTAGGGCGGGTACTAAAATTAATTTCAAACTTATGATTTTCAAAGCAACAAAAATATTGTTCAATAATTTAAGCTAATGCCACAATTTTTACTTTTCTTCGTTTAAAATTTACCTAAATTGTATGTGTTATAACTCAAATATAACACAAAAAGGCAAAAAATAAAATGGCATTAGATAACAGAGCAGGCGCGGTGGCCGAGCGTGTCAAGGCACATCTCTTAACATACTGTGACGTCACCCGAACCAAGGTTCGTCAGTTCGACTCCGCCTGTCGACAATGTGTGATTTGTCGTTAAATATAATATACAATAACATGTATTTATCACACTCGGGCGCTATAAGCTAGTCACTTATACGCCTTAAATAATGTAACATTTGACTACGAAGACCGGCAGTACGACAGTGTAAAAACTGCGGCTCGGTGTGTCCGGTAGACCCAGGCCCGATTTGGGCTGTAGTGCCATCAGAAGAAGAAGAAGAAGATAACAGAATAGAGATCAATTTTCTTCCAGAAAATGTAATTATATTGCAATTTTAATAGGAAAACAAAGCTCATGTTTTACACAAATAGTGCAAGTCGCGCGATTTAGTCGGAACAATTCGAACCAATCCCACCCCATGTACACTCAGCTGTAGAAATAAAGAGCAACATAGTGCAAATTTATGTAATGTTATGCAATACTGGTAATACGAGATTTTAATTTTGAGTGTATTTCAAGAAGTGAGGATATAATTTTAGTCCAACCTTCTTACTACCACGCCCTTTATACTTGCAAAACCATAGATGGTTTGAGACTATACAACCATTTTAAGCTCGTCGATTAACTGAAACGTACATAATTTTTGTTATTGCGGAGATGATTTTTTTTCCGCCAAAAGTTAACAAAGTTTGTTTCTGTTATCTAAAAAAGCGAGCGACCGAGTAACCCAATAACCAAATGAACCATACGACTACACATACATCCATCTAAACCAGCAGTTACCAATCTGTGGCTAACATCTGAGGGAGTACACTCTAAAAAGACTTATTTTCAAATATTTCATATCTTAATTCTTCACGTATACCAAGAGCTGTGCAGATCAGCAATTCATTGTGTGTAGCATATCGATGAATATTCAATGTGTATGTCACATATCTACTCTTTTTTACCGGTCAAATACATTTCCTATTTTTTAGTTGTACGCATTCTCGTTCCGCAATAAACGTACGTGTCTCGGGATTACGATGCGTTGTCCAATCTATGGATACAATCATTAAGTATAAACAATTATTTCCTTTTGTTTCAAATTATTTGTGCGAATGGACTTTTTCTGCAATTTTATACAACAAAGACAAAATGTGAAGCCTAATTTTTTTTTGAGAGTACAAGTTAACACATTTACTAAAAATTAATGTTGTTATTATTTATTGTAATAACATATTTTTTGCGATTTCTTGTTTTGTTTAAATTCATTCTTGCTAGTGTATCTAATATTCCACGTACCGAATACCTTTCTACAAGAGTCCGTACAATTTTACAGATTAAAGTAGTTTGGAAACCGATGACCTAAAGTAAAGTCGGATTTGTCATACAGGGTCCAAAATTTCTATATTAAATATTTTATTTAATGGGGTAGGAGGAGGATTCCCACAAGCGACGTACAATTTTCACCACGTTAAAACTACCCCTGTGACTCCCCCTCCACTAACACCTTTGGGGACCGTAATTTAACGGCTGGTAACCGCACTTCATGCGAAGAAATATATCACTTACCGAGATTTGCTCCGGCAGACTGCCTCACCCAGTAATAAATAAAAGGCGTGATGATATATTTATTTTTTTATAATTATTTTTTGCATGTGATACCGTACCGTTCTTAAACTCGTTCATTTGAAAGTCGACGAAGTAAATATATCTGTCGTTAAATTACTGTAGTAATAGCAAATATTAGTAGTACAAGAAAGACATTTTTTTTTCTATCTAGAGTTGAAAATAATGACAAGTCATATTTAAATTATAAAGAATTTAGAATGTTCTAAGAAAAATATACCATAGATTATATTGACAAAACATTTTCTCCGTTCCTATTTGTTCCCTGATTATGCACTAAAGAGTAAATTATTTTAATTCAAAGTTGTTGATGATTCCATTCTTCAACTAAATTAGTTTATTTACATTATTCATTTAATTTATTTCATTAATGTTAAAATTAATTAATAAAATTTCATTGATGTAGTCAGGAAACTGGAATAAATTGAAACAAATGTTTAACATTTTAAACTTACAGATACATATTTTAAACTTAAATATAACAGTAATTGGAATAAATAAAATGAAATGTGTAGACTGATTTAGATACAATATTTATCGTCCATAAGTTTTATTTGAAACTAAACCATATTGAATGTTTTAGAAATAATCGACAATTAAGATAATTCTAGTTATAATATTTCATTTAAATAGAGGTGTAAATAATGTTTGTCATTGGTCAGGTTGTAAGCAGGCCTCATTATCATAAAATATGCTACATTACTGCAGCATAAGTCAAAGACATATCAAATACAGATAAATCCATGTTACACATTTGAAAAAAGATCTAGTGCCGTTAATAAATCAATTACCGGCACATTGCATAAACTCATGTCACAGTTAGCAGTAGTAGGCCACGTAGACAAGAGACAGCCAACAAGCAACTGTCAGATGAAACACAAACACACCTTTCCAAGTGCTAAATAACGTCAGTTGCAAGCAAGCCTCCGTGCCTCTGTAATTCGAAATGATCAGTTTGCCCAGTGGAACGCATTTCAGAGAATGCTTCATTAAATAATATGCATTAGCGGAGATCGGAGCCGATGTTAGTGCCATAATTACGCTATCCACGCAGTATCCGTGTTGTTATCTGGCGAGAGGATCAAGTGTGTGCTGACCAATGCAGCTGCCACGATGCGTTCTTGTTTCATGTAGGTTTGTTTTAATCGGTAGCTCTTCGGTAATTATTTGATAAGTAAACGGGTTTTGCCGTTTATTTGGTTTTATGAAAGGACACTTAGAATATAAACGACGTTTAACATTTTTAAGTGAACTACTCAACAGATCATTAGAATCCAACTGAACTCTGCTCTAAATTCTATTCAAATTATCAATAATTTTTAATACAAGGTCTGGTTTTGAAAACATTTACCTGTGTTGTAATTAAAGTAAGAAAAAAAACTGGATCAATTCCATGATGAAAAAATTTCATCTTTAAAGGAAATCAAGTAATTATAAAACAAATAATTAAAGTATACCAAGCAGGAACAAAAAGATAATTTAATTGCTTAGACGGCAACTGATTTCAATTTGTTCTGGTCCTTTTCACATTGATTATATTTCAATCATATCCCAATAACTATATAAAAATAAGCAAGTCATTTATTCTAATTTAGTTCAACGCTTATTCCATGAGAACTTTCCATTTATTTCACGTCTCGTGTCAACTTTGATCAATTTTGCAACTTCATCGAGCCAACATAAAAAACCTATGTATACTTTTAGATGTAATTTCCGAACATAATGATTCATTTTTCGATTTCATTCAACCACAATAATTAAATTTAAGCATTTAACCATTTTTTTACGATTTTTTACAAGCAAACTCTCGTTTGTAAAGTAAGTATTCTTTGAACTAAAGTCAAGAAGAATAACTATCTCATACTTATCAAGGGATGATAATAATATTTCATATTTTTGGACTGGTTTATGATATTCAATATTATGGTTCTTCAATAAAGAGGAGGGGATGTTTGGCATCCTATAAATACTATAGATCGGCGTTTTCGAAAAAAATTATATCCGATTCGATCTAATCCGACTTGATTTAAGATCGGATTCGATCCGAAATCCGATGTGATAACCGATTCGATATACAATCTAAGATCCGATAGGAAATCCAATTAAGAACTGATCCGTAATCTGATTCAAAATCCGACAGCACTGTCGATCCGTTATCCGATCTGTCATCCAACCCGGCATAGTATTAGAAAAAACAATTAACAATTTTGTTGTGAAAAAGACAAATTTTGTCGTAACGTTATTTAATCATTTTGTACTATAGTATATAAATAATTATAAATTTGACGTAGCGTTATCATTTCTATAGAGTGAAATTGGAATTTGCACTCAGGCTATTTATGTACTTAAAAGCTGTAAATAAAAATCTCGGATCGGACATTTCATCCGAATTTCAGATCAGATATTTCATCTGAACTTTGGGTCGGATGTTTTATCCGAACTATGAATCGAATGTTATATCCAACTTTCGGATCGGATATTATATCCGAACTTTGGAACTTATCCAATCCGAGAAAGTTATAATCCGATTCGAAGTTTGACTTCAGATTAAATCGTATCGGATAGCATACGGATATAGGATATTTTTGCCGATCTCTACTAAATAGCATTGAAATGCGCCACTGGATTATTTTTCCCAAATAATTGTAGAAGATGTTTTGAAAGTGGGTTATGAAAACGTACAAAATAATGAAAATTGTTTTATCGTCTTCAGTTTCATTAAAAACTGAATGTTAGTGAACATTCTAATAATGAGCTTTAAGTAGAACTTGTTGTACGTATATTTTCATCAAGATATCCTATTTCTTCGCATCGTTTATACGTACATGATAAAAAGTTGAACAAGGTAGCAATTTCTATAAACTAGCGTTTCTCTGCATTATCATTACTTCAACGTACAATCACCAAATCCATAAAAAATAATTAATACCGTGCAGATAATGAATTTACAGTTATTATAGCACAGAATATTGTTTTCCGCATCTGTGTTAACTACAATTTAGCGAATCTAACCCATATAACAATTCTCCTGCGACCTGGATATTCACCGAAGCAGCAACTAAGCATCAGAACGGTTTTATAGCTATCGACGCAGATATTTATTACCTTTTTAATAGCACAAAATACGTCGAAAAAACTTAATCCAAAATTCACGTCAATTCCGATATTTTTTCGCCTCGTCTTTTTCGAGCAAAGGAATACAGTTGATCAGATCGTTACAATAATATTTATGATTGGAATATGGCGAGTTTTGAATTGAGTGAATGGAACCTTTAAACATTAACCGAAGGCAACCTTTTAATTCGCTTGAAGTGTTCTTAAGAACGAAAATGTTTCGTTTATTGTTACTTGTTAAAATTTTACATCCTGTTGCACAACGCAGGTACACGATTAGTAAAAGGATAAAAGTGCTTTTGTTGAGAAATATATTGTGTAAATAATTAGTATATGTAAAGATTCTCTCCTACATCTGAAACGTTTTTTTTTGTTGTGCTTCCGGAGGATATTTCGTCAATAATTTTAAATTGATTTATAAAAAAAGTGCTTAATACGATAAAAATTCAAGATAATAGATAATAAAACATAATTAAATTACATGTTTGCTTCACTCAGATTGTTGGTTAATAATAAATTATTTAATGTTACGTTGCAGCTAAAATGACTACCTACACCAAGGTCAAATAAGAGGATAATTATTTCAATGAATTTGTTTTTGATACATGACATATATTTCTCATTTTCTGTTGTCATTTACATTTGCATATTCAAATAGTTTATATAACATTCAAATGTTATGTAAACTAACTAAATAAAAATAAAATAAATATATCATCACGCCTTTTACCCATTACTGGGTGTGGCACTCTGCCGAAGCAGATCTCGGTAAGTGATATATTTCTTCGCGTGAAGTGCCGTTACAAGCCGTAAAATCACGGCCCCGAAAGATGTTAGTGGAGGGGAAACCACAGGGGTAGATTTAATTTGGTGAAAATTATGTGTCGGCTGTGGGGATCGAACCAGGGTTCTCAAGTTCCACAGGCCGACTCGATATCACTGAGCCATCTACTCCATTTTATAATCATATAATATTCAAATGTTATGTAAACTAACTATGATGTTATTTTACAGAAATTTGTGTAAGGAATACTTACACCCAATGTTACATTCATTTTCCTTTTTCTTATTAAGATGTCATTTAATGCACTGGTATTCATGACACTAAATAACATCTTAATAGCATGTCAAGTTAAGAAATGACGTATTAAGCATAGCCTGAAATTAGCTTCATGCATATGTTATTGTAATTTAACATTACTTTTGACTCTACTCGTTTTTTATAAACTCATAACTAAAGAGACGTTTATAAAACCTGTTACATAATATACCATTTTATTTTATTTGTAACTCTGCACAACAGGGCCTTAATCTCAATTATGGTAGAAAGTGTGTAAATTCCTGCTATTGTGATATTTTAACAGCATATATACTTACCAATTGGCAAACTCGAACCCGGGACTAGTATCTTATTCCACTACAAATATTTATCTACGCTCAAACGCGCTCAACCACCACGCCGCATATTTCCATTGTAACTTCGAATTTAAGTGAAAGATGAGTATAAACCATCATTATAATCTAAGTGTATACATCTTCTCAAACTACAAGTATATCTTAAAATACAACTGAGAGAGAATGCTTCGGATTCCACTATAAAAAATTTAGATCTAGGTCTTCTCTACTATACTGTAAACTTAGTAAAACTAAAAGGAAAAAGTAACTACAGATATTTACAAGATGTTAATGAATGATGAATATATTTACTTCTAATTGCGACCGCGTACATGAATAAAATATATGAGCCTACTCATCCCGTGATATATCTTTATACATGATGATCAATTTACTGATTTGGATCTCCACTCTCCAGCGATGATTGCATAAAGAATGAGGGATGACTCACGAGTTTAAATGATTTTCCCAGAATAATAAATTAAACATTGTTTATTCTTGGAAAAATACGATGCACAAATATGCAACAATTATAATTAAAACATTATCTCATCAAGTAACATACAATGAAACAATCCCCCGATGATAAAAGCGTAAAAATCCTGAACAATAACCAACCGATACCAACATCCACAAAGAAAAAACACAAAAAACAAAAATTAATAACACAATATCGAAATTCTCAAATAGTGGGTGTATGTATATAATTATACATATTACCTAAGTACATACTTTGTTTCCAATTTAACAGTCATGTCAGTGGCGTGTTCGGCTCCAAGAATCATATTTTTTATTAAAGATTATTGAAAATAACCAAGAAACAACATTGATTGCTAGCACAAGCTCTGTTTTTGCATGTTTTAAGAGCAGTGTATTTGGGTGTTTCAGCTATCTCTAACATGTTAAAGCTGTGCTCTTAGAACACCCAAAAACAGAGCTTGTGCTACCAGTCAATGTTTTATACAGTTCTTTCGTGTTTTTATTTATCTATAGGACTGAAGTTTTGAAAATAAACACATCTAGATATACTTGGTAGTATCGAGTCGACCTGTGTACGTGAGAACCCTAGTTAGATTACCACAACCGATAAACAACATTTACCATATTAAAACTACCCTTCATTATCGCTTACCAAGATTTGTTACGGCAGAGTGCCACACCCAATAATGGGTAAAAGACGTTATGATATATTTATTTATTTTTATTTCATCGTACAGAAATCCTAGATAGCTTCTCTAGATGATTCCGACTTTGGTTTAGATAAAATAAAATAAATAAATATATCATCACGCCTTTTACCCATTACTGGGTGTGGCACTCTGCCTAAGCAGATCTCAGTAAGTGATATATTTTTTCGCGTGAAATGCGGTTACCAGTCATCAAATCACGGCCCCCAAAGATATTAGTGGAGGGGGAGCCACAGGGGTAGATTTAAATTGGTGAAAATTGTATGTCGGCTGTGGGGATCGAACCAGGGTTTTCAAGATCCGTAGGCCGACTCGATACCACTGAGCCACCTACCCCATTTGGTTTAGATAGATGCTCAAAATTCTATTTCAGTTTTCAATTATTGATTTGATCTAATATTTACAGGTAAATTTCGATTTGTAGATCACCAAGGCATTCAATCTTTCACTATATTCAAAATTAGGTACTGCTCGTTGAGTTTTCTGGGGTAGGTGAGGACTCTGGATCGATTCCCACAACCAACAAACAATTTTCACTCAAATTAAATCTACCCTTGTCGTTCCCCCATCACTAACGTCTTTGAGGCCGTGATTTGACAGCTGGTAACAGCATTTCACTTACCGAGATCTGTTACGACCAGCAATGGGTAAAAGGCATGATAGGTGAAAGGCCTTATGACGGAAAAGAAAAATTTGGCATTTTTTCAGACATTTTAAGTGTATTTAAAGGTCATTTGTTTTTTCGGGATCCTCGACTGCGTCTCGTGCCTCAAGCAAAACCTTCGACCTTAAAACACAATTTACCGCACTTGGTCCATAAATAACTATTAAAAAGCATAAAGAATCTAATTTCCAATCAGGGTTTTTAATTTTGCAGCTTCACTTTCACATTTATGGGGTAGGTGGCTCAGTGGTATCGAGTCGGCCTGTGGATCTTGAGAACACTGGTTCGATCCCCACAGCCGACAAACAATTTTCACCAATTTAAAAAATCTACCCCTGTGGCTCCTCCACCACTAATATCTTTGGAGGCCGTGAGTTGACGGCTGGTAACAGCACTTCACGCGAAAGAATATATCACTTACCGAAATCTGCTTAGGCAGAGTGCCACACCCAGTGATGGGTAAAAGGCGTGATGATATATTTATTTATTTGTATTTCACTTTCACATTTGATGAGAGGGATACCCGCCCCTTTTACCATGCTCCATCTCCGTTCCTTGGGTCAGAGGTGATCGGAGCAGTGTCACGGCACTGGGAACAGCGCATGCGCAATCTCGCCCAGTCGCTCAGCACTCGTGAGATATGACCGCGCAGATAACATAATATGATCGTGGTTATGGACAAGAACAATGCATTGAAATTCAGTCGAAGTTCAAGTTCATGATAATTAGCCAAGGGTTCGCCGGTTCAGCCAGCCAAGTGATCTGTTACTGGATTCTGACAGGCGCTGTCGACGGCTTGAGATAGCGTGGGTGCTGGTTTTATACAGAGAGATGAGGTTGATGTTGAGGAATCTGGGACTGAACGATACTATGTAATGTCAGTACACAATGCAAATATAAAGAAAAAGTTATGCTTGATTATATCAAACTGAGGCTATATTTCACTTCTATTTTGTTGATGCCGAGAGTAAATATAGTATCAGCACTCTATTTTACCTATTTCTAGCTATAGCACAGAAATGTGCAAAGTGAAAATACGATGTTCGAAGAGCTCAATAAAACAGTAATTTATACATGAATGTGACTTTAGAACTCTTTAGAATTTAATAAATATATAAAAACATACCTATCCTACCCCATATATTCATAGCATTGCATAGCAACGATAGGGAATAAATTTCCGCGTCGGTGATTGGGTGATCGCCATCGCGGATTTACAATATAATAAAAAGTACCAAAATGACTACGGCAAAAGATATTAATTTGTATTTTTCTGTTTGTGTCCACTCATTGTCACTCAGTGCACTGCTTTCACAGTTTTAATTGATGATAATGGTGTCTGTCAGTACGGTGATGAGTAAAGCCCGGATATTTAGGCATTTAAAAACACCCAAATAAGTAGGTATATAGGCCGTTAATTACTCTAAAATAAGCGGGATTTTAGGCAGCCTAAATGTAAATAATTTGTTTAAAAAAAAAGAAACGAATCCTACTTCTATTATTGGTACTCGTATCTACTGTTCATTATGTTCGTCAGTACGGTGGTGTGGATAGCGATACGGAATTCGAATCCGGAGATCCCGAGTTCGAATCGCACTCAAGCTAAAAATTATATAAACTATCACACTGCGGCTCGGTGAGTGCGGACCCTGTACTGTAATTGGGATTAAGTTCCTGTTGTACAGCGTAACATAAATAAATAAATTAGAAAAAAATCATCATTTTAAACAAAAATTAACGCAATCTGAAAAATATTAATAAAATAATAATGTAGGGTTCTCATTTTATTAACTATTATACAAATTCAAATTATGTAGTATACTTTGATTCACATAATATTACGAGCTATTGCTCTATGAAATTTTCGGAAAGGGACTGTCTTCGGTCAGTCAGAACTTGCCTGTAAGCTGAAAACTTCGTTAGACATCACAAAATGTGACAATTGCATTCTTATATTTAGCCATATCGTCTAAAGTTACCTCAGCTCCATTGATTAATGGCAAAGACACAATTGAATTGCCACGTAAAATTTTGACTAAAACACGTTTCTTCTTTGGGCATTTTAAATTCACACACAAAAACTTGATTTAAGTAAGTACTTTAAATATTATAGGTTAGGTTGAAACACTATGTCGAGTGCTGAATTAGTCAATAAAAGTTAAAATAGGCAAAAAGGTAAAATAGGCACAATAACCAAAATATAGAAAAAATAGGCCCTAAGGCACGAAAAAAAAATCTTCCATTACACGTAAACATATTACCTATGTATAGAAAATCTAAATTGCCTGAAGTATATTAAAATTTGATTCTAGGCAATTGCCTAAAAATCCGGGCTTTAGTAATGAGGATAGCTTTACGGAATTAGAATCCGGAGATCCCGAGTTCTAATCGCACTCAAACTAAAATTATATGAACTACCACACTGCGGTTCGGTGAGTACGGACCCTGTACTGTAATTGGGATTAAGTTCCTGTTGTACAGCGTAACATAAATAAATAAATAAATATTTTCCAGATTTTAATTTTTTTACGATGCCATCAGGCAAATCACACCTCCTTATAAGGATATAAACTAAATATATATTTTATTATTTATTTTTCATTTATTTATAAATTATACAGTGCCTATGGATTATAAAGTAAGTAGATATAGAATTGTCCTTAATGGTCATTTTAATTGATTTATAGATTTTAAATTATTTTGTATTAAATGTATCAACCAACAGTAATATCAACATTCAATGAAAGCACACGAAGACTCATTTTAGTAAATGTATAAATTTAATTTATTTATAGGCAAACATAATTACTAAACACTAAACAAAGAGTTGGTTGCTAGTTTATACTTAACAAACAATCAGTAATGTGTCTGTCAATGAAATAAATATTTATGGGTCTTTTATTACAATTTTAAATTTACTGGAGTAAAAATATTCCATTCATGTAAAATATTTCTTTTAATTGTAGAGAAAATGCATACGAAGTATTTTACGACTGTAGCAATTTTATTTTTAAAAATCAAATGAGAACCTCCCTCGGGTCAACTAGATGAGCAAAACGCACTTCCATCGCGCATAATATTCACATTAATTTTTATGATCTAATTCAA
Source organism: Pterostichus niger (assembly GCA_947425015.1). Lineage (NCBI taxonomy): Eukaryota > Metazoa > Arthropoda > Insecta > Coleoptera > Carabidae > Pterostichus > Pterostichus niger. Next base: position 27,501,808 of record OX380344.1, on the reverse strand, counting down.
GCGAGAAAATTGAAGTTTCTTTTATTAAAATATGAATATCCAAGCATAATTTTTACATTAAATATAAATGTATCTGCTTATTTTATACCATTTCCCGTGGAGGAAAATTTAATACCACTGCAAATGATAGTAGTAATATCTCGGCAAGATTTTTATTTTATTTTATGTTGGTATTGATTTAAGTAATACGGTTCAATGGCCCGTCATTTTCATTAACAACATGCACTGTTTAATATATTATCGGCCATGAAATGCATATAGATATAGTAATATAGTTAATTGGAACTGTGCGATCTGAGAGCGAATGTGTTGATAGAAATTAATTCATGAATATTGAATGTAAATATTAGTGCACAAACGGAATGTTATCTTTGATAATCAAAAATTATGTTTATAACTCTGTATGCAAATATATTTATACTTTTATTATTAACATAAATGAATAACTTTGGACTATTTTGCAGTAGCTGATATCGATAAAAATATATACGAGTTAACAACAAAGACAAAATTAATTGTCATCCAATACTTGGTGAAACTAGGTTTAATAAAAAGTATAAAATAAACACTTGGCTCGGTTTCAAAAAATTCAATTCAATTGGAGGACAATTAATTATGTCTTTGTTGTTATTTAAATTGCTATTGCGTAGCTTTTCCTTTTTTCGGTAGATGGCATGACCTGTTCCACAGAACTTCTCATGTCATCTTACCTGTTTGTTAGAGATCTTATTATCTGCTGGCACAGTTCATCGTCACCAGCTTCTTCACGTGAACTTTGTTCTAGGTGAAGAAGTGAGTTATACCATACTGATGAGCTCTAATAAGAGCGAAACGCGTCTATGGTTACTAACTGTGCTGGCCAGCCTCTGACGATGCCCTCATAAGGTGACTTGGAGGCTGAATTTTGTGAAACTGAGCCAAGTGTTTATTTTATATTTTTTATTACAATTTTTTTTATTGATTATTTTTATTTCGGTTTAGTACCTTCGTTCATAGAGCAAATTTGAAACAGTTTGATATACTGAGGGAGCCAATATTTCAATCGCCTAACAAACATAAATTTGTTAGGAGATTGAAATATTATCCCGAACTGTGCGAACTGTGAACAGGTAGATAATAATCATAATTTGTAATTCACAAAAAAAAGTTATTTATATAATTGTTGTTGCTATATTTAATGACGGACGCCTTTAAAGAATTTTCATTTTAAGTATTTAAAAATTTAAATTTGCTGCAAGTGGATTGAATAGATTCATTATCAAATAATAATTATAATTCTTTCAAATTAAAAAAAAAACACATTATTTACTGCTACCCCAGATTCCAAATAATATAAATCTTACTTAATCATAAAGCTACATAATCCAAATTGTTGTACAGGAATACATAGAAATAAAAACAAACATTTACAATAGAGGCACTTCAACCAAGGGTATAAGCATCTACAGGAAGAGAAGTATACTGCGCCCATAGTAATCGTTTGTTTTTAAAATAATTTGTTCAAAATACAAAAAGGAGAGTCAATGTTCAATTGATCTTATAAACAAACTGCCATTGTTATTTAGCTTGGAAATAGTTTTAACAATATTCTCAGTAAGGTATTTCATTTTAAATCTATTTGTATCTTGCAAAATTGCTTATGTGCATATTTTTGGCAAATTAACCCCCTAAAAATTTAGATACACCCACAACCAAATTGTAAATTCTACGCTAATGGCTCTAACCTGAAATACGTAGGCGTTTCCATCCAAATCGCCGAGCATTTCGCATACCTATATCAGAGTTTTTGTAAATAATGAAAACAATATTTTTTTCACGAATTGAAAGTTTGATGAACGATGGCGAAGCCGTAGTGTATTAATTAAGTGACTAAAATGAAAGATGTTATGAAAGATTACGTTTTTATCACATGTTTTTTTTATATATATATTAATATTAAATTAATTTTACGAAGACAAAAATTTAAAATTTCATACTGGAAAATTTAAAATGAGTTCCAAGGAGATAAAATAAATTAAAATAATGAAACAAATCAAATTACACCAATGAGAATGTAGTACTTACGTTTTTCGCAATTTTTACATTCTTTCGCTATTGATGGGGTAGGTGGCTCAGTGGGATCGAATCGGTCTGTGGATCTTAAGAACCCTGGTTCGATCCCGACAGCCGACAAACTATTTTCACCAATTTAAATCTACCCCTGTGCCTTCCCCTCCACTAATATCTTTGGAGGCCGTGATTTGACGGCTGATAACCGCACTTCAAGTGAAAAAATATAACATTTACCGTAATCTGGTTAGGCAGGGTGCCATACCCAGTAATGGGTAAAAGGCGTGATGATATATTTATTTTATTTATTTTGCTATTGTTTACTTATTTTCATGCTTTTGAAAATAATTGAAAAATGAGTTAATCTCTAAACAGTTTTTCGTTAAAAAAGACATCATTTATGATTAATATGCAAAACCTTTATTCGTAGTCGAAAATCATCAAACCAAAATTATTTATTTGTTTACAACGAACGAATCGTAATGCGGTTTCTAACTAAATGAAATTGCACTACGAACAAAACTTGCTAAATATAGTTCACAATTTCTACCGACCATAATTCAGTTTAGATTTGTTTTACATTGTTTTGGTAGTAACTAACAGTATAGAGTAATTGGGTCAGTGGTATCGAGTCAGCCTTTGGTTTTGAGAACCCGGGTTCGATCCCTACAGCCGACAAATAATTTTCACCACGTTAAATCTACCCATGTGGATCCCCCTCCACTAACATCTTTAGGCGCCGTGACCTAACGGCTGGTAACCGTAACTTCACGCCAAGAAATATATCACTTACCGAGATCTGTTAAGGCCGAGTGCATGGGTAAAAGGCGTGATGATATATTTATTTATTTTATTGTAACTAACATTATTGCATTTTTCCATATTTAACAAAATCAACCTAACGATCAAAGCAAATAATTATGTATATAATTATGTACTTACGTCTAAATAGCAAATAAAATTCAAAGTGTATTCGCACTTGAATATAAATACATTAGAAATAATGACATGAAGCCATGATGAGCAGTAATGATTCACATATGGTCATTATGAACTAAGATCACATTTGATTATACGCAAAATTACTGTCATAATGACAATAGTAATAACAATTTCCTTCGCTTCGGGATAACTTCTATCTATGTTCGTTTACAGTTTTTGCGAAGAACAAGTAAAGTGTCTACTTTTAGTAGGTTCGTATAATTATTGTTCCAAATGATTAGTCTACAGCTAGAGCTATTCCTCTAGGCAGCAAATATTTTTAAATGGTTAAGATTTATTCCAACATAAAGTACAACCGACTTATTTAAGTTCCTAACGCTGTAATATTTAATTCGATTCGTAAAGTATTTGTAGAAATCGAGATCGTGATGTTTAACGATTGGTCACAGTAAAATACTCGAATATATTGAGAACTACTTTTAGTTCTACATATTAATATGTTGTTTGTAAAATAAACTTTTCCTTGTAGCTATCAACAGATGTGTTATATAATTATAAAGTTAGCACAAGTAGTAACACAAGACCTCCTGATTTTATCGATCTATTTTATTTTACACGAAATTTTTTTGCTTAGCAACAAGCACGATAGCAACTGCATAGTAAATCCCGAGTCCGTAGGACGAGGGGTTTTATCTAATGTGAGTTTGATCCAGCGATTTGACTACAAGCAAAAATTTGAGTACTTACAAATATACAGTTGTGTTAACTTGATAGCATATAAACTATATTAAAATATAATCCGAAACCTTTCAAATTTGGTATATAAGACTACTATATCAATGGCAATAACATAATAGATTTTGGTTAAAATAGACTAACCGGAAGTGTTAAATTACATGAAACTGCTAACAGTTTTTACCTTGAAAAAAATTGAATTATTCTGATTTTAGAAATAAATGCTGCAAATAAAAAGTTTTACAGAATTAAGTTCTGCGTCTAGCACATTAAGAATTAGCCTTTTTATAAGCGAGATATGTAAATTTAAAAATTATATATTTTTTGTTTTTTTCATTAAGTTTGCTATGGATTAGAACAAAATATAAGAAAAAAATACAAATTTTTTTTATTTATATATCGGACCAACTACTTAGGTCATATGCCGATATGTCCTTTGTATGGCCGCCACGGGTTGGACCCAAACCCACGACCTTATGGTTGTCAGTCAGGCCCTCAACCCGCGCGGCCACCACGCGGGACAATACAAAATTTAATGTCAAATATGTGCAATTAAAAAAATATCTATAGTTTAATACGCGTACAAGGAAGTCATGTGATGTCCACATCAGATTTTTTTATAAAAAATTGATTTGAGTCAAATAATCATTTAGAAATATTTATTGAGATAATTTTCCTATCAAGATGTGGTGACACTCTGCCGTAGCAGATCTCGATACGTATTTATACGCTTGAAATGCGTTTATCAGCCGTCAAAACACAGCCCTAAAGAAGCTAGTGAAGGGAGAGCCGCAGGTGTATCAAAATGATTTGTCGGTGCTGGGCATCGAACCGGGGTTCTGAAATCTACAGTGCGACTCGATACTACTGAGCTACCTTCTCTATACAGACAAACAAACAGGAAGTAAATCCTCAGGCGCTCTGATCAAATGAAGATTTAGATTCAGATTCAAAACACAATATACACATATGGTTTTATACAATAAACATGAGTTCTGAAAGCTTTTTCAATATGAATTATTAGTTGAATTATGTTAGAGCATTATATAAGCAAACCAATATTTGTTTCACATAATGTTAGTAGTATTAACGCACAATATTATGGAATTATAAGCAATTATCATTAAATTTATGAATGTTATTCTCATATATCAGCTTTCTTTACTTTTGTCACGTATCCTCACGTAACATTAACAAACAACACAATATTATAACAATGAAACATTACCAGCTCACTTTGATTTACGATTTGTACCGACATAAAATTATCCTTTCAAATGTACACACAGTTTTCCAGCAACTGAATTGTATATTGATTGACAGAAACTTTGAAAATTTATTTATACAAACATTGGAATAAGAAAGCACATTATTATAATGTTCACGTAGAACTAATAAAAGTAGAATAGTAGAATATTTGCAAATTGATATTTTAGAACAAAAGCAATTTGAAACTGTCAACTATAAAGCAATTTGTTTTGCTCTAAATTTAACGCTATTTGTTAGTTTATACAGACTTTAATTTAACCATGAATGATCAGTTATTATATATAATTACTGATTATTCAAATCAGTGTTATAATTATTAATGTATTTAGTTGTTAAAAGTACACCGCGCAATAAAATAATTTTCATTGTAATAGTTATTTACGTAACCATTTATGAAAAAGTTGATATTGTTTAACGAACATAATATTTGCCAAAACGAGCGAAACGAGATTTACAAATTATGTGAGTCAAACAATATCACGTTTTCATAACGTATTAGGTACAAAATTTTATCTAATTACGCTAAAATAATTTTTAAAATACATGAAATTCTAGGTTTATGACAGCTCAGTATGTTTCAAAATCAATAAATCAATTTACCAATGGTTGCCGTGAAAATAAATGAATAAAATGTTTAAATTTAAAGCTTATGTCATCATTAAAAATGAGTTCTGAATCCGAAACAGACCTTCCTTCTGATATCGAAGAATCTGCTAATTTGCTCGTGAACTGTTTAATACCAGAAAAATTATTAAATATATATAAATCCTAAAAATTTTAATAAATAGTTTTTTTCGTTATTTGCAAATATTTTTGAGAAAGTTCAAACTGTCAACATTCATTACGTAATTAGTTATGTAAAGAATTCTTTACATAACTCTTAAATGATTTTTCATAACGGACTTAGGTAAAAAGTGTTTACGGTATTTATATATAAAACAATAATATATGTAAAATTAGAAAGTAAGGAAAAGTCATATTTTAGCTATCTGTCTGTAATTAAGGTGGATCAAGTGCCTAATTGAATCTGAAGTTGACACCTGAACACTGACATTTTTAAACAAGAAAATCCCTCGTATTCTGTCACTGCATCATTATATATAATCAATCGGTATGTTAATGCCAGCTTCTTATATTATTATCATCTCGTTATTTTATTAGAAACTATTGTATTATTATATTATTTTTGTAATAAGTTAGGTTTGTTAATTTTACTAACAAGCCAAATGAAACGATCAAGAGAGAATCCTAATAAGAAGATGAAATAAAACGAACTAATTTCGAATCAAAAATAGACGATGATGTTTCGAGCATAGTAAATTAATTTTTACGGGCAAGCAAGAAAGTTTGTATGACGAGCAACGAAGGAGCAGGTCTCCATAATCCACTGAGCCAAATACAAATTAATTGCAAGAATGCCACACACAAAATTTTATTTCCACCTTCACAGAGTTTTTTTTATTAATTTATTTTATTAGTTTTATTAAAAGACACATTACATTTTGTAATCCAAGATGGTTGGTGGTAGGATAATTTATTGCTAGACGTTGTCATTGCGTTACTATGATAAAAAAAACAACTACTGTCAGAGGTCTTCTATGAGCATGTTTTTTTTATATATATATTATATATATCGGACCAACTACTAAGGTTATAATATGCCAAATTATGCATTTAAAACATTTTCAAATGAAGACAATTTTAAATTACTAATTAAAAAAAACAAAGCTGCAACATTTCTGTATTATCAAACATAATCAAAGTGAAACAAAAGTTGTACGAAGTTAGTTATAATTTGAAATGCAACGGAGATCCTGTATTCAAACTAAACTAAACATCTAACTTGCTAATTTGACCCAGAGTCCAAATCAAGCCGACGTATCTGCCTTTATTACATCTGCACATGCAATCTCAAAGTTGTCTCGTAACATCCAAGCACATTCGCTGCAGTTCTGCTACCGCTCTTCTCCGCTCGAGCTGCTCAATTCAAAATAAATATCAATCTTTATAGCAACCAGACATGACAATAGTTCGTCTATGAATATCGCGACGCAGGAATAGCGAGAGAGTCAAGTCTGAATTTCAATGTCTTCTCGTACAAATACTCGTACAGCATGTTTCACGAACACCGATCACAGACTAATAGTACATTATATTATAAGTAAGTGAAATTAGTCATTATTCTGGCGTGTGATATATAACGTTTTATCTTCTAGTACTTGTTTTTCTACAATAAAGTTAGAAAAAGATTCAAACCAAATTGAATGGAGATGCTGTCAAAACAGCCGTAGTCATTAAACTTCTTACAAGTAACACTACCTAACTGTCACTCACCGATTTAAATGAAACTTGGCACATTAATAGAACTTTAAAAAATATTGAACCCCTATTTTTTCTTCTTCCTGAAGTTGCTTTTTAGGGGTACAAACCACCCCTGAAAGGTGGTAAAAGCAAGAATCATCATAAATGAAATTAAATAATACCAAAATATTACGCGTTCAACATTGGTTACCCAGAGGTTTTTGAGATCGCCAAAATTTATTTTCGGGGTCATTTTGATCATATGCACTTTTTTAAAGGGTTAAAAAAAGGGGTGGGGTATGATAGTACGATATTCAACTTAAATAGAGTTTTAAGTTCAAAACTAGTTACTCGGGGGTTTTTGAGGTCGCTGAATCTATTTTCGAGGTTTCATTTAAATCTGTGAGTGACAGTTGGGTAGTGTTACTTGTTAGTCACATGTGAATAAATTGCTGATTTTAGTCACTGAAAACGATTGTATAATGTACAAAAACTTCTACAGTAAGATAAAAATTAGTGCTCATAGCCGTCGTGTATAATAATTCATTACTCACGAACGTGAGTAATGAACTGCATTATATATCAATAAATGCACATATAATGAATGTATTAGATTGGTTGAAGAAAAATAATATTTGTTAGATTTGTGTCTACTTAAAGATTAAAAATTATTCTAGCAGTTTCTCTTACTTTGCAAGTGTAAACCAAGCTTTAGGAACAGGAGTAGAGGGTGCTCCTGAAATCCTTGAGTGTTCCTTAGCGCAATGGCTTAACTTGCAAAAGCCGTTATGCACTGCTGAGCTTCTACGTTTCAGTCTACGCTCTGTCTACGTTACGTTCATGTTACGTTACTTTGGCTCTAGATTGGAATCATGGACGACGTGGTCATAATGGAAACGAGAAATCCGTTGCCGCTTGCCGTAGTGCTGGTGATCGCACATAGACGATAATGGAAATGTATTTGTGTGAGTATGTTGTTGTTTCGTGCAAATATGCATATAGCGATCGAACAATAGATTACTGTTATTAAAAAGATGTTTTTGTATTGAAAGTAATAACTATCTACCTACTAGAAAAGTAGCAGCATGTTATGAATTTTCATGAAGCAAGGTCTTCTACAAATTTCTGAAGCTAATTTCAGTAAAAACTTTAAGAACACTTTTGATCGGAAATATAAAACTCAAGGCTAGTAGTCTAGAACAGTGCTTCTCAACTTATCAATTCCGACCGAAAAGTGATGCACATGGTCACTTCTCATGGAACACGAAACAACGATAGATAAAGAATGCTTTAGACTTTAGGCAGATACTTAACTTTGATTATTTCTTCCTGGTATAAAAATAAATATGTCCTTGCAAATGTAAATATATTTTTTTATGAATAGTATGGGCATTTCGGCATTACACATCTTCGTTTTCTTTCAGCTACCAAACGTTTCTAAATTATTTTTTTACGATAGTTAAAAAAGTTAATCATTATCAGTGCAAACAGTGACTGTTTATCACACAGTGTAGGATAATAATATATTATTTTATGAGTATATAATGTAGGCTATATTGCACGTCAATAAAACTTACAACACGAGCTAGAGGCGACTGTTATAATCGTCTGAGTATAATATAAACATTATATTCAAGTCAAATAACTAATTCAGTAAACCGGACAACAATAGTAAACCATAACTTTACTTTGATCTGTCCAGGATTATCAAACCACAACCACGTTCTTAAAACATAAGAAAACATTTGATTGTTATTAGTTGAAAATAGGCCGTGGAATATGAAGTTACATATTACACTAGTGTAATATGGGCAGCATTCTATATTTAGTGTTAGATACATAATGAAGGTATTATTTAATAGTTGTAAATAAAATGTTTTATCTCATGCTGCTAATGGCAACCGTGCGATAAAATTGTTGCTACGAAACAATATTAATTACGTAATCTACATAAGAATTGCAAAAAGCCGTAAGATATTACGAGAATATTCTAAAAAACCTAGGTCGGCTTTTAAAATTTTGAGAAGCACTGGAGTAGAGGTACAGCTTTTCATTGATAATAATAATATAATATATTTTTAAAGGGTGGGATTAGAGAACTCTGGTTCGATTTCCACTGCCGACAAACAATTTTCACCACATTAAGGCTACTCCTGTGGCTCTCCCACCACTAACTTCTTTGGAGGGCGTGATTTAATGGCTGATAACGAAGAAATATATCAGTTACCGAGATCTTCTACGGTATAGTGCCACATCCAGTAATGGGTGAAAGGCGTAATATTTTTTTAAAATTGTATATAAATCTTTACTTAATTAAATAATGTATCATCAAGGATATAATAAAAATGTATGAATGATAAATTTGTAAAAGTCTTAAAATACATTAAATATAAAAACTGTTGCTCTCAATACCAAACTATTGTATAAAGCAAATGGGTCTCTGCATACCAAAAGAAAATAAAGAACCGTATTAATAAAAATATATTTTTCATCTATAAATTAGAGCATGTAATCTTAGTACTCGTTGTTATATAGCAGCAATATTAGCTGATTAACTGTAAAGTATTTATAATAAAGTAATTTATTTAGAAAATAATCTCTATGAACTTGCAATAAGGTTACGGTTATAATAATTTATGCATTCGAGTCTAAAAAATTAATTGCAGATACGTGTAGTAGAGTAAAGTGTTATTGTTTGATATTCGCCATACGTGTAAAATATTCCACTATGTACATATACACTATTATCTAGCAAAAGCAATCTTCTATTTTTTCACAAGAATGTTAACTGATATGTTAATTAATTTCCCACTACTTAATAAGCGAGTAAATCAAAAGCTGATTCTCTTTTATAATTTCAATGCAAGATAACATCGTTGTTGTTTGTAATGGAAGTAATTAAAATATTTTCTGTTTAATATTAATTTACCATTCGCATTGTTGTTTTCTATCTGCAAATTCTTTGATATTAGTTCGCAAAAAATGCTTTGTATCTTTAATGCAATCATTCGCGTTACAGCATTTTACCTGCTACTTTGGCATTAAATTAAATACATACATATATTCTAATTTTTTTCCCATGATATCATTTTTTTACAAGCTTTAACTTAAAAAATACCTATCTAATATGTTTGCTTCATTTAAAATCAGAATAAGAACTTGCAGTGGTGTCTCGTGCATTTTATAATAAGGCACACAATGACAATTAATGGGTAGGTACGAATTAAATTGTTACCAATATTATCCATTTCATATAAAAATACAAGAATTATTATTATTTTCAAAATTTAATTAAATATCTTATAAATGAATTTTACTCATATTCTGCAAGTATTATAAAAACTGCTTTCAGCTCAACGTATATTAGCAATATAGAATGCTAAATATTCAGTATATTGTAGGTATGGGAGATGAAATTACACAAAATTCTGCTTGCCGGTATATATTGTATAAAACAGTAAAAGGTCATAATTCTTAGCAGACCAGATAATGCATATGATTAGCGGTACAATATACTAAAATATCAAATAAATAAGTATTAAAAATATAAAAGAAATATAAATATATCATCACGCCTTTTACCTTTTACTAGATGTGGCACTCTGTACGGCTATCAACCGTCAAATCACGGCCCCCAAAGTTGTTAGTGGATGGGGAGTCACATGGGTAGTTTTTAAAGTGGTAAAAATTGTTAGTCGGCTGTGGAAATCGAACCCGGGTTCTCAAATCCACAGGACGACTCGATACCACTAAGCCACCTACCCCATAACAGAAATATTTTGTAAAAATAAATTAAAAGTTATAGAAAATACAATAAAAACTTGTATTAAAAAAAGTACATATTAAAAAATACCCCATATTCTAGAACTAGTCAAATAAATGCTAATTTAAAATTATTTTTACTGCCTATTACATAAATAGTAATTCTATTTATAAATTACATATCTATGTATATCCCTACTCATATTCAATAAAAGAAAAAAAAATTGCGAAAAAGAATAATATCATCATTTCAGCAACCATATAACCTGGAAACAAAAATAGAATTTCACCTTAAAGACAAAAGATAATCAAAAAACAAAGCAAGAACAAACAAATCCCAAACGACAAACAAAAATACAAAAACAATGTTCTAACACATAACACCACCACATAACGTAAAACGCAGCGCAACGTAACGTAACAGAAAGAAAGGAAAGAAGAAGCAAATGGCGAGACAACTGGATCGCTGTGTCCCAATAGAAATCACCATTAATAATAGATAACGATGTTCACGTGAATAGCATCGGATATTTTATTGCAACAATTACTCGGAGATCAACAGAATATATTTGTTACGGTAAAAACGCGACTTTTCTTCCAGGATCAGGACAACGACGGATCGACGCAGGCTGTGCACGCGTGTGATATATCTGTACGTGTATAATTGGATTTCACGGCACATTTAAAACGAATGTATTGAAAGTCGAAGCGTGGAGAAACATGTCACTGGCTACAATTCTCTCTTGCTCACCATTTACATAAGAATACAATTCTCACATCATGTAGGGTGAGTTAATCGGTTTACCATCAAATTATTAGTCACTGACTAAATTCTGGAAAAAAATATTATAGTTGCTTGCCCCCTCAATAACATGTATGTTATAAAATTGCCATAAAATCTGTCACATCCAGAAGAAGAGAAAAAGCAGTGATTTATTTTTATATATATGGGAACTTATTAAACACATAGGCTGATACTACAAGCTCTGTTTTGGGTTTACTACGAGCGTGGTTGTAACATGTTAAAGATAGCTAAAACACTCAAAAACACTGCTCTTAAAATAGGCAAAAACAAAACTTGTGGTACCAGTCTTAGTGATTGAAAAAATGCGGACATGCTAGTTGTTGGAAGTATTTCTTTAAACAAAGAAGATACAAATATTATGATAAACTGATAATGCATTACAGTTTCATAATTTTGAAAATAAAAACTAGTTTAATTTTTATAAAAATGCAAGGATTTGGCATCACAGTAAAACTAATTTAAAATACTTTCAGAAAATTTATATCATTTCATTTAAAAGTCAACGATAACATCGTTTCTAGTGATACCAAAAGTAAAATTCAAAAAGTTTTCACCAAAAAAAGACGTTTAATTTCACCTTCAACTTTGTAATTTATACCATAGATTCAACATTGATATAAAAGAAAATAGCCATTTCTTCCTAGTTTTTCAAGCAACCTATATAATACACAATACACATAGTATTATAACTAAATTAATATTAATAATAAATTAAATTTTATGTCAATAATTACAGTAGAACCCCTATTCTCATTATTCAAAAAATTATTGTATATTTTGAATAAATTCAATATACAGCAGCCAGAAGGTAAACAAATTTGTTCTTTACGTAAAATTTAAATATTCGTTTGATTTCATTATAAAATTCGTAAATAAATACAGCATACATTGAATGTATACAATTTCTTCTTATTTTTTATTTTTAAAAATTATTTGTCGTCTAATAATTTTGCAGCAAAAACTATAACAACAATAAAATTAACAGCAGTACTTCGGATACCTAATGCTTGATTCTTGTTTATTTAAATTAAAAGAAATATTTGACTTACATATTCAGTCAGTATTTTATGTTGCTAAGTAACTAGACAATCACGTTTCTTTCATTACCTGCCTAGGCAGGCAATATGTTAGTTTCCTGCCTAGGCATGCAAAGCTTACCTGAGTCTTAAAGTTCAGGCAAATATTTATTTTCCTGTCAGTCAAAAAATATTAAAATAATTCCTTTATTGAAAAATGTTTTCAACGAAGACTGTGGCTACGTTTCGAATCCAATTATGATTCATTTTCATGTTAATTACATAAATGTTAAGAAAATAAATTACATTTTGAGTTAAATTATAAAAACAATTCAACAGGAGTGATTACTCCTGGAGTTTAAACGTAGTCTCATTCTACGTCTACAATAATTAATCAATAAATCGTATTTTAACAAATAATGGGAAATATAGCTCTACAGTGCATAAATTAAGAACCTTTGCTATAAGAATCAGATCCAATGTGATGTGTCCCGAAAGACACACGATTCACGCTCGTTCATGTATGTAGCGTATCAGACTTCTTCACCCTTACCCTCCCGCCAGCCCGGCCATGATGCAGCTTGGCATCGGGATTCCAACACACGGCAGATACTTCTCTGCTTCTCTACCTTCTAAAGCCGTTTAGCATAAAAATACATTCAATCACCAGTTTAGAAAGAAAATTTGTCAAGATGAAAATCACATTAGAAATGAAGTGAATGTAACACCCTTCCGTTATACTGTCTGTGTTTTGTGTACAACGAACCCCTCGAACTCAGGGCCGCACTAGCACAAATGATAAAATACTCCAAACTACAGTTTTCAACAAAAAATTATCATCATATGGGAAATATCGTTTAAAGTAAACAATATATTTTTTTGAAGGTATAAAAAAATTCTTAGTTAAATGTTTGGCGTATCGAATAATGGTAAAGAGTGAGGGGCTATTTATTTTGTGAATTGGCCGTTAATTTTTATTTCATTTTACCGTTTCTATTATATTTGCTTAATATTATACTAATTTTATATTTTATTTAATTCCTACAGTAATTTTTGTAAATATAAATAAATAAATATATCATAGAACCTTTTATCCATTATTGGGTGTGGCACTCTGCCGTAGCAGATGTCCGTAAGTGATATACAGGCTGTTTCTATACCTCTACCTGTTATGCAATGTAGATTTAAAATAAAAATATAATAAATAAATTAGTAAAAACAATTAAATTCTCATATACAGAATGTTTCTAAACTTGTTCAAATTTTAAGGGTTTCACTTGATGTATTAATAACGAAATAAAAGGAAGTTTTAAAAACTCGCAAAATGATTATTTACTTAAATTATACATTTTTAATACCACTGATCAGATAGTTATTCCTAATATATTAATGATCAATTTATTTATTATACAACAGATAAATTAATACTTATATTGTTTACAATAATAATTTAATTAATAAACTATTAAAAATAACTATTAAACTAAATAAATAAAATATATCATCACGCCCTTTACCCATTACTGGGTGCGGCACTCTGCCTAAGCAGATCTCGGTAAGTGATATATTTCTTCGCGTGAAGTGCGGTTACCAGCCGTCAAATCACGACCTCCAAAGATATTAGTGGCGGGGGAGCCACAGGGGTAGATTTAAATTGGTGAAAATTGTTTGTCAACTGTGGGGATCGAACCAGAGTTCTCAAGATCCACAGGCCGACTCGATACCACTGAGTCACCTACCTCATAAGTGGTACTAAGTGGTACTAAAAATGTTTACTTCAGTTAAACTATAATTAATCTTGCATTTAAAAAAAAACTGTTTGTTCCGTTTTTAAAAATCATGTATTTTATACCCTTCATATTTGATCACCAAGTTTAAATACTCCTATTAGAAACATCTTTCAATTCAAACATATAAGTATAAAACATTTATTTTGCAACATATATGAATATATATATATATATATATAAATAATATTATTACTATATACAAAATGTTTGAGGAAGAAATATCAACAAGTGTTAGCCTAGCTTCAGATTAAAAATAATTTCTGAATATCAGTTAATATGCAAAGTACGACTAATTTACTGCAATTGTTTTTGTTCTAATAAATACGCCTACCAAGAAAAAAATAAAAGTAAATAATACTATTTGTCATCAGTTTAGTAGTTTGTTTCTACCATATAACCAGGTATTTAATGGTGGCCATTTCTTGAAACAAACCATGGTCACATACCCGCTGGCGTGCAATCCCACAGAAGCATCTTGCAGTTCTGCATTGCGACATTGTACAGTACATAGCACATAGTGTTCAAAGTTCACTCCACACATGAGCAGAATCACATACACTGACCATTATTCCACTTATCTCTTATTGTTAATTGTAAAGATACATATCAAATAAGCTACCATGCTCACGAACCTATGATAAATAACTACGGTAAAAAATCATCGAGGACTGGAGGATGAACATCTATGCAAAATACAGACTTGAAATATGTGGAATATTTCACTCGAAATTACAAATAAAATCTCATTAATTTCGCTATTTAATTAATTCCAGATGTAGCAACTCTATATTTGCAGATCGTATAAAAAACATCTTTGGTAACTCATCGAGCTATGAAAATTAGACAAAATCAACAACTTTACAATTCATTCTGTGGCTCCTCCATCAATAATATATTTTAAGGCTGTAGTTTGACGGTTGGTCAACAAACTTCAAATGAAAAACATATCACATATCAATATATATATTTCAGTAGGATGTCATATTTTAAAATGGGTAAATAGCGAGATGATATATTTATTTATTTTTCATGGAACTAAGAGACAGATGTTAGAGCAAGGTGAGCCACAGCCCACAGTAATGATTATTATTCACTGAAAGATTTTACTACAGCAGATTGTAATCAAATCCGGGATCTTAGAAGGCTACAAACGTCACCTTAATACGTTCTAATATTTATATTAATGAAACAATATAAATGAATGCCCCATAATTTTAAAAATATAAACCGAAATTGATAAGAAAAGTTACAAACCAAATTGCTGAAATTTGTTTACAGCAGTGTAGAAACAAATCCAAGAATCTAGATGGCCATCGAATTTTTTTAAATCTTTTTGATGCAACTTCATAGGAATATAATAAGACAGTTATTGAAAACAATATGTTAAAAATCCTTATTGGTTAATTTTTCAAAATTCTATATTTAACTTGTGATGTCACAAGTATTTGTGTGTCTGTCAAATAGTTTGTTTCCACACATAACTTTTCATCCAATCAAATTACAGTATTGTGGTGAATTGAACAAATCATAGTAGTATTACAGCGACAATTTCACTAGTGAAAATTGTTGCAAATCGTTGTTTAGATATAACGTTTGTTAACTATTTTTAGTAGATTAATATTGTTGAATTTTATTTGACTTTGTTTATTTTGCTTAGTTATGTCAAAAAATTAAACAATGTAAATTGATCACCAAGATAATAGTAGTTCAGACATTGTTTTAAAAATACTGCAGGTAACATTTTTTTGGAGTAAATAAAATATTTCGAGGAATTGTCCAGCCGAATACCATACGTGACTATAATTTTCCTTTGGTAATTTTTGCCTAGATCACTCCTGCTTATTGCTTTACGAAAATGTACAGATTTTCGTCACAACAAGCAGTATAATTATACATATTATTTATGGTTTTAACATTAATTTCGATTTCGCTTTAGGTGAAACATGTGTCTTGGGTCCAAAAAACACACCTGAATATTAATCTTTTTAAAACAAGATATTATTGTAATTATAAATGAAACATATTATGTATTGTATATATTTATAAAAAAAATTAAAAAGATTAAATTTATGTTCAAAGTTTTGATATAATTTCTCAAAATCGGTTGAGAGGAAAGTAATTTAAAATCAATAACCATATTTATAAATACTGTGGTTTATACTTCAATACATCTTTATTTCTTTTAAACTCGACAATTTTACATATTTTATTTTTTCTCATTACTATCGAATTTAAAAGACCAAAAATTTATCTGAGATATAAATCATTATATATTAATAAAAATATATATATATATTTTTAATACATTTGACTAAAAAAAAATATTGATTTCCTTTAACCTTTAACTTTCATTTACAATTATAATGTTATCTTGTTTCAAAAAGATCAGTGTTTTAGGTGTCAAATTCGAACCCAATTAGACGCATGTTTCACCATAACGCTGTCTGATATTTATAATAATGTAACAAAATAAAATAATGTTTAAAAGTTTTAAAAATATAAAGTAACATAATTCAAGAAACATTCAAAATGTCCAGAGTATGGGTAAAATGTTTGTTGTCAAAAGTGGCGATTACGGGCCTGGCAGAGCCGGCGCATCTATTCACAAATAACGGAATTTAAATATAAACCCGTATCTAAATTCAACTTAGGGGAGATTTTCAGGGTTGCTGGATAAAGGATTTGGAAACTTTTCGGTGCATGGGTATTGTACAGGGTGTCTAACTCTCTAACTACGAATTAACGAGATTGTTTTTGTTGCATTCTTGTTAAGAAAAAATCTGGGTCTAAACTGAATGTAGCTCGCTAAGTAGACAGCTGTATAAGAGGAATTAAAAGTGATTTAACAAATTCTTCTTAACGTTGAGACAATTTATACAAATCTAAAAATGAGACGATATTTTCTCTTCCCTCTCCAACATCAGATTTTCACCCTCCGTCACATGACGGATGGGAAATTATAGTAATCATGCTAAAATTCGATAATGAGCTTCCAATTAATTATATATTTCAAGATTCCTTAAAAACGATTTTAATAATTTTATGATGATACTGTATGTTCGAATACATATTTTTTCCTATTTTGCGTTCATAAGGAAGTCATTACAAAACCCAGTTGCCTAACGAAGAAGCGTTCTTTACGATACGCATAATTTTATTTTAGACAGTTGATAGTAGCGGATGACATACTGAACCTATCAATATAACCACAAAATCTGAACAATTCCATAAATTTTAATAATAGTTACCAACCACAATGTTTCATGTACAAATTTGTCTAAATTGACTCGATTTAAAGTCTCGCAGATTTTTTAAATTTTAATTTATAAAAGCACATTTCCCTAAGTCTGATGTAACAATTTGTTTTTTAATCATTACGGCTTAATTAATAACAATGAACACTTTTTAAAACTGTAACCTATTTTTTCAATTTAGAAAATATTTTTCTTTTTTAATACCCTATAAAGAAATTACATTTTATCTTTTATTTGATTTGTTACCATGCTTGTTCGCTGCCGATATATTTATGAATAACACACTACAGGTATCAGGGTTAAAAATAGATAAAAATAAGAATAGGTCCTCTATCGGACTCGGTGGCACTGATGACAAATTAGATATTAATATTTATTAACTTATTTGTTATTCTGGACAACATAAACTTAATCCCAATTACAGTACAGCAGAAATACAGATTATACTGAAATACTTCTAGAAGTAAGCGAAATGTGAACGCACAACTTTGCTTGTTAATTAATCAAATATCAGTAAGTTTTATCTCGGTTTCCTGAAATTGCCATTATATATACATTAGGGTGGCCCTTATTTTGGGTAAGTTCGAATTTTGTCGGTCTCCACCCGAAATCTGGTTTAAAATCACAAAAAAGTAATAAATTAATTTTTTGAGATTTTTAAAATAAGTTTAACCCGTGCCTCTAGGCCACTTTCACTTTCGCCTTCAGTTCCCAAATCAGTGACTATTCAAAATGCAATAACTTTTTTGTTTTTCAATATTTTGACACAATTCCAAGCGGGCATTAAACTAGATGATATAATGAATCGATCAATTACAATAAACAATAATTTTATATGATTGTTTATTGCTAAACGGATTGGTAAAAACTAACGAAAATTGAGTTTTTTTAAACACGCAAAAAGTGATTCACAGTACTGATTCTTTTCCAACAATTTTGTTTTATAAACTATTTTTGATTATTTTAGACTGTTTTTGAATAATATTCATATTGATTATAACATTTTTATCATATTTTTATTTTATTTTATCATATTTTTAGTCACATATATTTTTATCATTTGTAGTGTTTATATGTAAATGTGTATAAGTGAATGTGGCCTAGAGGCGCGGGTTAAACTTATTTTAAAAATCTCAAAATTTTTTTTGTGATTTTAAACCAGATTTCGGGTGGAGACCGACAAAATTCAAACTTACCCAATATAAGGGCGACCCTAATATACATACTTAACAATCTCTTTAAAAATAATTATAATGCATAATGCCAAATTGCCTTTAAATGAAATAAACACGCTCACGGCTGCAATAAAAGTTGCAGACATACGGCCGACATATCAATCCCGTTTCTATTGAAGTTAACAGCATATAAAATGTACAAATATTAAAATATCTTCATGAAACAATATCTGTATAACTCACCCATGTAGACGAACTGGAACAATAATAGCAGCACACTGCTCTTCACTGGGAAACTGACACTTATATACATCGCACAAAAGACACATTCTCGATTAAATCATTCACTGACAAAATACCATACTTCAAGTTAATCTTACACATAAATTAAACATATCAAAGGTTCTACCAAGTCCTTATATCACAATTTTACATATTTACATGACTGAAACGTGAGTATTTACGCCAAAAAAGAAAAAACTGGACACTGCTGACGCGCACGATAAACTAAGAAACCGGACTATTTCTAACCAGTTAGAACAATGATGTAAGTAATTAATGTATTTCAAATTAAATATTGAAATGTAGTGTTCCACAATGTTGTATCAAGAATAGAGTTTTAAATATTAGTACAGTGATTCTCAACCACTGTGATTTTATAAAATAAAAAATATAATTACTATTTTCTACACCTTATTTGTGCGAATTCGAATTTTCAGCATTAACCAATATACAAACGAAAAGAAGATCGAGACTTTTAAATGTAGATGACGAAATTAGAGTGGCATTATCATTTTTACGACCAAATATAAACGAAATTATTAAAAACCATCAAGCTCAAATTTCGCATTAAATGTATTCTTATAATTAATTTATAATTAAACACTCAATGAACATTCTGTTATCTTTGTAGTAAATATTATTTTATTTGACAGTATAGTTCAAAATTATTATCATAAACTATTTTTTCTACAACCATTAAAAAAAGTAGGCGTTTTTGAACTTATTTTTATTATGAAAGTAGCAGATTTTTGCACTAGTGCAAAAAATGTGAATTATTTCTGCACTAGTGCAGAAAAGTAATTTAATATAAATAAACTCTATACAGTATACTTTCTTGAGTTTGTTTGTCATTGTCAGTTGTCATGGATACATTAAACCAGGTATCTTTCTAAAGTTTCTAAATTAATAGAAAATTTCAGAGATGTTACAATTACTGAAATTTGTTTTATTATTTTTATCAAAATTTGGTTTATGGTTGTAGAAAAAATAGCGTACGCAACTCGTGCAGAAAGGGGTTTTTTTTTAACTCGCGGTCTTGCAGCATCTTTCTGCACTTGATACGTAAATAACTATTACATAGTGTATTATAGGCAAGTAAAATTATTTTAAACTTCTCTTATTGTTAGTGTACCGCCAAATTTTGAAATTGTTAAAAGTATATCGCGAAGAAAAAAGGGTTGAGAATCACTGTATTAGTATGTAAATTTTTATAATTAGAAATGTAAAAATCGTTACTATGAAAGTTGGAATTAATCAAATAAATGAAATATTTTAGATGCAAATTTGGTTGAAATCAACAATTTTTTTTCTTTCTCACAGTGTAATCATTTCTTGGTAACAATTTGTTACGTGTTACGTTGAAAGATCTCTAACAAATTACCCAAATTAGCATTTCTCCGAAATGTGTGAAAAATCCAAATTATGTTAACTAATTCTGCAGGTAACCTATTTTTCAATTTGTCTATAAATGACTACCGATTCTAATTTGACAAATACGTATTTATAAAATATTTATATATTCATGTGCCAGAGCATGAAACACCAAGTATATATCATCATATCGTCTTTGACAAGGAGCTAATTTTTCCAACCCACCTTGTTGCAAAGAATAAAAAATTCTAAAAATGTTTTTCGTTTCTTTATATTTCACCACGCTTCGTCTTCAGACAGCATAATAAATCGAGAATGTTGAAGGAAGAATTCCAAGTATCAGACACGGTATAATTTATTCGAGTATTTAGTTTCAATTTAAAAATAGTTTCTCGTTTAAAATCTAACGATTATTTGTTTCTGGGGTATTTTTCTTGTACTAGAAGGGAATTTACGAACGTGTCTATGAAAACAATTAATTATGTTTGATAAGAAAACATAAAATAAATTTAGTATCTGTGAAGTTTTCTTAGATTATCTAAACCAATTATATGTGGGTTATATTTTACTTTGAGTTAGGGCAAAGAATTTTTTAATTCACATTACTGAAATTCTTCTTTTAAAAATATCATTCAGCATTGAGCTCAAAGCTGGTGTCACATCTATATGATACTGGAAGATGATATTCGATGAAACTAAAAAGAAGCACGTTTAATTTCATCAAACAAAATTTGAAGAAAACTAGTTTCACTACGATGATACTATTTTTCCAACTTTCATTGAACATTGGACAAAATCAAATAAATGTAATATAGGCTTTATATGGAAACGTTAGACATTTCTAAAAAATCCATAGCACCTAACACAAATCGTTTTAAATTTATGTCATTACTTTTTTTGCGCTCAACTGCTACTAGTAAACTTTTATTGAACAATAAAAATAATATTTACTAACAAGATTCGATTCCCACAGCCGACAAATACACACATAATTTTTTGTAGGATTTCATCTTAAATTAGTAAAAAAAAAGTATAGGTACTGAAAATAAATTCGTTCTGTCAACTGTCAATCTGACAAGTTTCTGTTTTGTTTGTATCCCTGGTAACTATTGAAATAAACGCTCATTTACCATCTTTTTTTTGATTGTTCCACAGAAAACGTCAACGATAACAAATGAGATCGTAATTTCATAACAATCGTAGAAAAAATATATTTTATAATGCATAACCACTATCAGTTTTTAAAAAGTAAAAAATGTGCAAGAACATGTTTATTCAACCAATTCAGTATTTATTTACTTGGCGACTTAAAGCGGAAATTTAAATTTTACGATAAAATGTGATTCAAATTTTACCAGGAGAATTACCTCTTGGTCGAGTTATAATAAATAATTTCAATTATTTATTCTAATACAAAAATATAAGGTTATGTCATATTTAAAATATAATAATATAATTGAATAATAATTCATTATAAAGATGATTTTGATAGCTACAATTCTTGTTTGAAACTTTTCGATCTACCAAA
The DNA here is from genome assembly GCA_947425015.1 of Pterostichus niger. Lineage (NCBI taxonomy): Eukaryota > Metazoa > Arthropoda > Insecta > Coleoptera > Carabidae > Pterostichus > Pterostichus niger. The sequence continues at coordinate 27,479,529 of OX380344.1, read as the reverse complement.
AATTAAAATTATTTGAAATAATTACTAATTTCACATTCCCGCTTGTATATAGCAACTTACGCATATTTTTGGTAAATTAAACCATTATCAAAACGACCTGCTAACTAATGTGGCATCATTTGTTTAATTTAAGTTCTACAGAGGACATCATGTATACAGCATATTAAATGGCTTGACAATTGTCAGTGAATTTGTTTCCTAAAATGAAATTGTTTGTGATACAAGAAATACGTTGATCATTTTGTTACTAAGGTAGGTGGCTCCGTGGTATTGAGTTGTCCTATGGATTTGAGAACCCGGGTTCGATTCCACAGCAGACAAACAATGTTCATTAGATTATTACTACCCCTTTGGCTCCCCTTCCACTAACATCTTTGAAGATCGTGATTTGACGGCTGGTAACTGCACTTAATGTTCATAAATGTATCACTTATCGAAATATGCTTCAGTAGAGTTATAAAAAAATGATTTGAGACAAATTATCATTTAGAGATATGTATTAAGATAATTTTCCAATAAAGATGTGGTGACACTCTGCCGTAGCAGATCTCGATATGTATTTATACGCAAGTGCAAGTTGCACCAACATAAACTGACAATGGGGTAGGTGGCTCAGTGGTAACGAGTCGGCCTGTGGATCTTGAGAATTCTGGTTCGATCCCCACAGCCGACAAACAATTTTCACCAAATTAAATCTACCTCTGTGGTTCCCCTTCACTAACATCTTTGGGGGCCGTAATTTGACGGCCGGTAACCGCACTTTATGTGAAGAAATATATCACTTACCGAGATCTGCTATGACATAGTGGCACACTAGTAATGGATAAAATGCGTGATGATATATTTAATTATTTTATTTGGTTCCTGTTCCATACATTTTATTTATTTATGTTACACTGTACAACAGGAATTTAATCCCAATTACAGTACAGGATCCGCATTCACTGAGCCGCAATGTAGTTAGTAGCTTGAGTGCGATTCGAACTCGGGATCTCCGGATTCTAATTCCGTATCGCTATCCACACCACCGTACTGACGGACAATATTCAATATTAGTGCAAAACGAAATCAAACAAGATATTTTGTTTGTTGTTCATATTCTAATTATCAACAAATTAGCAGAAAGTCATTCTTATCAGTGATAAGCAAACACCAGCATGAGTTCGAGTGTTCAAGTCATCCAAGTCACCAGGCGTGCTACCAGCCATGTTTTTATCAGCTATAACTCTTCGTATCTAAATCAACAACATAAATCACAAATACCTCGCGCTCTGGGCTCTAGCACGGCCGAGGACTCTCCTCGCCTCACCTGACTCGAAGAGGACCTCAAGAGTGCTCCCTCTTCCTCACGGCTGCCTCTCGACGTGTGTTTGTGTGTTGTTGCCTTCAGAAGCTGAGTGCACGGCAGTATTTTTGTAAATTAATACCTAGCGATTCTATTTATAGTTGCTGCTGTGAGTATGTAAGTATTTAGCATGTTTACATGTGCGATGTAATCCTGTCTGACATTCAGGGATTTTTATGAGAATCAGGATTATATGGGTAATGTTTTCTTTAATTTTAGAACACTGTTTTGCATACAATATTCACAATATATTAAAACTATATTTATTCCGAAATACTATAACAATCTTATTAAGTTTTTGCGACACAAAATCAACAAAAGTAATTTTCATAACACATGCACAAGAAACACATTCTTATTCCCTAATTTTAGAGAGAGAAACACTGCTTTTCTCCCCTAGGGAGAGAAACATTATGTTTCTCTCCCTAGGTAGGATGTTTCTCTCCCTAGGTAGCATGTTTCTCTCCCTAGAGACTACGATTATTAGCTGTTTGCGGCGTTTCCTAGGTAACTAGTTACGCAACCCATATTTGACATTTGTCCCGATAAGACAGTAATTTTTGTGCACTTGTTATGGAAAGTATAATATGCTTCACGGGAGGGCGCGATTATTCCTTGTGTCCCTCCCTTGATGCATAACATACACATTTTTATACTATATTTAATATTCAGTGTTCTGCCACACTAAATTACCCCTGTACAAGACCGATTTTACTACATGAAACGACCCTAAAGTATGACATCTTATGATCGAATTAAATTTATAATACGTTTATAAATTAATATCATAAAAAATCTATTTATACCTCATCAGAGATCAATTAAAAATACAGTCAATTCAGTTAATTGAGACAGATTAATATAATTTTGGCTCAATTGAGCGGCTGCCCTAAATTATTGTATGTATTTTAGCGTTATAAACTATCAGATTTCTAACAACAAAATATTTACGAGAAATTAATTGTAGCAAAGATAAAAATAGATATATCATTACTCCTTTTACCCATTACTGGGTGTGGCAGTCTGCCGTAGAAGTGCATATTTAATGGTATAGGAGTCACAATGTTGAGTAAAGTTTGCAAATATGGGAATCAAATTCGGTACAATAGAGTACCGTGATTTTACTAAACAATCTACTCCATTTTGCAAAAAGAAAGGCAAATACTTTTAGATGTTAAATTTCGTTTGAGGAAAATAAGATCAAGCAAATTTAGTCGAAAAATAATAATTTCAATAGTTTAAAAAATAATAATATAAATATGCAATCTTAGATCAATAGTATTAATCAATTTTTTTTTTATTATTATTATTTTCAACTAATACTCGTATATTATTTGTACGAGTAGAGACCGCAAAAAAATTGATGCCTCAGGTTACAAAATATGTAAAATCATTACTGCCTCTGTAGCTTTCCCTACATTACATATTTTCAGGCCAAGTTCAAAGAATAAATAATTTATTGTAAATCTATTACATTAATAACAACAGACCTACCACATCCAGAATATGAAAAATGGGCGTGTTGATATATTTATTTATTTATATCAATTACATCATTTACCCGTACCCGGACCTCTGCATGTGTAGGCTCGATAGAAGATTCCTTTTTAATCAGATTACAGCCGTCAAATCACGGCACCAACAGAATTTAGCGATTTTCATTTTTATTACTAATAAATCTATCTGTCTATCACCTTGAATTCAATGCGCATGTTTCTGTCTTGAAATATGAATAAAAATGGATAGTTAAATATTTGTGTTTGTTGTTATAAACCGTTTCAATAAATTCAAATATTTTCAGATACTGACTATAAATTTAATTTCAAAGTGGATAAAATAATTAAAACCGTTATAATGAAATCATTACGGAAGTAAAGAGATCACGAGTGTTATGAGAAAACAGTCGACCACCCTGTATCAGTTCCCCACAGAAAAACCAACACTAACAACTTACAAGTAGGTATCTACAAAATGTTGTTAACAAACTATCCACGATAAGATTTAAACCACTCGAAAGTTAAATTATTATCTTAGAACCGATATCACACCCAGCCAACAAAAAGAAACATTGTAAATCTAATAGAAAACTAATCGTTCCATGTAAACAAAGTGAAGCTCACTCTCGCACAACGAAACGCGTCGTTATTCAAGTTTCATTTTACCGAAAACAAAAATCTAATGGCGTAGCATTTAATACTGTAGGTGTTACTGAATAAATTATAAAGACAAATTGTGTGTTTGTAATGTCGTCAACAAAACTGGATTCCGACTCTAAATCAATAGAAACAGCTCAACGACTTTGTGATACTTATCTCGTTGGAAAAATTAATGGAAAACAAACAGATTTTCTCCTGATGTTGTTTTTGCCGGATTTGAACCCGGAATTTTATGCGGAGATGGCCCATAATGTATTCGGGAATTTCAATTTTCGAATTTATGCAAACACGCTGAATCTATTTATAGCGGGATACAAATATTTAGGAATCTGAAATGACAAACTATCAAAAACACAAATTATTTTTGGTCAATAATGAATGACCAATTTTAATTGGCAATAATCGTGAATAGTATCATGTATCATTATTAAAAACACGAAATCACTTTTTGTAAATAGCTCTACTCTGATTTATTCTGTAGTTCTACAATTTCAAAAATGCTATTTTTTTATAGGTAAAATACTAATTATGCATTTAATACAATTTTTTGTGTATCTTTGTACGAGTATAACGAAATAAAAAACAGTAAAATAAATAGTAATATGTATTACAAGTTGTATCGTACAAAATCGTGTAAATAAATATTAACTTTTTCACATTATTATCATTGAACAACATGGTATTTTTTGGTTTTTTTTATTGTGTATGGCGCATTATTGGAATTTAAATTTATTGTTGACTGCAACTCTGAAACTAGTGTGAACCATATTTAAAATTAAACTCAAAAATTAAATTGAAATTACCTACCTATTCATTTTTATTTTTGTTTATTTCGTTTATCAAAATTCCAAGTAATAAATAATGTATAATTGAGAATAATAACACAGTATTTTAATTTTATTATAATTACAGAAGAAAATTAAATACATAAATAACTAGTAAATAATGTGAAATTAACATAAAAAGAAGTTAAATTAATTTGAGTTCAGACACTGGGAAATGATTAAAATTCACCTTAATTTCGGTAATAGTTCTACATCATTTTTATAAATAGTAAATTACAGGGAACACCAGTTACAATGTAATTATATTAAATATGAAATCTGAACCCATTTAAATAACAATTTTACATATTTTTAAACAAGACAAAAATTCTCTCATAATGTAAATGTAGTCAAATTGCTTCAATTTAAACATGTAGTAATTTAGAAAAATTATTCAGTACCTATTAAAATCACAGGTAAAGTAATTTAATCCCTTGTAACCTAGCTCAGCTATTGTTTTTTTACTGCATATTTTTAATTTTAATATTATAGTTTTTAGTTAAATGAAGTCAGCAGACTAACTTAAATGTTAGAAATATGAATTTTAAATTTTTAAATTAACCTCTTGCTTTAGTATCCATTTTACAGCTTACTATTCTGATTTTCAAACATTATTCAAAGCTACGAATATTGAAACACGTAAATTACTATAAGTATATAATTTACACTATTTACATATTTTGAAATATAGAAACATACCATTTGTGCTCAAACAAACAAAAATATATTTAAATTTTTTATGTAAAACAAATTATACTCTTGATTGTAAAACTGTATTTGAACGAACCAATCAGGACTAATGTCATTTAAAAAACAAAAATCTACCCCTGTGGCTCCCTCTTCACTAATACCTTTGAGGGCCGTGATTTGACGGCTGGTAACCGCACTTCACACGAAAAAATATATCATTTACAGAGATCTGCTTAGGCAGAGTGCCACACCCAGTAATGGGTAAAAGGCGTGATGATATATTTATATTTATATATTAGTTACCGACAGTGTATAAAATACATCAAATAATCAAAGTACACATTTTCAAATGCAGAAACTGTTTTATTAACAGGGCTCCAAATGTACCGGAGGAAATCAAACGATGTTTCGATTCGTAAAGTTCTGGAAAATATTATTCCGATTCGTGAAATTATTAAAGTTATTGTTCCGGTTCTGATTCATCAAAAAAAATAATACAAAATGTAACAGATCTCGGTAAGTGATATATTTCTTCGCGTTCAGTGCGGTTACCAGCCGTCAATTTACGGTATACAGTATTTAAAAAAAATGAACAACTTTTAAATAAATAGTTGAAATTTGCAACGAAAATGAGCACATTTTCTAGGGAAATTTGTTTTTGTTGCATCATAATTTTGCATTGACATTCCGGTACGTTTTCCATTTCGGGCCCTGATTATTAACCCATTATTTTATATTAGAACGCATTCTTAATTTCGTTGGACACATTTTCCATACACGCAAGCCGTTATATTTGATTTTAACTCAAATTATTCCAAATTTCATATATTTATTGTGTTTTTGACAATTCTCGATTCGCTCGTGATTTAAGCAAATGAACTCTAAGCCCATAGAACGCATACTTCACATATGTAAGCCCTTATATTTATTTTTGGCAAAATTTACATAATTTAACATTCCTTTATTGAGTTATTTAATATTATAGCTTTCAGAAACTAATTAATTAATATTTTATATATCCATAAGATTTATAACCTGATCATGTAAAATGATGAAATATATTCCGATGTTAATCTGTGCACAGAACTGAAATCTTAAAGAATAAGTAAAATGAGCCAGGGTTCGAAGATATATATCGATCGATATATATCATGATATTTATTTTGATATATATCGTCATATTTTTGCAATGATATATATCCATTATATAAAAATATCAAATAGTTTTTGAGATATAGCCTCCGGAGAAGTGAAGTTTTTCGAATTTTTCAGTTTTTCTACTTTTCCGAGGCTATATCTCGAAAACTAAATGTGATATGAAAACGCGCTCAACGGCATTAATTTTCTCGTGCTTCAGTTAACTTATAAACATAACAAATTAACTTTTTTGAAATTTTTTATTATTTTTCCAAGGGGTACCCCTTGGGATTTTTATGATTTTTAAACAAATTCCTCTAAAACTGTTTCTCGTACGAATAATGTAACGAAATTTTACATACATATGTATTTCGACGTGCTGAATCCAATGGTGTAACGTTTATGTCCATAAGTCTTGTAGTTTTTGAGAGAATGGTCAAAAACTGTACGAGGAAAAAAAAATTTTTCAAAAAAATAAAAATCGCTAAAAACTTGCTTAAATGTCATTTGAAACACGGGGAATTCAACCTTTCAGACCGCATCTCAATATCTTGCTTACTTTTCGAGTTATAGCCTCGGGAAAGTTGAAAATCTGATTTTTAAAATTGTTTGAAAACAGCAAATCTTCTAGGGGCTATAACTCAAAAACAAAGCAAGCTATTGATATGCGGTTTGAACGAGTGAATTCCCCGTGTCCGAAACTACTTGTATACAAATTTTGAGCTCATTTAAAGCAAATTATCTTTTTTGAAATTTTTTATTATTTTTCCAAGGGGTACCCCTTGGGATTTTTATGATTTTTAAACAAATTCCTCTAAAACTGTTTCTCGTACGAATAATGTAACGAAATTTTACATACATATGTATTTCGACGTGCTGAATCCAATGGTGTAACGTTTATGTCCATAAGTCTTGTAGTTTTTGAGAGAATGGTCAAAAACTGTACGAGGAAAAAAAATTGGCGACAATTTTTCAAAAAAATAAAAATCGCTAAAAACTTGCTTAAATGTCATTTGAAACACGGGGAATTCAACCTTTCAGACCGCATCTCAATATCTTGCTTACTTTTCGAGTTATAGCCTCGGGAAAGTTGAAAATCTGATTTTTAAAATTGTTTGAAAACAGCAAATCTTCTAGGGGCTATAACTCAAAAACAAAGCAAGCTATTGATATGCGGTTTGAACGAGTGAATTCCCCGTGTCCGAAACTACTTGTATACAAATTTTGAGCTCATTTAAAGCAAATTAACTTTTTTGAAATTTTTTATTATTTTTCCAAGGGGTACCCCTTGGGATTTTTATGATTTTTAAACAAATTCCTCTAAAACTGTTTCTCGTACGAATAATGTAACGAAATTTTACATACATATGTATTTCGACGTGCTGAATCCAATGATGTAACGTTTATGTCCATAAGTCTTGTAGTTTTTGAGAGAATGGTCAAAAACTGTACGAGGAAAAAAAATTGGCGACAATTTTTCAAAAAAATAAAAATCGCTAAAAACTTGCTTAAATGTCATTTGAAACACGGGGAATTCAACCTTTCAGACCGCATCTCAATATCTTGCTTACTTTTCGAGTTATAGCCTCGGGAAAGTTGAAAATCTGATTTTTAAAATTGTTTGAAAACAGCAAATCTTCTAGGGGCTATAACTCAAAAACAAAGCAAGCTATTGATATGCGGTTTGAACGAGTGAATTCCCCGTGTCCGAAACTACTTGTATACAAATTTTGAGCTCATTTAAAGCAAATTAACTTTTTTGAAATTTTTTATTATTTTTCCAAGGGGTACCCCTTGGGATTTTTATGATTTTTAAACAAATTCCTCTAAAACTGTTTCTCGTACGAATAATGTAACGAAATTTTACATACATATGTATTTCGACGTGCTGAATCCAATGGTGTAACGTTTATGTCCATAAGTCTTGTAGTTTTT